>CM076580.1:1344440830-1344946969 GCA_034641835.2 Pinus albicaulis
CATTGTATATCATCTACATACACTTATGAAAGATAACATTTCAATTATATTCAAAAATGATATATAAAGAAACGTTATGAAAACAAATATATATAAATGATAGCAAATTTTAAAGCGAATATCATATGACAAAAGAAATCAACAGTGAATAGATAAAAATACCTTATCCATCTTGAAAGCTTTCAAGTGAAATCTGATACTCTAATCCAGTAATTCTGATGCAAAATCAAATCCAAGGTACAGAAATGTAACACTTTAAAGACAATTCTGCATAAAATCACCAGATGTGATCCTTTATAAAATATAAGAGGCAGTGGAGTACAAAAATGTAATCTCCAAGTCCAAAAATATTACAACTCAGGACCCTTCTCTAAATGCATGAGAAGGGTTTAAATACTACTAGCTAAATCTAAAAATAGTTTATTACAAAAATTAAGGATTCGGTTTAAATGACCGTCCTTTTCCTAGGCAAAAATATAGTAAAACTAAAACTAAATCTAAAAATAAAGACTATTAAGTAACTACTTATGAACTTGATCTTTAAACTTGCAAGCATCCATCATTGTTTTGAGAAGAGGTGGTTGGCCGACTTCAGATTTCAACTGTCCTGAAAAGACAGAATCGGCAAGTGTAGGCACAATCTTCTCAGCAGAACTAATGATGCAATTAAGCACACTGTGTTGACTGTGTGGTTTCACTAAATATGTCCAGTAAGAATCCCAGTTTAATCTTGTCAATCCTTGGATTGATTTTTCTTTTTCTTCCGCCTTTTGTGTCCATTCTGTTTGCAATTGATGCGCCTGTGGAAGATATCCCGGAACAGTTTCTGAAATCAAATTTGCTTTGTGCAAATTCTCATTTACAAAATCAGTAAGACTGCTTGCTGCTGTAGCCGATTCTTCTGCTGCTTTCTCTGCCCCTCTGATTTGTGCATCCCAGTCATTGAAAAGTATTTCTTTATGGTTTTCATTAATAATTGGTGCACCAACTTTTCTTCCTTCCTCTGTCTTTTGCCATACCAAATAATCAGTAACTTTTTCATTAATTAAATCATAATCATTTCGTAAATCTACGACATGATTAGTGATCTTATCACTTTCTTGACAAAAAGAGTTCCATTGCAAGATTTTTTGGCATAAGACTTCTTCTTGTTGCAGTAGTTTATTGTTTAAAGAAATAGTTTCTTAAATAAACTCTGGAAGCTTAGGATCATCTTTGTGCTGATCTTGGATAATCTATATTTGTTTCTCTTTATCAGCTAAACTTTTTGATATCCAATTTTCATTTCTTGAAGTTGTTGCTGTAACTTTTCAAGTTTCATCTGTGCTTCATTATTGGCCTGTACCTGTTGCAATTGCTGTTGCAGAACTTGTATCTATTCTTCTTTTTCATTTAATAAGAGTTGTATCTCAAATGCTTTGTCAATAGTTGCGGAAGCATAAGCCCCCATAATCTGAGATAAATTAGCAAGATTATCAGTAGGCTCTGTGGTAGGATCCTTCCACAAAACACCTAATTGTTCTGCTTCAGTAGAAATTGCACCTTCTAATTTTCTCTTTTTCCTTTGCTTCTTCACTACTGCTTTATACTTCGGGCTGTAGAATACATCTAGAGGAGGAATGTCCTCTACATTAAGTATAATTTCAGAAGAGGGAGTGACAGGTATATGCTCTGTATTTGTCACATTACCGCTTATTCCTATGCTTAAAACTTTTGTTGTTTGTACAGGGGTCTGTGTAATCTGTGTTTCAACATTAAGTATTTCATTAAAGCTTTCCCATTCTTTGTCTAATTCAATTGTGACTAACTGTTGTTGTACATTGGTAGGAGGATGATTTATCTGCTGAGAAGTCAAAATTTGCTATTGTGAAAGTTCTTTCGATTGAGCAGTATCTTTCACTAATTATTCATTTCTATCCTGCTCTTCATTAGACTTATTAGAACGTTCAGAAGTCTCTCTTTCAGATTTTTACTTAGACTTATCTCTACCTGAACTGCCGTTGAGACTGACACTAGGAGTTGGTTCCCTTGCGGGTTCCAAGCGTAAATTTTCCAAAGGGATAGTAGTTAGTCTTCTTTCTCTGTAAACTTTAAATTCTTGAAATTTTTCTGGAGATAACTGCATCTGTGCTGAATGTAGAATTTCTTTCAGTGTGGATTTTCCTAGGAATATATCATCGAAAGGGTCCTCTTCTCCGGAAAATATCCTTACTTTGATTGCAGAGGTGAAATTTTTAGCAACTTCATTAGGGTCGAATAAACCTTTTTGCAAATTTAAACAATTGTAAGCATGTAATATTGCTTACTTCCTTGAATGCATGTCCAACATCAAATAATGAAAATGTCCCACAAGCTACGGGAAATTGTGGCCAAATGGCCTTCTTCTTATCCCTTAATTCCTTTGTCAAACCTCCTTCACCACAGGTTTGGTATGCAATTTCCCGAACTATAAGTTTATCAGAAACATATAAGGGTAAAACATGAGGAGAAGAAGAGCTTCCAAAAACCCTCACATAGGTAAACCACTCTTCCCCAAACCATCGTGCGACAGGGAGAATGTCGACTTGTGCTTCCGGGGAAAACCTTGGAGCATCTTTATTATACAATGTTTTGTGCAGAGGCAACATTATGCCGTGGAAAATCTTGTAAAAATGAGGAATAAACTTGGATTCCCACAATTCTTTGTGATACACATGAATAGGAAAAGGATCTTGAATCGTCCATTGCCAACCCATCAAAGGGAATTTAGAAACAAAGCAGATAGCGTCCATAACATAAGCAGATAGATAAAAAGGAGGATAAATCCTCTGAGAAACAATTCGTTTAGACCGGTAATGAAAAATAGCAGTGGCCAAATTATCAGACAAGATTTTGGCCCAGTCTACAATTGTAGCGTTAACAGCCGCATTCAACAAAGGGAGCCATTCAGGCAAGATCATGTTTATGTCAGGCTTTCCAAAAAGCCTACATAACATAGCAGTAGCAAAACAATATGGAGAGGTAAGTGAACCAGTACTGTACATACCGTGTTTGTTTTTCTTCAATGGTTCATCTCTTTTGGTCCATTCCTGCGTGCATTCCGCCAAATTTGCATGTTCTTTGGCAAAATTCTCCATAAATTGTTTATTATAAGTCGCCTGAGGTTCCGGCAAATGATACATCAGCCTCAAATTTTCCGTAGTGAACGACCCGATGAGCTCTTGATCTAGAGTTCTAAATTGCCTGTCTGAAATATCGGTGATGTCCAACACCCATTTTACCATGTCTGAATACGGAAGAATTCTTGGTCTTGCTGCTATCCGGTGCAGAAATGAACAAGCCAGGTCTTTAAGGGTTGCTTCAGATGAATTACTTGATCCTGCAGTAGCCGCAACTTGCATCACCCTGGGATTTTCTTCTTCGAGCAAATTATACATTCCTTCCCAGGTGGTTATACCGGCATCCTTATTGCAAGCAGTATCCGCATACAGTGAAGCCATTTCTTTGTTTTCAGAACTTGGAGTCTTCTCTTTCTTTCCCATAATACTCTGTGAATGCTTCGTATAGTCTTTTTCTCCTTCGCGCCTGCGATTTTACGAGTTAAGTGAGAGTAATGACATGAGAAAGGTGATGAGATAGTTTTAAATGCAAAAGGCGGATGAAATATATTATTCTAACGGAAACAACCTTTCAATCAAAACAAAATACTTTTTATTGATAATTGACAATCCATTCATTAATTCAATCATTTAAAGCGCATAATGGATATTGATTTATGAAAAGATTTTCATTGGACAACGAGCTTTTAAGAATCTGCGATATTGCGATCTGCGATTTGCTATGCAATATCGCAATATCGCAATATCGCAAATCGCATTTTCTCAAAGCGTAACCATCGCAAATATCGCAAAATCGCAAATCGCAAATATAACATATAAAAAGTATTCGTTTAACATTTATCTTTTTTGTTTCTGCGATATGCGATTTGCGACCAGTATTTTAATGTATAGGCTTTTTGGGATCGCGTTATCGCAATATCGCAAAGTCGCAGTTTAAAAGATTCAGTTTTACAAAAGATATCTACCATTTGCGATGGATGCGCTATTTCGCTCAAAGAAAGATTTTATTGTAATCTATCATAAGCTTAAGTGTTTCTTAAGGATTTTCTAAGGAATTTCCCTAAGTTATGATAGAAAGTTTTATTTTAAGGGAAACAAATAATGATTATTTTTTGATTTTTTAACTAAGGGTCCCCATTTATTTAGTATTATTACTAATATTAAATAAAAAGGGGGCTGCTGGCCACAACAAGTCCCTAGACCTGATTTGAGCTTCACTGTGAGCTTCATTTCCAGATTCATGATAATGCCAAAGATAGAGCACTAGACAACAACAAGGTGAGTGCGGATATATGTGAAAGGGACACTTGACTTTGGCATTTTCTACAACAGAAGCAAAGACCCTAGCCTGTGTGGGTATACAGATTTAGATTGGGAAGGTTCTCTTCATAATAGAAAATTCACTCCTGGATATGTTGTTAGCCTTGGCATAGGTGTAGCCACATGGACCAGAAAGAAACAGCATGCACAAGCTAGGAGCCCTTTTGTCAACAAAAGAAAAATATCGAGTAGAGAAAGAAGCATGCTAGGAAGTTTGGCTCAAGCGGATGCATTGAAATACAACAAACATAGCCAAGACCCCTGTGATGTGAGAACCAAGGCTTGATGAAACTTCCCAAGCATCTGGTCTTTCACGAGCATACCAAACATGTTGAGGTATATTACCACTTCATCACATAGCTTGCATAAGATGGGTCTATCAAATTGTAGTATTGTCCTATAAAGAATCAAACTGTAGACATTCTCACCAAGGGTTTGGGTCCTGAAAAATATGTAAAATTCTGATATAAGCTTGGTGTAGTTAGTAGATTGACCATTAAGGGAGGGTATTAAAGTAAATATTAGTTCACTATTCAATAATGGTCAATTAGGTACTAGATTTAGGCACTAATAAAGTCAGATGGACTTTAGTTTATTTTATGTGTTTGATGTCTTATTTCACTTTAGTATGTATTTCGGTCTATCTAACATTCATAAAGTGGATTGACTCAACTTTATTGTAACCTATATAAGAAAGATTTTTCTTTCTCACTATTAACTTAAAGGCACATGACAGCAATGAAAAGAGGGGTTTTTGTATTTGCAGACACAATATTGTTTTTGCAAAGTGGAAGGCACATGAAAAAAGTCCCTTTATCCGTCCTTTCCTCAGGTACAAGAAACCCAAAATATTTCTCACAATTTTTTTATATTTTTCTCCAACGACCCCAATGACTCACTTCACTTTCCTTAGTTTGAAAAAAAAGAGAAATAGCCCTTTCCCAACCTTGTGAGAAAGGTTTTACTTACAGCAAATGAGATGACCCCAACTCCAAACCCTGTGAACAATCTTCCCCATTATAAAAACAAGGAATCCTGCAACAATAGTAAGATCAAATAAAAAATTGGCTTCCAATTTAGAATCCAAATGAACCAGAAACTATTTAATTTCTAGACAAGACCCTTCTCTAAGGTATTTTAACCTGCCTTTGCAAAAAAAATGACAAGCCACCCAATAATATTTGGAATGGAAACCACTAATAATGCCTGCATACAAACATAGAAGAGATTAATCCTACCAAACTAAATCAAAAGGATGAAATCCGTAGGAAAAAAAAATTAAATCTTATTAAGACCACATAAATGAGGGGACTACATGGATTTTCCACATAAAAAATTGATATTCATTTGAAATAAAGCTTTATAATATCAAAAACAAAAAATAGTAATTAAGCTAAATCCAAGTCTTCTTGAGCAATGATAGGGTTGGAACTTGATATACATAGTATTAAGGGCACTTACGCCTTTCCTTCCAATATAATCAGCAACCTGTCCACTGACTATTGCACCCACATTGGCTCCCACGTTTGATAAGGATCCAAATAAAGAGAACTGACACAAAATTCAACATGTTTTAGGTCACAATGGGCCTTTCTGTAGTCTTGCTGGGAAATATTAATCACTTTAACCCTTAGGCAACAATTGAATTTTTTTGTGGTAGCATTCAGAACTTATGGAATTGATTGCATTGGAAAATAGTAAATGCACAAAAATAGATATTAAATAGGTCCATGAATTTCTTAAGAGATGTATGATCATCTGTGTATTTATCCTAAAAGTCTGACTAAAAGACATGCCCTTAAAAATCATCTAACAGTGAAAACATACCTGAGACAAGGTTAAATCAAGATCATCAATGATCCCATTTTGAGTAGGCGATGAATATTCAACCTGTTACAACATTACTTTGCCAGAATCGTGAGAAATTTAATCAACCCTTCCCTATTTTGAAGACTGAAAGGTATTCAAGACAAAGGTTGAGAAGCAAACTAAGAAATAAGAAAAATAACTTACATAGAATCCAAACTCCATAGGACCCAAGGCAACAATATATGTACAAAGTATTGCAACAAGAGAACTCCCTTGGAAGGAGTGAACATCTACACTTTTTGCCCCTTTACCACTAGGACGACTAGATTTTGATCTGCTACGCCGACTACTTTTTGCTGAAAGATGCTTCTTCACATCTCTACTGCCAGCTCGGCTTCCTGTCTCCAAATCATTTTTGTATGCCATCTGGTTCTCAAGGGTAAAAGTCCCAAAGACAAAATTTCTTTCAAATTTAATGCCAAATTACTGAACTCCACCTGCACAAATAAACCCATGAAAACCTTTAACAGTAGCACATGATGATGATAGACATCAATGCTAGTAGAGAAATCTAATAGCTGGGCAAACAGACAATGATAATTCAACAATACTATGATGTACATGATTATGGTTTTGAACAATATCATAGCAATCAAGCGACAAATAATCATTCAGGCTAATTCATCAATACATGGAAAAAATGCATTTACAATTTTGTCCAGTAGATGCAAACATGTATTTTCTGGAATGATGCGACAGGAGCCTAGAATAGAAAGAACACCAACAATGATATCACTGAAAGCTATATGGAGCATATTGCAGAACTCAATACGCTAGCTCCCAATAGATTATTTTTCTTTTGAGAGAACAAAACTTATTCAGATGCCTGCTGTACAATGTCCAGTTGCTGCAAACGATATTTTTCTGGAACAATTTGAGAGAAGCCTAGAAGAACAAAGATACCAACAACAATATCATTCCAGAAATGTAGCATATTGCAGAATTAATTATGTTAGAGCCCAATAAATTATTTTTCCCTTATGAACACAAAAACATAATCAGATGACCACCCTACATAACAATGCAGATCCAATTGCAAATTCACAACCAATGGTATATTTGAAACATGCCAATGAAACCAAACCCCCAATCTTACAATTTGAAACATGACAATCAAATCAAACACCCAACGCAATACGACTGTTAGGCAACCACCATTCTCATGGAAGGGAGGAATGATCAGTATCCAGTGGGTTCAAAGTCGATTCAAAATAAGATACTTATGCATAGGTTGAGGAACCATATCCATATGCGCTAACAATGACTTGATTCAATGGTAGTGCCATCCATATGCAGAAATAATGGTTGCTCTCGACATTGAATTTTGCCTACAACCATAATCAACTTAGTTTTGAAGATCCATTAGATTCCACTTGAATGAATTCAAAAAAACTTCCAAATAAGATGCAAAGCACAGCTTACAAAGGGAAAATTCAAAGACAAAATAAATCATATTTTGATGACCTCGTACAGTAACAAAATGGAAACAGAAACTCACAAAATCAAGAAAACCCAAACAAGAATAAAGAAAGAAGCATAAAAAACAAATGCAATATTGTAGTTACCTCTTCCAATAGATACACAAAATGGGTATTCTGCTTATATGAGAAGATATACCCAATTCAGCCAAACTAGCAAACACTATCACAGATGGAGATACAAATTCTGCCTTGTGGGATTCTTCTCTGCTAAATATCATAGGCAAATTTAACAGATTTGAAGAATTCCCAAAACTCACAATTCCAGTCTGTCTTTCCTTAAGACCGCAATTTCATTATAACCGCAATTTGAGATAACTGAAACTTCAGATAAGGTGAACACGTCGTACTAGCAAGGCTGGAGCTGATTATGCTGTTGTTTCTCTCATGGAAGACCTTAAAATGGCCAAGAAAAACCTAAGAGCATGCATCCAAACACTATGTATGCATGAATTGCTCCTTGTACAAATCCATCATAGTTCTAAGGCCCACCGGAGGAGAAGTAATGTTCTCTATCTATAAATGTCATCTACAGTAATCCTATTCAAGTCATGCTTAGATGCTAAGAGGTAATGGAATAGGACAAAGTTCCAGGGACTAATAATGGAATAATACAACCAAGCCAACTAGTACAAAGGAAGTTTCAAGATTATAAATCATAATATTCAGTTTGTCAAAAAAAGGAATTTGTCAAGAAAGGAATGTGTCTCAGAATGGCACTAGGGTTTAAAATGTGCATCAATTATTTCTACTCTGTATCAATTCATTGGTCGATGATTTTTATCCTACAGTTCTTGCAAATAGCTAAATTGTCTTGGAAAATTCTCCTGATATAGACAGATTTGGTGTAGAGATGCTATTTCATTTTTTATAAGTCATTGTGGCATGAAACTAATTGAGGTTCAAAGGCTTGAACTCTATATATAAATATGATGGATAAATTATTACTCCCTTTTAAGTTACTGCCTGATTTGTTGTTGAGGCTGTACTGTTTGTGTACTCAACATTACCACCAAGGATTCTGAATCAGGGTGAAACTGGCTTGGACCAACCAGGCCATAGTGAGACCACACGTAGCTAAAAATACATAGCTAAGCAACATGGATTTACATTTGAGCCCTTAGCTTTTCCTGCTAAATGTCTAAAAAACATGGGCATGGAAATCTTCTTTGTTGTTTGCAAACTCCTTACAACACCAATAGTTGAATTTTAGGCCTGTCTTTATAGAAACGACTATAGCTTAATGTTAGACCTGACTATATAATCTTCAAGGGAGATTTCAACCCATTTTTGGTATAGATTAACTTCTTGGGATTGGAGTAAGCTAGACAGGCCGGCAATTTATAGTAGAAAAGCATTAGAGCAGAAGCCACTCGCTGGAGGGAGCTATAAGCTATTGCCTAGGATTGTTTGTTGGGCCCGTGTTGTGATGTGTTCGCTTGGGGTATTGATTTTGAGATTGACCTGTGAATAGTATTCATGGAATTAAATTTTGTTTATTTGCTAAAATGGAACTCCTGGTAAAGATAATATTCAAGGACTTGAACAAATCCATCTTTGAATGCAGGCCTAGCAATGAAATCTGTCACCCTAACATTCTTAAAGATCCACAAGGGACTTTTTGATGCTAGCAGTGCAATGAATTTTCTTCACTAACCATCCAGTAATTTGTCTGCTACAAATTTCTTTATGTGCCTATATCCATGACAATATTTCAATCCATCAAAAATGACAATTCAGCTATCTGGAAGAATATAAAAGGGATTAGAACTTGTAGTAAAAAATTTTACCATGATAACATAAGTATTTAATTGATTATTTAATCAGTTTCTTCATTCATCGTGGCCCTCTCAATCCCATGCCAACAGAATGGGGTACCTCATATGATATATCAAGCCTTGCAAATGTGGGAAAATAGTAAATCTTTCCAGTGAAAGTGGTTTAGCAATCAATTTTCTTCAAGCTTATTTCTGGTCAAGGCTTTTCACTCTAATATGCGATGGGGAGGAAGAAATATGTACCTGCTCCTTATGAAATTTTCTCCATCCCAAGAACTCATTTTTAGAGTTTCAATTCCATGACAAGTTGAAGTGAATATCCCCATAAGTGATTTCTATTTTATTTTTTTTTAATTATGACGAATAAATGATTGACTGTGTTCATTCTTGGTAATTCTAAATGTTGTTTCTCGTGAAACATAGATTGCATTAACCCTGCTCAGTGCAGAGTCTTCATTATTATCACGAAGAGACAACTTTCTGATTTTATCATTTTAGACATAAACATAATTACTTCAGGATGAATATTGGTTACCTGCTCTTTCACAGCATCAACCTTCTCAGGCCACAAAAGCAGTATTATTATTGTGTTTGGAAGCTCACAACCATACCATTCTTGGAGGTCTTTAATGCTCGGCTTTTCATCTATCCACTCTGGAACGATATATCCAATTTTGGTTCCAGGTGGAGGTATCTCATTAAACCTGATCTTGTATATATTGCTGCATATGTAAGGCAAGAAAACACTCTTAAACCCAATCCCTGAACATATAGAAATGTATAACACATCATCTCAATAGGCATGGCCTAGAGCTCTTAAACCTAGTCTTTGCATATCCTGTCTTAAGTTGCTGCTATTCTTGTTCATAAACTGAATGTTGACTTAACTTACGGTGTTGCGGCATAAATTCATGTTTAATAGAAGACTAATTTGTCCTCGAGTCATTATTCAACTCATTAATTTGTTGAAGTTGTGGCAATTGTTGTTTGTGAAACTCTACCTGTAATTGAATAACTTGTTGCTACTTCTGTTACTGTTGTTGCTAGATTTTCTGTTGCTGTAGTAGTAGGGGTGTTGAATATGCCGTTGCTGCTACATGTTTACTTGTGTTTGTACTATAGGGAGTGAAGTTGCACCATTTTTCAAACAGTGAAAAAGATGAATAGGAAGAGTCGGCATAGGTAATCTAATTGATGATGCATTAATTCATTGAGTTGTATCTGGGCAGGGGCTTTGAATCTCTTTGTTATTTGTTGGGATGCAACAACTTAGCATCTCAAGGATTGTAATTCTTTCTTTTTGCAACAAATCCTCTATCTTACTGGAATTGTTGGGGTAACTAATGTGAGTTCTCTGGTGGTGCAATCTAATATCCTCTGTTTGGTTATGAACTGTAATTCTTTCTTTTTGCAACAAATCCTCTATCTTACTGGAATAGCTGGGGTAACTAATGTGAGTTCTCTGGTGGTGCAATCTAATATCCTCTGTTTGGTTGTGAACAAGAGACTTCACTTTCTCTGCCAATTTTGATCCTAGCATTTAGCATTCTTCAGGGGTCATTGAAACTCTGGTTTGGTGGAACCATTTGGCATCCCAATGCTCAACATTCTTGAGGATGCATGGAAACTTTCCATGGATAGAAACCTCGGGACCTTTGCTATGTATGGAATCTCTGTGTTCAGTAAAAACAGAAGGCTACAATTCTGAGGTCAGCATTTATTGTAATATATATTGAAGAATGGCTACGTAGGCAAGACAATAGATTCTTGGGAGCAAGCCATCAGTCATATAGTTTTTCTTCAATGTCGTCGGTGTGTTCCTAATTTAAATGAAACAAACTAGTTGTAACCAACAAGTGTGTGATAATCAGACTATCCTGCATCCGTATTGATACAGAATTTTGTTAAGAATGTATTTGTTTTGACACTCGTTGATATGAAAATATAATGCTTGCATATGCAGATCAGACATGTCAATCCTTAATGTATTCAGAAACAATGTTTCAACTGTCAACACAGGTTGAAAAACATTTAATTATATATTCTAATTTCTGAAGAATGTAGACACTTGCAAATTGCTGTTTTATTTTCACTGTATCGTATTGCACCTGTTTCAAGGAACTGGAGGAGGTATACTGAATATTCCCTGAAGACTGCCCGTAGCTGGTACTGACTACATCCTTTGTCTTTTCCTTCTGAACAGACTCTGCAATTAAGTTCCCAATTCAATGTGAATGCTCACTAGATGAATAATAAATATCATGGAGCATAGAATTCCAAGTTAAAAATCTGAGGATGACTGGTAAGTCTGAATATCTATAACAGCCACAGTAATTAAAAAGAAAAATGAACTATATGGATTTTACTAATTAATCAGAAAAGATCAAAAAAGAAAACCAACTACTCAAATCAATTTGTCAATGGCAGTCCAACTGCTAACTAAGCATGGAACAATATTTTTAGTTTACTCATGGAAACTCAAGTAATAAGGTAGATAACATATCCACAAGGAAACATAAAGTAGAAAAGTTACTCTACAAACCCCAACATAACCACTGTGCCAAATTTTCATATGTCCTAGCTCCTGCCATACTGGTGATATAAGAAATGTGGATGTCAAGAATATTCTCAAGATTAACTGAAGTCATAAAGAGAAATTTCCTTTTATAACTAGCATTGAAATGTGTCAAGTTGCCAAAGGCCTCTTACAACGACCTTCCCCTTACTTATCATCCGTCTCTTCACACAAATTCTCCATGTAGAGCACTGAATTTCTTCTACTACGTCAGGCACCTCTTCCTCTACCAGCGTTCCTCCTCATGTTTTTGCACACTAACTTATATTTTGTCATTGATGTTAATTAGTAAGCTTCCTCAACTATACTATATTGTGAAGGCTCATCTCATCTAACACTACAAACTTCATCCCATTCACATACCCCAAGACTTTCTAGTTCTCATCCCCGTGATGATGTATGCAGGTAGAAATTTGATATATCCTCGCACATGCTATCTCTATGTTGCATATTTCTCTCTCAACTTGGACACCATCTTGTTCCGAGTCCTTATCTTCTCTTTGTTCAAACAGATTAACTCATGTGGTATAAAAATCCCACCATATAGAAGCATGCCTTTCCAACTTGGTAATGATGAACTTCACCTTGTTCATGTCCTCTTTCTTCTTGTACTCAAAGTTCCTTTCCATCTCACTTATACTTCTGCTTTCATAGTCCCATCATAATGCAAAATTTCAACATCAAGGATGATGATATGAGCACTCTCTTTGTGATTGAGAGACATAAATGGGACATTAATTGTTGGTCTGTAGATGGAACATGGATTGCTGATAGTGATTTGTCTTTGGAGATCACATCTATGACATGGATGGTGAGAGCTTGACAGATAAAGACATGAATTTGCACCTTCTTTTTCTCATCGGCCTTGGGAGCCACCTCATGGATCATGAGAAGGACATCGCACATCATATATGGAGCATGAAAAGGACATTCCAGATCCTATTTCATGTGATCTTGGACAGCCAAAAGATGTTGAGGTACATGATGCATATTCCATTTTAAACAACATCCATGTATCCTTATCAATGGGGCAAAAAATCAGCAAGCAATGCAATCCCAACACTACAAAATGTTTGGGACAGCAATATGTTCAAACATCGATGTATTGTGGCAATTTTCAACTTTTCAAAACAGGCCATCAAGCCCTAAATCATAAGCTGGCTTGGTTTCCAAATCTAAAATTTTGCAGCATACTTCATGTGGATATTCGTAGAGGGCAACAACGTTTTGCAGGCTTATCTTGGAGCCGCCTTTTAAAACCTTGTTGTTTGAAGCTATTACAGGAGACTTGCATGGCAGAGAAGGGGGACAATTGTTGGAGCATGTACAACAACCTTTGTAAAGGCATTTTTAGTGCAAGGAGGTGGCTCGTGGCTAGATGATGGACTGCACTATTCATATGCCCAAGATGATGACTATATCAGTCCTATCCAACATTGGATAAAGCAAGCATGTGGCAGCACACACCGTTATATATGTGATCCAGTGGATGGCATTAATTTAGTTTGTGCCAAAGGCCAATCAATATCAGGTATGCTCATTTTGGCAGTCTTGAGCATGGGAGTTTGTTCTTTTTGAGAAGATAAATCCAGTGTAGTTGCAGACCAAGGGGACTGGAAAAAGTTGTACTTGGAAAGCCCCTTTTCATCTTAACAGAGTTTATAACATTGTAATGAATTTCCCATGAATAGTTTTATGTATCAGCAACTCTAAATTATAGTCCATTTATAGAGAGCCTTAGCTTATGAAATATTGTCTATAAGCCAAAATAGGGTTAAACTTTTCCATTGAAAGCTTATAATAATTGAACTGAAAGAACCAAAGAACCATTGTAGATACTTTAATCAATATTTTTTTCTCTAATTCTACTGCTTAAAACAGTGTTTTGAGCAAGATCTATTTCGACAAATTTAGTTCAGAGAATACAATGGCTTATTTAATGAATTTTCTCCAAGACAGAGCATACAGGATTTGTGACAGCCACAAGAAAAATGATGAGATTTTGCAATTTAAGCATTCTCTTGCAGAAAAATACCTTTTTTGAACTTGTTTTGACGGTGAAGAAATGCAAATGATCTGTTGGAAGTCGTGCGAAAAGGGATCTGGGGCTCGGGGATTTATTCCAGAGCGATTGCAAACCAGGATTGTACAAAAGCAAGCTCCTGAGCTCGTTTCAGGGCAGGGAGAGGGCTAATGCAATAGCGGAAAAATACAAAGACAGTGCGTGAGCTCATTTCAGGGCAGGGAGAGGGATAATAGTAGCGGAAAAATACAAAGAGGCATTAAATGTAAAGGCGCCATATATTTGTATTTGAGTCAAATGATTTCAAAGAATTTGGAATAGTTTAATATTTTTTTAATTTGGAAAAAGAAATGGAACAAAATGGCAAAAGAATGAAACTAAGTGTTTACGTGGGATAATTATAATGGCTTGTGTCATTTCTTTGAGTCACATTGAATCGATATATAAATCAATTATAAATTAAGTAATTATTCATTACTAAAGTGGGGTTTTATATAAATTATTTGTTTATTAATGTTAATTTGTAGTTTTTAATAATATATTTGTGTTAAAGAAAATTATTTTAATTAATGTTGTATCAAGATTTTTGTTAATTTTTCTATATTATATTCTAATTTATTTAAAAAAAAGTTTAAATATGTTTTCACCTTTATGTATGGAGGTTATTTATTTGCATATTTAAAGTTTTGTTGTAGTTCTTTTCTTAAAAAATGACTATTGTGATTGTGACGGTGAGAAGGTATTCTATAAATAGCGTTAAGGATTATTTAGAATAAATAGGAGATTCTTTCTCATTATCTAAGACTAATCTTTGAGAGAATGGATATACATTCCCTAATTATCACATAAACAATAGGTTAATCTTGCATTTATTGCTTTCTCTCCATGGAGGTTCGCTAAACAAAGGGAATACCTCCTCTTATGTGAATTTGATTGTCTCCACCTCTTAAAGGATTTTCAAACATTAATAATTAAATCTTCATTATTTTAAAGATGTAGTCTTGTCGAATATACCAAAAACATAGTAGGATTCTTTCATTGTGGACAAAATCAAGTACATGTATGAGGGAAGTATTCCTCTATGGATGGTTAACAAGTTCATCAATAACTACAAGCAAATGCTTCAATCTATATATTTAATGATCTTTAGTCATCATCTAAAGAGTTCAAGAATCAAATAAATTCCAACCTAAGTTCTAAGTATATGGTAAGCTTGTACTTAGAGGTTATATTATTGTAAAAATTGACAACTATGGAAGTTGTGGCAAGGTATTGGAGGAGGGACTGTCATTTTGGGGCAGAGCTAGCCTCTTTTTAAATGATAGTTTCCAAAATTGAATCCATCTTCAATGTATGTACATTGTCTAGCTTTGAGTTTGGTTTCCCTTTCATCCTAGAGATCAGAGAAATACATGCAATGTATTATGACTTTCTTAGCCGTTTAAGTTAGTCATTTTTAGTTCGGTCACTTAAAATTTCTCAAATTTAGTATTAATTTAGCAGGTGAACTTTTACAAATTGTAATTGTAAGATCATTAGATGAGGTGATCCTCTAACTCAATGTTGTCTATATGGCAAAGCTAGAAGATGTTATTGAGAAGAGGAATATCATGATGTCATTGGTTTCAACTAGACACTAATGTAAACCCACTTTGAAACCACCATGGGGGATCTGAAGGGCAAAATCTAGTGCTCTTGTGTGTATGAGGGTTCAAAATTAAGGCCCCCTCTTATTTGCATGAAGTGTTCCTAGTACAAATCCATCTTAGAGTCAAGGCCATGAAAATATGAAGTCCAAGTACTAAATTTATTGTTTATAAATAACCTCTTTAACAAATTGACACAAACGTATAATGATGTCATTTACATTGGAGGTGTATGTCACCTGAATTGTGTTACAAATTTAATCGCTCCCCCACAAAAAGGTATCATGCTCCCTTGTGATGATGCATCAACCCTAATGGAGAACAATCTCGTGATGTAAAAGGAATTTAAACATGATGTAACTTTAATAGTGTACTACATTCACCCCTTGGCTCACCACTCATGGCAAATGTGAGGCTATTTCAAGAATTGATGTGGATAATATCATTTTATTTTCTCTTATGTATAGTATTATACATTGACACAATTGTGGTTTTTTAGCAAATAAAATATTTCTATCAAGGGTTAGCTCCTTGTTCATTAGGGTTGAATAGGTTGTGTCATTATGAGTGATTTATTCATTGTCAACTCCTTATGTGGGAGAACACTACAAGCTCCATGTCAACATGAAGAGTAGATATTGTGAGAAATTCTTATCGAGGTTTTTCAAATTATCCAGTTGTTCTACATTTGGTATACATGTTATAAGCGCATTACCCACAAACGCACACCCTCGAGACCAATACCCGGTTCTCTAAAAATCAAATGGTACCAATATTCTTAGTTAGAGGTGAAGGATTCTCCTAAGAGGTTATTTTGTTGGTTTGAGGTGTTGTGTTTTACCTTAGATACTAAGTGGTTAAGGGCTTCAAGAGTTAAGATTTAAGGGCCAAGGGCTTGGGGGGAAAGGGATTTAGGGGTTAAGGGCTTAATAATTAAGGGATTTAGGTGTTAGGGGCTAAGGGGTTAGGTTTTAAGGTGTTTGGGGGTTATGGATTAGGATTTAAGGGTCACGGGTTAAGAGAATAAGGGTTTAGTGCTTAGGGGGTTCATGGATTATAGGTTACGAGTTAATAGCTTAAGGTTTAATGCATCAAGGGTTCAGTGGCTTATGAGGTATGAGTGTAGGGGTTAAGGGAGTATGGCTTCAGGGTTAAGGGATAGGGAATTTAATGGTTATGGGTTAATGACTTATTGGTTGTGATAATGGGGCCCCTAATGCCCTTATCACCACTATGAGGGGTTCCCCTTTCAATTTCTCTTGTTACCTTCCCTCTAGGCCCCCTAGCCCCTATGACATTAGGTCTTAATCCCCCTTCTCATTCTCTAATGCCTAGATTATAGATCTTAGTAAACCATGCTTGGACATCCCACTTCTACCCATCCATGCTACATGTGTGTCCCCCAGTCCTGTTCAATACACCACAAAATACTCCTCCCACCTTTTCAGTCATATCATTCAACTTATCCTAATATTATGGGTGAAATTGGTGTTTATGTTGTAAAGTGAGCAGAGAAAAAATATTACTTGTTTTTTCTATTGAGAAGATGTAGAAATTAATTGTCATGATTGGAATGTGCATGCATCAATCTAGATTGGCTTGTCTTTCGAGCTTAGACATGAATAATCATTTGGTCATACTCCATCCTATCGATGGAGTCTGATACCACAAAGGTATCGATGGGAAATTTGAGAGATTCTTTTGAAAGCTTGTATGTTGTGGTATTTATCTCCTTCAAAATGTGTCTGAAAGATAGCTAGTCCAAAGAGTTGGGGGAATCTATGATATCTTGTAGGATGGGGTGTAGGTAGATGTTTTCTATCATGAATTATTGACCCAATTGATCATGATTTTTGAATCCCCCATGATCTATAGGGATTTGACTCTTTTGATGGATGAAATTTCCAGAAGGGTACAAAGAGCAGTGGAATCAACTCATTTGTTGGAGCCTTAACTTTGGGTATGTCTTACTTTCTCGCTATAAGACTGGGAGAGGAAGAGTACCACACCCACTTTGCAGCTAGGTGGGATAACTTGTGCAACACCATAAAATAAGTCACAAGGGCATCCAAGAGGGAGTGGAGGAATTACCAAAATCCATTATTTTGTGGTTTAGGATGAATCTTGTCTTCCAAACACTATTTTTTATCAATTTAATTGTGATCTTTGTTAGAATTTCTCGTGAAAAAAATGTGTTTTTGTTCCAATCCCACAAGATATTGCTGATTAGAATGCATGAGACACCTTTAGAATAATCTTCCATGATGTTGAGCAGCTAAGTTTTGAAATTTTATTCCAAGCTTAGATAGGACAACGAGCCTGTCATGTTCAATTTTGCAAGGGTGGTGGTGATGACCTACATTGTGTTGGGACAAGAGATAAATAAGTGTGAAGAAATATCATCATATGACTTGCATAAAGGATAGATGTTAGGGTGATTCGTAAACTATCATGGATATTTCTCATGAAAAAAATGTGTTGTTGTTCCAATCCCACCAGATATTGTCGATTAGAATGCATGGGAAACCTTTTTAATAAATCTTCCATGATGTTGTGTAACTAAGTTTTGAAATTTTCAACCAAGCTTAGATAGGACCATGAGCCTATCATGTTCAATTTTTCAAGGGTGGTACTGGTGATGACCTACACTGTGTTGGGACAAGAGATAAATAAGTGTGAAGAAATATCATCATATGACTTGCATAAAGGATAGATGTTGGGGTGATTCATAAACTATCATGGATATTTTTCGTGAACAAAATGTGTTGTTGTTCCAATCCCACCAAATATTGCTGATTAGAATGCATGGGAAATTTTTTTAATAAATCTTCCATGATGTTGTGTAACTAAGTTTTGAAATTTTCTTCCAAGCTTAGATAGGACCACGAGCCTATCATGTTCAAATTTTCAAGGGTGGTGGTGATGACCTGCACCGTGTTGGGACAAGAGATAAATAAGGGGTGATTCATAAAATATCATGGATATTTCTCGTGAACAAAATGTGTTGTTGTTCCAATCCCACTAGATATTGTCGATTAGAATGCATGGGAAACATTTATAATAATATTCCATCATGTTGTGTAACTAAGTTTTGAAATTTTCTTCCAAGCTTAGATAGGACCACGAGCCTATCATGTTCAATTTTGCAAGGGTGGTGGTGATGACCTGCACTGTGTTTGGACAACTAGAGATAAATAAGTGTGAATAAATATCATCATATGACTTGCATAAAGGATAGATGTTGGGGTGATTCATAAAATATCATGGATATTCCACTAGACAGTTCATCATAACAGACCAGATAAAACTATATTTAAAAATGAATGAATAAGAGTTTGTGACAGGAAGTGTCAGTGAGTTTCGGATGTGCTAAGGAGGGAGTGACCAATAACCCAAGATTCTCCCCCAACTTGTCAAACTTCCCCTTTGTTAGGAGCTTTGTCAAACTATTAACCATATGCAACTTTGTCAAAATGTGGTCCAACACTACCAACTCCCTAATGAAATTGGAATCTTAGGAAATTGTATTGAATATCAATGTGTTTGAAATGGTCATGACACATTGAATTTTCATAGAGCTTCATGTAACTTTGATTCTCACAAGAGACAATATTGGGATTCAACAATTGATTGGTTGACTCTACAATCAAGTTGCAAATCTAGATAGCTTCTTAATAAGTATATGAAACTTCCATATACTTTGCTTCAGTGGAACTGAGTGCAATTGTTGCTTGCTTCTTGTTGATTTGATGAAAATGATTTATAAAATGATAATAATGATGTTTAAAATGAGCCTTATGATGGTATAATTATACACATTGATTGTTCACGAGGTGTAGGGGTATGTTTATAACATCACTGCCCTTGAAAGCTTTGTCTTGAAAGCACAATAATTAGAATTTTCTTTATTTAAGCACATTTTTGTGGTGGAATGAAGTTTATCAGATATCTATTTATACTTTGTAGAGGTTTGAATTTGTTTGTCCTTTGAGTGTTGGTGAGGTTTCTTTGTATTTTTTGCATCATAGTCTAAAGTCTTTTGACCTGATTGTTTAACATGAAAGCTTTATGCTTATTGGCAATATATTTGAAATACCTACATGATCAAGAAACTGTTATGGTTAATTAAATTACTAATTAGGTACTACAGAAAGAGGATGATGCTGAGAGGGCTTGCCTGGGTGAATCTGGGAGCAACCCGGAGGTGGTCAGACAAAGCTCTTATAAGTTACAAATCTGAAGAGAAAAAACCGGTGATATATATGTGGTTGCTCAACCTGGGTTGTATGGAAAATCTTAGCAGAGAGTGTTTACCTTTCCGTGTCTTCACGAAAGTAGGTTGTCTGGTCATAGAATAAGATCACTACATGTAGGTGATGGTTTTGTAGTAAGTTCTCAGCCTTATCTTCAGAATGGCTAACAGAGAGGATCAGGTTTGAATACAGGATATAATTTGATGAATTTGGAGATTTAGAGTTAAAGAAAAAATTGTGGTGATGTTTGGATGGGTGCTAATTTGTAGGGTTTTCCATTTTTATAATTTTATTTGTTGTGCTTTCTACCATGCTACCTAGTTTCTTTCCTGTTGCCCTAGCATTTTAACTTTTTCGATGTTTATCTCTCTATTGTTTCTTGCCCCATTTGAAATGTCATCCTTATTTAGTAGGTGTTTTCTTCAATATAGTGTGAATATTTTTCCATCACACAGCTTCTGTGGTGTTTTTCTATGCAAATAACTTGTAAGGCCCATTCATCAGGGTATTTGATGAAATAAAATGATAATCGATGATCACCAACTAATGGTACCTGCAAAGATTTACTCTAACAATTCTACAGTTTTCCTGTGCCAACAATTATACAACATTTTAACCTCATGAACTAGTCTCCTCTATTCTCTTAGCTAATGCTATAAGCACTTATTGCTGTTGTCAAAGCTTTTACTCTCTAGTCCCATTGAGCTATTTCAGTTATTTGTGGACATTGATCTATTTTCATTTCATTTCTTCAATTTTTCTGACTGTTATGCGTTACCTTTGGCCAGTTCCTTATTTATTACCTATGCTTTTTCTGCATAAGCATTCCAGCCAGCCAGAGCAACAGGGGTAGCAGGAGCCACTCAGTCCAGCCAAATCCCACCAGGGGCAGCGCAGAGGCAGCAGGAGCCACGCAGGGCTGACGCAGGCCCAGTCAGGGCAGCACAGGGGCAGTGTAAGCCCTTCAGGTGTGACGTAGGCCCTTACTGAGCAGCGCAGAGGCCGAAACAGGCCAGTCAGGCTGACATAGAGGGATTCAGAGAAGCGTATTACTGCCATTTGTATTTCTTTGTTGGGTGAACCATTTTTGGTGCCCAAGATTGTTGTACTTAGATTATGCATAATAATGAAAACCCTCCAGAGCTAGCTGCACTAGTTTTCCCGCATTGGGTTTTTTCCGGGGATAGTTGTCCAGAAAATCCGTGTGTCACTTTGTCTATGAGCACGTTATTCAATATTTGATCTGTATGTGTAGGTTTCTAGTTTTATTTACTATTTACTTCACTAATTTATTGAATATTTCAGAAATTAACTTGTAACTTAATTCAAGTAGGAGAAGTAAATCAAGATACTGCATTAGGGTTTATTATATTAAGAGATTTTCACATTCCCTAGGTCTAGCCCCATTAGGTCACCTTGGCAACAATTTCCCAGGAATCTAGCTAGAGGAAAAATTTTATAACCTAGAGGCAGTTGCGTTGTTGGGTGCCCTCACTCTCCTCAGAACTTGGGCCAATTCTGACGGTGGAATCTCTGGATACCTCAAGCCTTAGCTCTAGGATCAAGTTTTTCCTAGGTGTTCCCAAGGATGGAACCTAGTAGGATCAATTTGACCTATCGAAGTAAAAACTCTTGTCTGATCCTTTCCCTCACCTTGTCCAGGATAGGAACATCATTGGTTGCTAAATTCCATCTCCGAACCTGGGCTGGGTCCACTTGGCCACGTGTGGTCCCATTTGGTGTCAAAGGCCTTTCATAAAGGACCATTTGGGAATCCAAGTTCCCAAAGGATTTTAGGGATTGATAACTTCCTTCATAAGTATTTTTCTTCTCCCTCAACCCTTCAATCCCCCTCCTCTCTCCCTAGAAGATAAATTCCCTTGCTTAAAAGGAAAGCAAGTCCCACTCTTTATTTTATCTTAGGGAAATGGTTTCGAGGGTCACTTCCCACCTATTCATTGACCTATACTCTACAAGTGACTTCCTAAACTACCGGGACTCCACCCATCGATGAAAGTCCGTGAAGAGCAAGGAGCCTTAGCTGTGGTGACAATGGGCTAAGCCTCCATCGTTTCCCTTGTCCTAGCAGTTGCCCTCTTAGGAACCCCTTTTAGGTCCACTACTAGTTTGAGTGGTAACAAGTTGTTCACAATTCCATTTGTGAACAAATCTTTGGTATGCCCACTTTTTCCATACTACAGCTCCAAGATGAGAAGTCCAGGGCTATGGAGGCTGCCCTTCTTCTCTCTGAATCAATCCTCTACAATATAGTGAACTAGGGCTAGTTGGTTGGCCCACTTGACTGTTACTTTAGTCCTTCAAAGTCTACACATCCTTAGGCCCTATACACCTACCCTTCTACCAATTTTGTTGTCCTTCACCAGAACAAGAGTCAGGGCTCTTCTTTGACAGTAACCTAACAACCCTCCAACTGTACTTGGACTACCATCAATCTACCCAACCACAGTCAATTATTTTTACTGATCTAGGGCCCACAATATTGTCTTCATCTAGGGCTCTTCAAATCTGCCACCTAACAATGGTTTGAGTCCTCTCAAGATCATTGTTCTTGTGTATCGACAATTTGATCTAATTTTTTGTCCAATCTATGAACAAATATGAAATACTCCTCTTATCATACTTCTAACAATCTATAGATGACTGAACTAGGGTCACAAATTAGCCACTAATAGTCCATTTACTAATTTTTCATAGGTTTCTTCAGATCTTTGTCTAAAACTCTACGGAAAGTCCACCAAAATCAACTCCTCTGCATGTCAGTCCATTCTTCATATGGCACATTTCTTCTGCATGATCAATCTTCTTCTCAGGTTCCACCCTCCTTTGGATCTGTTGTCTCCACACATACTGAATCTGCAAACCATCTTCCAGATCTGCAGTCTTTATTGTATTATAAATAAACTTCACTTTAAGGGTCACAACTCGTCTTCTTCTATGTAAATTTGTCATAGTCTTAAGGGCATACCTTATGAACTAAACATGCTAGGAAACTGTCCTAACAAGGGCATTATACTTATTTACTTCTAATTGTTGTATAACAAACCCTATTCACACATAGAAAAAACACGACTTTTGCCTCCATAAGAGACTTGACCTAGCTCATATGGATCCATAGATTCTGGGCATTTCTTTGACTGAATCTTGACATGAAATTCAGATCTCAATGCCGACCCTCAAATTAGGGTTAACTCAATCAATATTACGCCTGCGTCGACTTCTGTTATGGCTATAAATTACAGTCCAATCCCTCCTCCATTTATGTTGGTCTTTATCATAGACCTTGCGGCCTACTAACCACCACAAGGGAAGATGGTATCAACCCTCTCTTCTATTTCACGTAGAAAATCTAACCAACAGAATTCAATCTGATCTTGTAATGTACTAGAACAAGATACTAAATCCTTCCTACAATTTTTGGAAACAAAACACGATCGCATAGTCACATATAAGTAAGAGAAACAAGTTATCAAACGCACAACACTAGATGTATCTGGGGAAGCAACTGCTCAAAACCCTCCATCTCTATTTTGATTTAAGTCAAGGAATCATGAAACAATACAATGCTTAATCTCTCTTGAGATTCTCTAGCACTCTGCCAATTGTCTCCTGCTGATCTAGGAAAAATCGGTCTAATACTTAGCCAATTATCAGCCTTCCTTTAGCCTGCCTTTCTCACACAATTCCTATGGAATTATCTCCATATTTATTAGGAAAATCAACCTTCCTTGATTGTGCAATCCATCATGGCACCCCAATGACTTTATAATTGCACATGGGAAATTTTCTATAAATACAACTGATAGTTATGTTTCTTTGAACTATGTTACAATAAGGATGAAGGGTCTTTTTATTATTTAAAAATAAGAAAAAGCCATAAAAAACCAAAACCCTAACCCGAGGAGATGTAACACCAAGATTTTATGTGCCCCGTTGGGGTTAGTTGGGCAGCCAACTTCCCAGGGTCGTAACTTGGTCATATTATCTTCGTTTGATGCACATGATACCTCGTTAGAAAGATCTCTCCATGGACTACAACTGCTAATGTGATTTCTATGAAATCATGAAACCTTTCATGCCCAAAAAATGTCGTTTGGGGCCTCAAAACGGCTCTGGAAGTTTAGGACCCAAAAAATTGACAAAAATAGTAAATTGTGCTATAATTAAGGAAACTTAAAAACTAAAAGAGACAATGGAAAGGGCCCAAGTGGAATAGGCGGGTGGCCACCAATATCCACCTCGAACACCTTAAATCAAATTTCTTGAGCTAACTCCATCATCATGACTTTGTTAACTGACACAAGTTTTTATGAGACGAAATTACAATTTATTGTCCAATTTATTTAAGGGAAAAATAAATTAGACGCCTCACATTCTTCACTCCTGGTACATTAAAATTTCTCACCAGTGTGGGTGCATTTTTTTTTATTCCTTTCTATTTTCCAATTTCACTATTTCTTGTTGCAAATTTCAACACTCGCTCTCAACAAGAAAGGAATTCAATCTATCCCCATCCAATACCTTTGGAATGTTCTGCATTCTACACTTCTCTAGTGTTGTTTGCACCTGCAAATCCTGAAACTAAATAGCCTCCAAACAACTGAATAAGTATAATGCATCTGTCATCAAAGTCTTCTGACTGCTGCTAGCTACTGCCCCTGTCTAGTACTAGATTCTCTGCACTGCTGCTGACATCTGAATCTGTGCCCTTTGAACTGTTGCTAACTCTAATTTTTTCTCCTGTATTTGACATCTGTCACTCTGATTTCTGTCTTGCTGACATCTGACTACATCAATCTAACTGATCCTTCATACTACTGTTGTACTGTGGGCTCCTCGTAGCCAGGTTCGATCCATGAGACACACCATCTCAATGGACCTTGCCCAAATTTCTTATCTTGTGATTGTGTCTACACATCACCCCACCATACACCTTGAGGTATGGCTACTCCCTCTTCCCATCTGGCTCAATATTTCCCCCTCATGGAGGTCTCTGCTTGAGTGGACACTTCCACTCGGTCTCCTCTCTGCTTCTCATGAGGATGCATGTTGAGAGGTAATTTATGCTCCCTCTAAACCACCTAGTCTCTAACTTCTACCGTTCTCCTAAAAGCTTTGCATGCATCTGGTACCTCAAGTACATATAGGTTCTTAACTTGCGCATAGTGTAATTGTCCCGACGTTACAAAATTTTTCTAAAAAAGAGTTGATTTTAAATCGATGATATCTCCCTCATCCGAGCTCCGATTCAACCGATTTATTTTTTTCCCATTTGGGTAGATTTTCGCAAGGAATCAAAATATTATATTTTTTTTTGAAAATTTTACACCAATATATTCAGATATTCTCTACAAACTCACCACCCAAAAAATTTCTGCTCTAATACCATGTAGAAATCTAACCAATGAGATTCATTCTGATCTTGTAATCTACTAAAACAAGATATTGAATCCTTCCTACAATTTGCGGAAACAAAACACGATCGTACAATCACATATAAGTAAGAGAAATAAATTATCAATCGCACAACAACATGATGTATTTGGGGAAAGAAACTGCTCAAAACCCCTCTATCTCTATTGTGTATTAAGTCAAGGAATCATGAAACAATACATTAATGCTTAATCTCTCATGAGATTCTCTAGCACTTTGTCAATTGTCTCCCGTTTATCTAGGCAAACTCAGTCTAGTACTTAGCCAATTCTCATCCTTACTTCAGCCTGCCTTGCTCATGCAATTCCTAGGGAATTAAATCCTTATTAATTAGGAAAATCGGTCTTCCTTGATTGCGCAATCCATCATGGCATACCAATGACTTTATAATTGCACATGGGAAATTTTCTCTGAATACAAATGATATTTATGTTCCCTTTAACCTCTGTCTCAGCTGGGTATTCCTCGAAACTGACATGCATGCAACTATTAATAGCGAATTTTCAGTTATATGATTGATCACTCATTGTGAATTAAATCTAATTTAATTCACTGGACCTGTCACTAGCTCATCACTCAGTTAGAACTAGTTAAACTAATTTTAACTCATTTAATTGAGTTAATTACACTTGCACCCCACTAATGCATCAACTTCAACTAGACCCCAAAAATATTAGAATCCCTCTAGATGCCTCATCTTAGACCCTCAAGTACTTGAATTTCTTGAGCTAACTTGGTCATCATGACTTAATTAACTGACACAAGTTGTTATGAGATGAAATTACAATTTATTGTCCAATTTATTTAAGGTAAAAATAAATTAGACGCCCCACATTCCTCACTCCTAGTGCATCAAAATTCCTCACCAGTGTGGGTGCATTTTTTTTTTTCCTTTCTGGTTTCCAATCTCACTGTTTCTTGTTGCAAATTTCAACATTTCAAAATTTGATGTGGCCTTCACACAAAGACACCATTGAAATCACATGCCCAAATTCTCACGAGAAACCTCTCTTAAGCTTGATCTGCCAGAAGAGAACCAACAATATGCCATCCTACTTCCTAGCGCAAACTGACCATTAAGGTATGCAACATTCTTTTGAACCCTCACATGATGATCTTGCTCTTGGAGGATGATCATGACCTCCCTTTAGCAACCCTTACTTGGCCCTCGTACTTGACCTACTTTAGGACTACATCTCTCTTCACCCCCTTGATGTGCCAGATAGTGGGAATACATGTCAAACATGCTAAGATGTGCCAAGTGATAAGGCATGCCAAGATGTGCAAAGGTGTGTCAATGCGTGTCAAGGAATGTCAAGACAAAAAAAGGGAGAAAAAAGTTAAACTACAAGGAAATGAACACATAAGAGGTTTAATAATTCATCAATTTACCTTTTCCAAGAGGGGCATGCTAGGCACACCAACACTAGGGGGAAATAGGTGCCAAGTGCAAAGTCTTAGTGCATTCTAAGTGCCAAGTATTCCTTTGTTTCTTCTCATATTCTTTCCAACAATTGATCATCACAAATAAATTTAATATTAAACCATGCCAAATCATACCAAGGCATCTCAACGTATTCCAATCATGCTAAGACTTTCCAAGCTCCAACACATGCCAAGTGCCAATATGTGTCAGGGACTAGTGTTATGCATGTTATGAAGTGGAAGGGAATGTTGAAGAGTGCTAAGGTGTGCTAGAGAGTGATAATGCATGTTGATGAGTGTTAAGGATTACTAGGAAAAAAAATTAAGGGAGCACTAGGTAAAAATTCATGGAAGTTAATGAATATGAGGAACTTGTGCTAGAGACTAGTGTTAATGAGTGTTAGTTGTCATGCCAAGGAGGGAGTGACAAGGTATCATAAGCATTGGTAAGACATGCTAGGGAATATCAAGGCATGTCAATAATTCCCGAAGTGTGCTTAGGAGTTCCAGGGTGTGCTAATTATATCATGTGAAAATTAATAGTGCCAAGATATGTCAATACATGCTAGGTGCTAAGGATGTGGCACAAGGTGCCAGGGTATGTCAATATGTGTCAAGGAAACAAAAGGAAGAACCAATAAGAGGTTTAATAAGTCAAGACTTTATCTTTTTGAAAAGGGGCATGCTAGGCACACTAATAATAGGTCCCAATACATGCCAAGTGGCATTGTGTGCCAAGTGCTAATGTATGTCAATGCATTCAACCAAGGTGTTCCAGGGCATGCTAGGGACTATATGTAGCATGCCAACACATGCTAGGAGAGTTCCATGTTGTGCTAGCGCATGCCACCATGTGCTTGGGCGTTGGTGTCATCACAAGATGTTCTAGGTACAATGATGTTCCAAGACATGTGGGGTGCTAAGAAATGTTAGTGTGCACCAAAGCATGAATTTAAGGTGTGCCTAGATTGTTGAGGATTGTTAGGTCTTTCTCATTAATAGAATTTTCAAAGCTTGATTATGTATTAAATAATATATTTCCTACACACAATAGTGGAACTTTATCTAAAGGGAATTTGCTAGATAATAAACTTAATAGATATGAATCATGTGTTGACTCATAGGAAATCTCTATTTGACTAGTCATTACTTGAGGGAAATGATACACACTAATTACTTCTAAAAAAATTGATTGACCCTAACCACTATGGCCTTGGACATATTATAAAAAATACTCCACAATAATGGTATTAAATTGTTATCTTTTGACAAAAAAAATAATAACAGGCACATAGTGTCATATCATGTGTTGACTCATAGGAAATCTCTATTCGACTAGTCATTACTTGAGGGAAATGATACACACTAATTACTTCTTAAAAAATTGATTGACCCTAACCACTATGGCCTTGGACATATTATAAAAAATACTCCACAATAATGGTATTAAAACGTTATCTTTTGACAAAAAAAATAATAACAGGCACATAGTGTCATCAAAAACTCATTGGAATGATCAATGATGACAAGCATTTTTTGACCGTCACCAAAAGTAACAAAAAGAGCATTGGTGAGGGTCATTAAAAGTTCGTCACTAGAAGTGTCACCAAAGAGAGAATTAGTGATGGGCCTTTAACAACCCTCACCAAAAGTGTCATTGAAAATGTCTTTGCAGACTAATTACAAAGGACTGTCACTATATACACTTACAAGGAAGCTTGATGCTTTAATGATCACGATGGGTCCTATTTTTGACCTCACTAAAAGTACTCTAGATGATAAGAGGTCATTGGGTGCTCACACTAGAAGTGTCACCAAAGAGAGAATTAGTGATGGGCGTTTAACGACCCTCACCAAAAGTGTCATTGAAAATGTCTTTGGTGACGGACCATAAAGGACCATCACTATATACACTTACAGTGACGATTTTTTAAGGACCGTCACCATATGTGACATTAGTGACAGACCTTAAAGGTCCGTCACAAGCATGACCCTCACCAATGTGCTTTTTTCTTGTAGTGAATGTAGATGTTGGATATCTATTGCAGTGATTTATTTTCTAGAAGGTATGTTTCTATATTTGCATCTAACTTTTGGGAGATTACACCACCCAATGTTTAGGAAGAACTCTCCTAATCCAAGGGAGAAGCATCCTCTCATTGGGATACTCTCTCGGACATGGAGATTTCGATAGAATGGGCTTATTGGATCCTAGTTTTAGGACACACAATTAGACGTTTCAACCAATGTATGCAGACCATAGACCTTTATTGGAATATTATTTTTTTACTCACATATACTATCTTGGACTGGAACGAGAATCATATGGGCATCCTGCACCAGAGAATGGAGAGGATTTAACGACACCTAGAAATTCCTCCAGTGGTGGATGCTACCATATGCATATATGGAAGATATGTGATACAAAATATGTGCATATATAGAAGCTGAGTGACTTTTGTATATGTAAATCTTTGGCATATGCACATGTTTTTTTGTTTATGCACAACTTTTGTATATATTTTTCTTCTGTATATGCGCATATCACAAAGTTGCGCATATACAAAAGATATGCACATATACGGAAGATACGAATATACAGAAATTTGTGCATATACGAAATATATGCGCCTATACGGAAGATTCACATACATGCATATATGAACAACTTCAATATATGTGCATATCTTTCGTATATTTACACATCTTCCGTATATGCGCGTATCTTCCATATATGTGCAAATTTTGTATATGCACAACTTCTATATATGCGCATATCTTTCATATATGTGCAACCTCCATATATGTGTATCTTTCGTATATGCATATCTTTCGTATATGCGTAGCTTCCGTATATGCACAGCTTCCGTATATACAGAAGTTGCGCATATACAGAATATATTCACATATATGGAAGATACACATATACAAAAGTTGTGCATTTACAGAATATATGCACATATACAGAAGTTGCGCATATATGGAAGATAAACACATATACGAAAGATACACATATACGAAAGTTGTACATATACAAAAGATATGCGCATATCAAAGGCCTTCCAAAATCCTATCACAGCTACCAGGGCTATGAATGGAAAGGAAAAAATACCAAATTGGGAAATGTTGTGGTACGATTTGGTTCAAGAAGAGTTCAAGAGAAATACAAAAGATGGAGTATCATCCAGAGTAGAGGATGAAGAAAATTTTTCCTTGGCTGGGAAGGGGAAGAAGGGAAAAGGAAATAAGACCCAAATCAAACCTAAATCAAGCAAAAATAATGGCAAGAAGAAAAACTCGAGCAAGATAAAATGTTTCCACTACGACGAATACATGCACTATGCAATAAAATTTACACACAAGAAATGTAAGAAGAAGCCTTCAGGAGGATCACAAGGTGAGATGATGGCTTAACAATTCGAATTAGACTTCACCCTAATAACATGCATGAAAAACACTATTATGGGAAGTGTGTGGTACCTTGATTCTCGTGTCTGATTCCATATGAAAAGGTACAAGGAGTTTTTCAGTAGCCTGGAGGAGAAGGATCTCTAGATGCATATTGAATTGGGGGATGATGGGAGGTACAATGCTATAAGAATTGGTATTGTCACCCTTGAGAGGGAGAAAGCCTCCCCTCTTCACATCAAATATGTTATGTTTGTACCTGGGCTAAAGGAGATTCTGATCTATGTTGTAGTATTGGAGGATAAAGGGTTTTATGTTATTTTTCATTAAAGGGAAATCCTTTCTAAGACACATAGCTACCGGGAAGGTGAAGCAGATTAGACTTCAAGTCAAGAACCTATACAAAATTCAGGTGGGATATTGTGCTACATTGAACAATAAGGCAAAAAAAAGTGCAAATTCAAGATGTTTTATAACTTTTGCATAAGAGTTTGGGCCATCTACACCATGGTGCCTTAAAAATCATGTAGAAAATTACCACTAGTCTCCCTAAGGGCTCCCTTGACCAGTAGGATGTCTACAAAGGTTTCACATTGAGGAAATATGTCAAATTCACTGTCCATGGCTGATATAACAGAGAAAATGCTACCTTGGAGCAAATCCACTATGATGTTTGTAGACCCTTTTCTACAACCTCCAAAACAAAACATAAGTATCGTGTAATTTTTATTGATTATTTCTCTATAAAATGCTAGATCTTCTTCATGTGAAAGAAGGATGAAGTTTTCTCAAAACTGGTTGAATTCAAGGCATTAGCTGAGAAGGAAACTAGGAATAAGGTGAAGGCTCTTGAGAGTGACAATGGACATGAATTTGTTTCGAATCCCTTCAAGGATTTTTGTGTGAAATAAGGTATTCAAAGAGAACTAATGACACCCCATAACTAATAGCAGAATGGGGTAGCTAAGAGGAAGAACATGAGAATAGTTAGAGTTGCAAGATATATGCTACAAGATAATGGGTTTCCGTTGTATCTATGGGTAGAAGCATGTAATGTGGTAGTATACTTGCAGAATGAGATTCCTCATAGAATACTTTGTAGGATCACACTGAAGGAAGCTTTCTCCAGGAGAAATATTGATGTGCCTCATTTCAAAAAATTTGGAGCTTCATTTTTTTGTCATGTCTCCAAGGATTCAAGGACAAAATTTGAGCCTTCAGTAGAGTTGGGAGTTTTTTTAAGATACACCAAAACTCCACTTAATTATCAGTGTATCTACCTTCACTGAGGATGAAAGTTGTGAGGATAAATGAAAATTTTGATGAGGAGACAACTATGATATGATCTCTCTAATGAGATATGAGTATACCACTGAAGTAGGAGCTTCTACATCCAAAGGAGGAGCCTCTGGATGTTCTTCAGTAAGTTTTGGAAAAACCACAAATGGAGGAGCAGAGAAGAGGTCAAGTGGAGACACCCACTCAACAAAAAAAATCCAGAGAAGGGAGAAAGAGAACCAAAGAAGTTGATAGATTTTTGCAAGATACTAGGGAGAATGTGGGAGCCCCTGCATCAGTATGCAAGCAGAGTAGGTCACCTGAGAGGTACAATGGTTACATGGCTCTCATGACAAAGCTCATTGATTCAAAGCTTCTTCACTTTAGGAATAAATTTCTCAACATGTTTGGGTTGATGCCATGGTCGAAGAATATGAATCCAACATGAAGAAAAATATATGGGAGGTGGTGTTGGGACTAGAAGGGAAATCACTAGTTGGTTATAGATGGATCTATAAAGTGAAGCATGTAGCTAATGGGAGCATCAAGAAATACAAGGCCATATTTGTGGCCAAAGGATTTTATCAGGTAGAGGGAATTGACTATGAGGAAATATTTTCCCCTATGGCAAGGCATTCATCCATCATATCAATTCTCACATTTTTTGTGCAGATGGGATGGAAGATTCACCAGATGAATGTGAAGACACCTTTCTCAATGGTTCTATTGAGAATGAAATTTACATAGAGAAACTAGAAGCATTTGAGACATATGATCGAGAGTCACATGTGTAGAATTAGGAGAGCATTCTATGGTATTAAGTATGCGCCCCAAGCATGGTACATACAGATCAAAAATTATCTCAATGGTTTGTGCTTCACCAAAAGTGAAGCAGATGTGCACCTCTATCACATTGTGGTAGATGGTAAGTTGATTATTCTTGTTTTGTATGTTGATGATTAATATTTATAGGTGATGAGCAGCTAATACGCTATTGCAAAGAGGATATTGCAAGGGAATTTGAGATGAAATACATGGGCTTAATGCATTAATTCCTCGGGATGGAAGTATAGCAAGGTGATGGTGAATTGTTTGGGTCTCAGAGGATGTATGCCTATGAAATACTTCAAAGATTTCACATGGATAATTGCAAGCCTATGGAAGCACCTCTGGCTACAAACTGGAGGAAGGAGAATGCCACTTCAAGTGAAGAGGTTGATGCTACCATTTATAGGCATCTTGTGGGGTATTTCATGTATCTTGTGATCACAAGAACCGACATATGCTATGCATTAAACCAACTTAATCAAGATATGGCGAGGCTTACCAAGATGTATTGGAGGGAAACAAAGCATGTCTTACGGTAACTCAGAGGCACTATTGAGTATTAATTATGGTATAGGAGGATAGAGGGAGTGAAACTCCACGGCTTCACCAATGAAAATTGGGCAGAGAGTCCATTAGACAGGAAAAATAATTCAGGTTCTATCTTTAGTGTTGGGTTCACAGCTATTTCCTGGTATGTAGGATATTTATCTAGGATTTTTTTATCCATGAGATCCCACATTCATGCTTGGAATATGGCACGGGGGTGGTTGGCTGAAATAAATATTTGGTTTAGCCATGTCTATGGTTGGATGGTAGGTGGAAGTCCTAAACCAGGTTGGGTCTTGCCTATGTTTAATGAAAGCTAAGTTCTCTTTCTTTTGTACTTGTTATTATGTGGCTTTAATTTTTGTTATATTATGATTATTTATGTGGCTCGAATCCTTGGAGACATGACAACAAACTAAATCTCCAAAACTTATAAAATGAGACACATCAAGATTTCTCCCAGAGAAAGCTTCCTTCAGTGTGATGATACCAAGTATTCTTTGAGGAATCCAGTTCTACAAGTAGAATACTGTGTTACATGCTTCTTCCCATAGATATAATGGTAACCCCTTGTCATGTAGCATAGCTCTTGCAGCTCCAACTATGATCTTGTTCTTCCTCTCAGCTACCCCATTCTACTGTCAGTTATGGCACACCATTAGTTCTCTTTGAATACCTTCATTGGCACAAAAATACTTGAAGGAATTTTAGACAAATTCACCTCCATTGTCACTCCTAAGATCCTTCAACTTCTTCCTAGTATCCTTCTCAACTAATTCCTTGAATTCAACAAATTTCAAGAAAACTTCATCCTTCTTCCACATGAATAAGATCTAGCATTTTATAGAGAAATAATCAATAAAAATTACACAGTACTTATGTTTTGTTTTGGAGGCTATAGAAAAGGGTGCACAAACATCAGAGTGGCTTTGCTCCAAGGTTGCATTTTCTATGTTTCTCAGTCGTGGAAAGTGAATTTGACATATTTCCTCAAAGTGCAACCTTTGCAGACATCCTACTGGTCAAGGGAGCCTTTAGGGAGACTGGTGGTAATTTGCTACATGATTTTTAAGGCACCATGGTGTAGATTACCAAATATCGTGTGCCAAAGTTTTCCAACATCTCAAATATGCACTTTTTTTTCCTTGTTGTTCAATGTAGCACAATATCCCACCTCAAGTTTGTATAGGTTCTTGACTCAAACTCCAATCTGTTTCACCTGCCCAGTAGCTATGTGCCTCAAAAATACTTTCCCTTTACTGAAAAATAACATCATAACCTTTATCCTCCAATACTGCTACATAGAACAGGTTCTCCTTCAACCTTGGTACACATATAACACCTTTGAGGTGAAGTGGGGAGGATTTCTCCCTCTCAAAGGTGAAAATACCAATTCTTGTAGCATTTTACCTCCCATCATCTGCCAATTCAATGTTCATATGGAGATCCTTCTCCTACAGGCTACTAAAAGACTCCTTGCACCTTGTCATATGGAACGAAGCACAAAAATCAAGGTACCACACACTCCCCATAACAATGTTGGCCAAGCATGCTTTTAGGGTGAAGCCTAATTCGAATTATGAAGCCAACACTTCACCTTCTGCTCCTCCTGAAGGCTTCTTGTTACAATTCTTGTGCAGACATTTTGTTCCATAGTGCTCGTTTTCATGGCAGTGGAAACATTTTATCTTACTCAATTCTTTCCATTATTTTCGCTAGATTCAGGTTTTCTTTGGGTCTTCTTTCCTTTTCCCTTCTTCCCCTTCCGAGGCAAGGAAAAAAAATTTCATCCTCTGCTCTGGATGATACTCCATCTTTGGTATTTCTCTTGAACTCTTCTTGAACCAAATCGTACCACAACATTTCCAAATTTGATAATTTTTCCCTTCCATTCATAGTCTTCGTAGCTATGATAGGATTTTGGAAGGCCTGTGATATGCACATATCTTTTGTATATGTGAAAGTTCTATATATGTGTATCTTCCATATATGCATATATCTTTCGTATATGCACAACTTCCGTATATGTGCATATCTTCCGTATATGCACAACTTATGTATATGTGCATATCTTCCGTATATGCACATTTTTTGTATATTTGTAACTTTCATATATACGCAACTTCCTTATATACGGAAAATGTGCATAGACATAAGCTACGCATATATGGAAGTTACGAATATATGGAGTATAGGCATATACGGAAGCTGCGCATATACGAAAGATATGTGCATTTATAGAAGTTTCACATATATTGATTATATGCACATATACGAAAGCTACGCATATACGTAAGTTGCACATATATGGAACATATGCGAAGATATATAATATGTGTGCATATACAAAAGATATGCACATATACGGAAGATGTGCATATATGCAAATCTTTCGTATATATGCATATTTTTTGTATATGCGCAACTTCCATATATGCGTATCTTCTGTATATGCGCAACTTTCGTATATGTGTATATTTTGTATATGTGCATATATTTTGTATATGCGCAACTTCTGTATATGTGCATTTAGTGTATATACACAAATTTTTGATATGCACATATATGGAAGAAGCACATATACAAAAAACATGTGCATATACAAAATATTTGCATATACGAAAGTTACAAAACTATATATGCACATATTTTGTATCACATATCTTTCGTATATGCATATGGTACCACATGTCGCTGGAGGAATGTCGAGGTGTCATTCAATCCTCTCCATTCTCTGGTCCAGGATACCCACACCGTTCTCATGCCAGTCCAAGATAGCTTATTCCAGTAAAAACTTAATATTCCAACAAATCTCTACAGTCTACATTCATTGGCTGAATCGTCTAATTGTGTGTCCTATATATGGGATCCACTAATCCCATTCTATCAGAATCTCAGTGTCCGAGATAGTAGTCCGATGAGAGGATGATTCTCCCTTGGATTAGGAGAGTTCTTCCTAAACATTGGTTCGTGTAATCTTCCAATAGTGAGATGCAAATATAGAAACCTACATTTTAGAAAAAAAATCACAGCAATAGATATTCAACATCTACATTACTTTGGATGATCCATTTTTTATTATGTGATTTCAGATATTTAGATTGAAGTTCCTAGAAAAAGCTTTGACACATATGCTTTTAAGAATTACTACTATGTAATAGATTACTTCTTTTTGCAGTGATGCACATCTTTGTTGTTATTATTGGAATTTAAATTTTTTGTTGAAATTGATTCAATACACCATGGGGAAGGTCACATTAAAGAAAATAGTGTCTCCATATTTCGCTATTATATCTATATAAGAGTCATGGTGTATACAAATTTTCTTATAAGATTTCCTTTGTAATGTCTTTGAAAGTTTTGCAACAAATACAATATTTACAATAATTTTTATTAATGTAAGTTATAATGTATGAAATTTAAATGTATTTATACATTTTTATAACAGATATATGTTATAACCACATCTATATGTTATAATAGATATTTTAAACAAAATGAAAAATATAGCTGCTTTGATATTAGATAACACTTTCAAACCAAACAGATCAACACTTCATGTTAATAATATGATCAGTACCAGGTGTGAGTTAGAAAACCATAAGTTACAAAAGGTTTAGGAGAAAATAAAGCATTACTATGTAGCTATTAATATTTTTTATTACTTCCTATTAAAAAAAATATTTAAATTAGTTCAATTAAGAAGGGATGGTTTCACTTTCTCTTCAAATTCGTTTGAGGTTAGTATCTCTTTAGCCTTGGGAGTTGGTCTTCATCCTCAAACAGGTTGGCCTCAGCTTGCAGTGTCACTTTTTCCAAGACCCTAGCCACTATGGTTTTTTCAATAAGAGGTTTCAACAATCTTAAAGAATTTTTCCCCACTTGTATCACTAAATCGGGTGCAATTCACCTCCTCCCAAATATGGTCCTTTGGAAATTTTTTCTCTTTTCCTTTACTTGTTACTCAAATTTTCCATTTTTCCAATTTTTTTCTCTTTCCCTCTACCCACTCTCTACTTATTCCATTTTTCCTTATGTTTCCATAGAACACTAGTTATGATAGTGTTTCTCTTCCTATGAAGAATGATGAGTGGGATGGGTAAAGGAGGAAGTTCATTCTTAGGAAACTCATTTTCTTCTTCCTCTCTCCTCTTTGTTGCAATGAACCTCTTTTCTTGTAAGCTAAAACTATTTATTACACTTAATGATAAAAACTCAAAATTTCCCTATCTTTGTCACTAGAGGGGTTAGACTAAGGATAACTAACCCTTTATCTAGAATCTCAAAAGACCATGTATCTTGGCACATCCAATAACCAAACTATGATAACTAAAGATATGAAGCAAAACATCTAAAGATAGAAGGGAGACTATAGCAACCATAGACTTCACGCACAATGTAACTATTGAACTCTACATATAGTAGCCATAAACCTCTTATCCACTTATTTTTAGTCAATTAACATATAGTATTATTAACAATTAACATAATATCAAACATTTAATTTTTTTTTCTTTTTTTTCTTTTTCTTCTTTTTTTTCTTTTTCTTTTTCTGAGTAATGCTAAATCTATTAATATATAACATATAAGTACAAAACTGTCGCTGCCTCAGCTGAGAAAGCCTGAGTGCAGGACTTGAAAACCATGAAAAGCAAGAGTTTGGATTGCCCACAGAGGGGAAACCAGTCCCTGAAAGTTAAGATTTGTTGCCCTCATAGGGGAAACCGACACTTGAAACACATAGTTTAACAAAAAAACAAGTAATAAGACTTTTCACTTTGCACGCAGAGGGTGATTAAACAGAAAAGCCAAAATTAGCCTAAGAATGTTGTGCATAAGAAACAAAAACCTCTAAGTGTCTTCCGGGCTACTGATCATTGGCTGGAGAAGGCAGTTCCTCCACGATTCTGCATCTGTACTCATCGTTGCTTCCGCCTTCATTAGTAGAGGGAGTCGCCTTGTCTTTGTCCTCACCATCCTTCGTATGATCCTGCATAGAGATGTCATGGGCAATGTTCAACTGAGCCAAGGAGGCCTTGGCATTTTCTGTAGATGAGGGGTCGGGAGCAGCACAGGGGCCAGGGAAAATGACAGAGGAACCAGGGACAGCGACTGAAGGGGGAGCAGGGCAAGTTGTCTCCTCTTGAATGGTAACCGTGACATATGCTGTGATGACCGGCTTGTCAAATGAATAATCAAATCTGAACTCCACTCGTTGAGAAGATTGTCGCAGGGGAGTAAAGGTAGACGGAGGGGGTGCGGGAGGGGCACCAGACTGGAAGGCTTGAGGTGTAGAAGAGAGCACATGGGGAGGTGGAGAACACAAAACGGGGTGAGCAAATTCAAAGGAGTGAAGTCGACCTTTGTGACTCCTTGTTTTCGGGATGTGGTCGCAGGAGAAATCCACGGAGGAGGAGTCCGAACTGGGAGAGGACCAAGATTGAATGGCGCGGCCACGGCTGGACCCGCGATGACATCGCATTCGATGGCGCAATCTAGGCATGGTGACAGGGAAATGTTGGTGGAAGGGGCAGAGGAGAAGCGACATCGGGGAGTTGGAATAAACAGACAGAGAATGCGAACAACAGAGGTTGCTATGCATGAAATGAAACTCTGGAATAGTCTCCAAGCAGCATAGAAGCGCATAACACCTACCAGTCTGCGTTCAAGCACTTGGCTCGGTACAGGCGGGCGGGAAAGAACTTCAACGCAGAGTAGTAGTGGTGCAAACATATCATTTGCCATACAACAGACCGAACTCCATATCAAAAGCCAAAATATACCAAATGAAATGCACTGAGCGTCGACGGTTCGAGAGGGCTGCGTTAATGGCTCGCAGGGTGGCATATTGAATGCCCTCTTTAATGCCTTTGTGGGAGGCCACATGGCCACCCCACATCAATGTCCTTGGGAGGCGGCATGAGACGGGCGTCCCATCAAGCCCGGGTGTCATCCGCATCCGGAGATATCAAACATTTAATTAATGTACATAAACATAGTAATATGCAATATATTGATTAAAAATATTTTATATATCTAAATATTTATATTTTAATTATCTAAAATATTTTCAAGAATTAAATGTAATAACTACAAATAAACTTACTTACGGCTATATAGTTCAAGAGGTTTTGGATAGTCAAAAAAATTGTATAACTATATAAAATTGTGGATATTATTATATTCATAATACTTAGCATGGCATACTAACAAAATTAGGGGTTAAAATGGATTATATGGTTTGTACATATACAATTGATTATATATATATATATATATATATATATATATATATATATATATATATATATATATATATGAAATGCATTTTCCTTTTTAATGTATTTAATAGTTAGAATTCAAATTCAAAATATTTTGTTATTACATATAAAACATTTATGTGAAATATCAACTAACAAATTAAAAGTAAATAAACAATTATAATATTGTAAATTTATCTAGAAGGTTAAAACTTAAATACTTTTAAAGCCTTCATATTATTAATTTGTTTTTTTAATTTTTCCTTCTCTTTTTCTCCTTTTTTTATTTAAATAATATTTCAACTTAATTTGAATATTAAAATTCTATGTAATTCACTTCTACCTTAATATATCATATATGTCTTCTACTAGTTAAAAGTAATATTCTCTATATCATGTAAATATTCAAATAAAAGAAATATTTAATTACCCAAGAAAATTATAAAATAATTTTAAATCCACATTATTGATAATATTAAATTAAACACCTGAGGTATAGTTTTTTAACATTGACATTTCTAATTATGTTTCAAAATTAGTTTATTAAGCTCATTCTTAAAAAAAATCATGAGAATGGGAAATAAATTTTAAATGACCAGCAAACAGAGTTGAATAACATAATTTCATGTTTTGAAAATTTGTTTTCATCATTTTAAAAAATGTGAATATTATAATTTTTAAATAATATCTATATATTACTCAAAATAAATATTTTAATAATTCTGATAACAAAATATTTCAATTATTTCAATTTCTTTTGAAATTTATTTAGTATAATTTATTATATTTCCCTGTATAACAATAAATGGTTGAATAATGTTACTTTATTAAAACGTGGAAAAATATATCACTAAAGCATTTATATATTATATTTTTGTGTATGAGAGTGAATGGTTGAATGGTGTTACTTCATTAAGAAGTGGAAAAATCTATCACCAAAGCACTTATATATTATCTTTATTCCTAAAAGTTACATTAACTAGGTCAATTGAAATTAGTATATTTCATTTGTTATTAAAGTTCAAAAAATATTGTAATACTAATAAAAAGTAATAGTCTCATTTATCTAAATTTACTATTTAAAAACTTGTAATGTATGACAAATGCTTCATACTAATGACATCAAGAATATTTTATTTCCCTACCTGTTATTAAGCGTATGAATTTAATTTCAATTATCTAATCTTTGAAATGATTTAAAATTCTAAGAAATAAACTTTTTATAAGGAAAATTCAACAAATCAAATAAAAATAAAACTTTAAAAAAATTCAATTATTACAGAGGAATATTCCATTAAATCTAAGGAAAGCAATTTAGACTTTTCATTTTGAAATAAATAATGAAGAATCTTAAACTTACTTTAACAAATTAAATTATAATAACATAACATTTCATTAAATTTGAGGAAAACACTTTTAGATTTTTTATTTTGAAATAAATAATAAAGCTAGCTCTGAATTTGAATCAACCTGAAAAAAATATATTCATATTTTCATTTTAAAATAAATCAAGAACTAACTATTATATTTTTAAACAATTTACATTCGTCAAATTCCCAATTGACTTACCAAAAATAAAGTGATATAAATGACAATTACGATGGTACAGTTCAGAGAATCGGAATAGCAAATATTCATATATTAATAATGCACATGGTTTGATGGGCAGATGAAAAATTTTACAACTAAATTTTACAACTTAAAACTCTGATTACCAATAGAAGTGTGATACAAGCACTAGGAGAAAATTTGGTCTTTGTTTAAGAAATACTTCCTCACCTTATATACCAATAAAAGTGTGATACACACTTTGAGAAAATTTGGTTTATCATTTTTTGTTTAAGAATACTTCTTCACCTTACACTCTATTCAAATGCTTTAAGACTGGTCTTTTAACAATATCAAATTTCCAAAACTCATTTAAGACTGGTTTTTTAACAATAGAAAATTTCCAAAATTCATTTCAATCATAGAATCTATTTAACACAATGCAAAATCAATTAATTTAACACAATGCAAAATCAATTAATTTGCTAATACAAGCTCAGATTTCCTATTATTTACCATACACATTCCATCGTTTGCTGGGAAAACATACACGCACTTGTACACTTATATCTATTTTTAAACTGATTTCACTACACCTTTTCAAACGGATTTACCTACATTTCAGTGTTGCTCAACCAATATTGATTTATATCTACGGTAATAATAACTTTGACTTTCGAACAATTCGTTTTGTTTTTTCCATGGTAAATCGTGACTCTCTTTTGCCTCCTTTGCTTAATCCAACGGTGCGAAATAGTTTTAGTTGTAACAGCTTCCTATTTGACTTGACTGTGGAATTGCCGCTCTGCTGAAAGCAGAACTAGAGTTGCAGAGATTGAAACAATATCGATCCATCACCAAAAATAACACTAAGGTAAGATCGATCAACTATATACCCGAAAGCGCCATCTCTTAGTCAATTTGGCCCGGGTTCGAATCCCATTAAATAACACAACAATATGAAGAAATTTAGAGGAGCTACCTGGTTATAATCCAACTCTTCTTCATTGGAATCCGATGCGGAAATGGTGCCCACGGGCTTACCGCAAAAATACATGAGCAACCGCTTGAGATATTCCCAGGCATAAGCATCCATGGGATACGAATCGGAAACCAGTGTTTGGATATCCTTCATTGAAGCCTCATTCAACGACATTAATTCACTGCAGTCTGTGCTCTTTGTGCTCTCCAGTGTTCTGATCGGTGGTGGGCAAGATTTCGCTGGAGAGACTTCTCTCGTCCAGAGACAGGCCAGGCCGATTGCTGCCCTGATTCCCTTCGGCGAGGTAGAAGCCGAAGCGAAGCTGCAGATACTGGAGACAGAGTATTCGATAAGCCTTTCCATTCTTTTCCCTCCTCTTCCACCATCAACAACCACCCACCATTTCATTTGAATTTTAAAAATTTACCGCGCAGCATCTTGAGTTTGAAATCCTGTGGTGGATAGTTTGCTTCAACTACGTGATAGGCTTTAGTAGGAACAGTGTAGTCTTCGGAGAGAGCATCGACCAGAAAATGACGGGTTATGTATGCACATAGAGCCATAAGCTTTACGTTCGGGCATCTCGAAGTACGACAAGTTTTGTACCATCAAACTCTTAGCATGCATTAAATTTCGTATAGCTTACGAAATATGGAAGAGTCTTTCGTTCTATGAATCAGGAACTGATGTGACAGCTCCCGATCCGTCCCTCCGGCGACCTTTCAGTTCTCCGGCCCGATGGTGGGGCCCCCTCTGCAGCTTCCGAACGTCGAACGGCGAACGGCGAACCACACCTCCTCCACCACCGCTCCCCTGACGTCGCTCCTCCCCGCAACTGCCACCACCACGACTCCGGCCACCAACCTCAATCAATGCTCCATAATTTGAAACAAGAATTGGGCGGGAGAGATAGTTCATTCGAGGTTTCACGCCTCTGATTTCGTTTCATTCGAGAATTTTCGTTGCAGACACTGTGTTGAGAGCGGTTTTCATACATCTAGCGGTGGCAGAGGTGCTTCTATAAGCAACTACGACTGCGTTGCTCACCAACAAAAGCTCCCCGGTCTTTATTTGTCGGGTAGCGTATAGTCCCCGACCGCGTCCGTCAATTGTCATTTTGATCTCTGGTATGTAAGCATAACAACACCAAAACTTCATGAATCTTGTGGACTTGTGAATCTTGTGGTAACCATACTCTGTCACAGAAAACTTGGGTACATATATTTGTTTTTATCATATTTTTCGCCCCCCTCTGCACTTAGTTCTATTGTTTAAAAAATGTTGATACTTCATGAATCTCACTGTTACGACATTGCAGACTTGTGAATCTTGTGGTAACCATACTCTGTCACAGAAAAATTGGGTACATATTTGTTTTTATCAGATTTTCTGCCCCCCTCTGCACTTAGTTCTATTGTTTAGAAAATGTTGATTATTTATAATATGAGTTTGCATTTTTGACAGAGTGATGTGTGATTTTTGTTTTCATGCCCTGCACATGCTTTTAGGTGTCTAGTTGTTCTTTATTTCTTTACTACCAGCCCTCTGTACTGCATTCCTCCACCGCTCCATAATCTGTTGTTTCTGTGAAGTAATTTAAAAATGTGAAGTAATCTCCTTTTTTTTTGGGGTCAAATTCGTTGGAAAATTCATTCATCTTTATATTTTTAAAAGATGTGTAGTTAGTTGATTGATTAAATTGATATATTGAATGGAAAAGCAATCTTCTCCAATTATAAAATATGAGATAGTTTTCATATTCTATAATTAGTTCTCACCTTCAACATCATTGTTGGAATAGTTTTTATGCTTTATAATGGGTTATAACGATCAACCTTTCACCATAAAGTATGAACTTGAAATTTGATGTGTTGTAAAAATTTAAACAAACAAACTAATTTACATTTCAAACATCATAATTAAATCAAAATACACTTAAAAAAATTAAATTCATTAAAAAGATACATATTGGATCATTCTCAAACATTTATTTTAAATAATCACATATATAGAATTACAAACTTAAGTAAAATGATGGCCATAAAAAGAAAAACAAAATATATAGCTATAAATTTAAGAAAAATAATAATGAGAATTATATAAATTTTACTAAATAATGATAAATAATAAATAAATTAACAATTTAAAATTTATGTAAATGATAATTGAAAAAATAACTTATAATAAAAATAAAAATAAATAAATAACAAAAAATAGCATCATATGTAAATCTAATAATAATAATGAAAATTATATAATTTTGATTTAATAATGATAAATAATAATCAAATTTAAAAACTTATATCAAAATACTAGCTAGATTTAGATAATCATTATAATAATAATTTTGATATAATAGCTAGATTTAGATAATCATATAATTGTTAAAAAAATTATATAAAACTTAAAATGTGTAACTAGATATTATAAAAATGAATATGAATAATAATGATAATAATTATATAATTTTGTTTTAATCATAATAAATAATCATTCAATTTAAAAAATTATACCAAAATAATAAATAGATTAAAAAAAATTATATAAAATTTAAAATATGTAGTTAGAGATGATTATTAAAAAAGTGAAAAAATAAATAATAATAATAATAAAATTTCAATATTATTGAAAATAAAAATATCATTCTACATAGATAAACCAATTTCAAAATATGTAGAAATAGTTTTTTATATTCATAAGACAACTTCAAAATATGAAATTTGGTGATTTAAAAAAAACATTTTAAACTAAAATAATAATAAAAACAACTTAAATTTATTTAAAATTTTAACTACACAATCATAATTAACTTTATAAGTTAACCTTTTCAAAATTTTGCTATTGTAATCACCTTTTTATTAATGAAAATATTTTGCTATTGTAATCACCGAAAATATGACCTTTTTTATTTCCTTGCAACCAAAGGTAAAAACAGCAACAAAGACGTCGATTCAAAAACAAGATCCAGAATATGGGTCATAAGCTTATTAGACGCTTTCGTGAATATTAACTTTAAAAGCAATAAAGACATCTCACAATTCCCCACAAAAGGTAAAAAACAATGACGACGATGCTGATTCAAAAACAAGATCCAGAATATTGCTCGTAAGCCTATTAGATACTTGCATGAATGCAACAATAGAAATATTTCGGTTTTCCCCACATAAAACAGCTTCTCCATTAACAGCTTCTCCATTTAAACTGAAAGGGAAAACTGGAAAACACGCCCAAAATTTTAAAGACTTGCAAATCTAGGGCTTCTAACTCACCGTGAAAGCAACAACATCTCAACGTTCACATTGTCTCCTCATCTGATTTCGAATGCATTGATAATACTTTTCACATTACAGGTGTTATCCTTTAACTTGGAGAGCCGCCAGATGACCTGCTGCTGCTGAAAACACTTGAAGCACTGCCAGATGACCTGTTGTTGCTGCTGAAAACTGAATGGAAGAAAAATTTGAAAATTCATTCATCTTTATATTTTTTTAAAAGCTTGTTCTGTTTACGCCCTCTCTCCGCGGATGCGTCGAGCGAGCTGGATGTCCATGGGCATTATAGTGACCCTGTTGGCGTGGATGGCACACAGATTGGTGTCTTCAAACAACCCAACCAGATAGGCATTGTCTTTCGTTCGACGAATCGGGAGCTGATGTGACAGCTCCCGATCCGCCCCTCCGGCGACCATTCTATTCTCCGGCCCGATGGTGGCAGCAAACGGCAAACAGAAAACGGATGGCAGCAAACGACGATGAGCGCCTCCTCCACCACGGCTCATTTGGCGCCGATCCTCCCCGCAATGCGCCACCCCCAGTGGAAAAGACGTGAACCTAAACGCATTCAATGCTGGGCTCCTCCCAAAATATTTCAAAATCGGTCTTCGTGCGTTTCAGTTTCTCGGTCGCGCCTTACCTTCTGCTGTTCGTTTCCTTTTTTTTTTTCTGAGCACGGCCTCTACCTTCTGGTGTTTCTTCGTGGGTGACCCTGTTTCGCACAACATTCCTCCTTTACAAAGTCCTTTTCCAGTTTAATTCATGTTCATAGAGGTTCGTATGCAAAGAGTTATGGGATTTACAGTCAAACCCTGAAATGAGAGAATTGAAGTAAGTGGAGAATCGTTTCTCTGCATGGTAGGAGGCGGGTAATTCACAGAATGGAATTCAAGCTAGCATTTTTTTCTGTACCTCTTTTTTTTTTTTTTTTTTTTTGGTTTAATCCGGTTTTAACAGTTTCGAGCTGGGTGTTATTTTTTATTGTGGATTGGTCCAACCTTGATATTTTTGTTGAGGCGATTTCCATTTGTCATGGGCTGTTTGGAAGATAATTTGACATCTTACTACATATGTCAACTAGTCGCCTAAACTGTGAATCACATACTAACAGTTTCGAGATGGGTGTTATATGTTAGTGTGGATTGTTCCAACTTTGATATTTTCGTTTAAGCGATTTCCATTTGTTATGGGATGTTTGGAAGATAATTTGACTTCTTACTACACCATATATTAACTACTAGCATAAACTGTGAATCCAATCCCATACTCTTGCATCTTGTAATTTTTTTTGTAAATTATTTTGCTCATTATTCATGGATTTAGAGTGGATTATAATTTATCATCTATTTTGGTACTCTTTGGTGGAAAAATTAGAACAATGGACTTGTAAAGCTCATTTTAGGGGTAGGACTCACTTTGGAAATTTGGGATCTAGAAATTTCTATACCCCAGATGACTTAAAATGGATGTTTTTGGGGCCAAAACTTTCTAAGCATAGTGTCTGGCCTCTTGATGCCAAAAACAGCCTGGTGATTTCTGTCTCTATTATTGTGCATATGCATAGTTCTGTCTCTATTATTGTGCATATGCATAGTTCTATGTGTAGTATTTTTAGTACCATATTTAGAAATCACTGTTCAATCCATTTAGAAAGAATCCACTGATCAATGTGTAGAACTTTTAATACCCCATTTAGAAATCACTTTCTTACAGTACACAAAGAGGGTCGAGTCCTAATTTTGGCATAGTATTATGGTTTTTTTAATTAATGCATTTCCTGTGGGTAATTTGGGTATAGTATCATGTTTTTTTAAGTTGTTTTGATCCGTATCTTTGTCATAGTATTATGATTTTTTTAATGCTGTTTTGGTTGGTAATTTGAATGATTAAGAGTATTATTTGTTATTTTATATATGGTTTAATATATATGATCCTTTTGGTTAGTAAGTTGAATGATTAAGAGTATGATTTGTTATTTCATTTATGGTTTAATATATTTGAGCCCTTTGGTTAGTGATTTGAGTGATTAAGAGTATGATTTGTTATTTCATTTATGAATTAATATATTTTAGCCTTTACGATTAAGGACTAAAATATTTTTTTTATTTTTTTTTGGTTATTTAATGAAAAATTGAAAAAGAAAGTTACATATAATAAATGGAAGTTATTTATAAGGTCTTAACATTTATAAAATTAAATGGGTGTTAATTAAAAAAAAAATCACCTAATAGATCAAAGGATCATTGAAAGGTGATAAAAAAGTATAAAAAGTTTTAGGTTTTTATTAAAATTATTATTTCAAATTTTTATTATAGGAAGGTACCAAAGGTTTTGGGTTATTATTAGAAGTAAAGAAATTAAAATTATTATTTCAATTTTTTTTTTATTATAGGAAGGTATCAAAGGTTTTGGGTTTTTATTATAAGTTGGTTTGTTAACTTATGGTTGTTTAGGTTAAATATTAGGAAAGTGTTAAAGTTACAAAAGTTAGGTGAGAAAGTTTGGATCATTTGGGAATGGTAATATTGAAGCTTATATTTATGAAGGTTTGTAAAAATGCAATGGAAGAGAGGCTTAAATAAGGAAGTAATCATAGTACAATGTGGTGTTCGAGACTTCATATTTCTCATTCTGAAAATATTTTGTAATGACAGGTATTCCGGATATTTGGTTTTAAATTTTGAATCAGCATTGTAAGAGGAGGATGATTAATGGAAATGCTTGTAAATTAGACTGTATGAGTAAAATGTTATGTGTAAGCATTTATTGTTTTTGGCAACATATTTCCTTTGGAAATTTTAAAAAGGGTTGAACATCTATAATTTGTAAAAAATTGAACACCTATAATTTGGTAAGGGGTGAGATATTATTTTGTATTATTTGGAAACATCTTCATTAGAACTAATGATATGATATTTTTTGTTTGTTTGTTTTATTTAGGTATTGATGGAATTTTATTTATTTATTTATTTTTTGTTTTATTTAAGCACATTAACTTATGAGGGAATATGTTATTATTAGACATCAAATTATGACAAAGAAAATATTAATATCACACATTCATCAACCTTACAAGTTATTTGAAAGAATTTTAATTAACAATAACCTATTGGTATATAAGGAGAATATGTCACTTAAGAAGAATTGAACTATAATGAGGAAATAAAGGGTATATAAGGGAAACAAGTCATTTAAGAGAATTGAACCATGATAAGGGAATCACATTACCTTGTTTAAATTATTGACTGGACAGATAGCTTTTGATGAACACATATATATCATAAAAATGTAAGTATCTCTAAATACCATATTTATAAAAATGTTATCAATATCTATACACTAAACAATGTAAATACTTTTAAATATTTACACTTGTATTAAAATTAACATCAAGTTTCTAATAACAAGTGTAATATGCATGGTCACTCTTAGTACTTGCTTTTACAAGAAGTAATTGCTTTTGCAAGAAGTATTTGATACCTAAAGTAAAAATAGTAAAGAGCTAAAATTACATAAATCTCATCTTACAACAATAAGACAATTGCATTTAGACCAAAGAATGTAATAGCTTTTGATGCATTTGGAAATAATTTTGCAACAAACATTTTGGTCTTGTGGTATAGACAAATGCTTTTAACAATGGATAAGGTGGGAGGTTTACCAACAATGAAAGTAAATATGATGCCAGAGAGAAACACACATTTTGAATAGTGAGAAGAAACACTTGGAAATGATAAATGCCCCTTTTTCAAGGAATTTTTCTCCAATTTTGTTCAATAGATGATGAAGCTTGGCAATGTTAGAGGTAATATTTGTTCCAAAAAGTGAAACACTTTGGACAATGCACCACATTCAATCATTCTCCTTTACATTGGCTTGATCCTCTTAACATTTGTTTTCATTTATTCAATATCTGCTTATAAGATGGAAATATTTTCTTGATTAAATCATTATTCAAATATGGCTATTCCAATAATTGAAACTATATGAAAGAACTAAGGTTGGATTTGAATCATTATACGTTTTAAGCTCTCATTTTTTGATGGGATAGTAAATTGATTAATCTATATATATTTTTAAAATTTCAACTTTCGTTATATGAATTATTGATTTAATTTTATTGTACATATATTGAGGTAGAGTGAAAAAAAATTATTTACGATTTCAATAATATTAATTGAAATATTAATTTTTGTTAATCTATTTAATTTTAAAGGATTGTGTTTTATTTATCAAATATGCTAACCAAAAGAAAAAAATTAATTGCTTACCAAGGGGCAAAGACTTTAATAAATTTTGATGGATAGTAACTACTAAAAAGTCATCACATTTATATTTTGTGCTCCTACTTAATAAAGTGCTGAAGAAAACATAAATAATGGTGGGAAGAAAACATAAATAATGGTGGGTAGTAACAACTGTGGTAAGTGTTATACAAATATTTGCTTAAAATATGATGGGTAGTAATTGATAGTAAATATGTTGTTTACATGAATATGAAGTATTTCAAAGGATTTTATTTTTTGATAGTTTCCTATGAAGCTTAACAATGAAAACTCCAAAAGTATCTAAAAATCGTGGCATAAATATTATAACTGCATCAAAAAATTATGGCAAAAATTATGAGACAGTTATCCACATGGCATTGTGTTGTGCAAAGGCTTATGACATTATTAGATTTTTTTTTTAATATAATTTCTATATAACCAATTAGAAAAAACCAATTTACATTTAAAAAAATGAGTCGTCTTTAAGTTTGCAACGGATTTCAAATTAATCTTCTCCACCATCTAATGTTTCATTCTCCTCAAACACATTTGACCAAAGGATGGAGATAAAAATGTTGCAGTGAAATTTGAAATCACAAAACAATTTGAGGCATTTAAAGAAAGCACGCCAATTCTGCTACTGAATTAAAATGTGCCTATGTATTACAGTACTATCAAGCAAATTTACTGTTTTCCAACATAACATTTAAAAGTAAACCACAAATATCCATTAACTGCATCATTGAATTCCTGATGTTCTCTTTTCATTTATATAGAAAAAATGAAGTACATGTACACACTTGCAGCTTATCAGAAGCTGGAATAATTTTAAGCTCTTCTAACCCTAGCTAGGGAAACCAATATAACCATAACAACAAAGTGCTCCACACTAGGAATCACATGTAACCAAAGTTGGCCACTCCATCATGAATCGGTATGTCGGACAATAAACAAAAGAATGCAGTTTCTATCACAACTTTTTTCTGAAGCCAATTTCTGTGTTGTCTCCAAGTTCTGTGATATCAGTGACCCAATAATCTTCAAATAGAGGGGGACCCATTGAAGAATTTGTTGTGCCTGTAACATGAAAATGCATTTTTCATCAGAGAAGATAATAAGATGTCAAGTAATAAATGCATCAGAATACAAAGAAGATCAATTAAAAGTATCGTCCTAAGCACCTTGACTCATCTGATAAAAATAGTTATAGGGTGTCTTTGAACATACTTCATCTGAAATCACATTGATTGGACGTTCTAGCCCTGCAAAAATTCCAACACTACATTAACAACATGAACAACAACCAGTGCTAAATGTAAGGAGAGAAGTCAATGCAAAAAAACATGGAAATTCACCAATTTCTGTGATGTCAGTGGCCCAATCATGTTCTGGTCGAGGGGGGCCCAATGACGAACCAGCTGTGTTTGTAAGATGACAACACAGTTTCCATCAGAGAAAAAAATAACATGTCAAATAATAGATGCATAAGAATACATAGCAGATCAATCAGCAATCTCGTCAAATGTACCTTGACTCATGTGATCAAAAGGTTGATTGTGGGTCTGTGAACATCCTTCATCTGTAATCACATTATTCGGATGTCATGGCCCTGCAAACATTACAACACTACATTAAGCTAAAAGAAATAGCAAAGATCAAAGACATTGCAACAAAATTGAAAAATCGACAAAGCGATCTAAACATAGCAACAAATTTGGAAGATCACGAATTTTATTTAAACAAACTGATATCATCTCCCTATAGAACTTACTTGGAACAATAGAGGAAGCATTGTAGGAGGGAGGACGACCACGCCTGTTGAGGTGTGGAAATTCAAATGGTTCATCTTCGGATGCAGAGACATTCAAATCAATATTTAAGGTGACATTCCTTTTCCTTTTTTTTTTTTTTTTGGACTAAGGAAACTCTTCTTCCTCTTCAAGGTTGACTCATAAGCACCCAAACCACGGACGAAGTCATAATCCATAATATTAAGATTATTAGCATCATCCACAAATTTTTTAGCCAGATCAATCAACTGTTTTGTCTTGTTCACAGTAGAAGGAGGACTATTCCGAATCAGGTCTAGATAACCAAACAACTCCTCTCTCAACACACCAAGTTCTTCAACATTGTCATCTTCAATATTGGTTGGGATAGCATCTGCAGGAAGGTTTAGCGCCTCTGTACTTATCTCAAAAGGGGCATTCAACTTATTCAGGTGTGGTATGAAGATCCAATAAAGGGTCTAAATCCATCAAGGAGGAATGAAACCAATCTACCTTTATAGAATGCTTGCAAATGTTGCCCCGAATATACCATGGACAATTGCAAGTGATAAAAATTTTTCTATGAAAAATGATAAGATATTCCTTATCGGCTTTTCTTTGACTCCTTACCCAATAAGCATGAGATATGCTCTCATGAGGCCTGCAATCACTGTCTGGAATTCTTCTAGCCTTTTCCATTGATGATTCAAGTTGCATCTCTTTCTTGTGGTTGTTATAATATCCTTCTTTTTTCAAAATTGCCTTGAATCGATAACTTGGCTCAACATTTTTTAGGAGAGTGTAGAATAGCCAATCCATTCTACGAGAAATTTTATTTCTCTTATCACATAGAAATGTTGACTTCAGGTAACTGTGGTATGATTCCACAGCATTATTTGTCTCCTGGTTTGCATGAGGAAAATCTCTGCAGCCTTTAACCCACATGCCTACATGGAAAGACTCAATTAGTAAATATAAGTTGTCCAACATAAATGAAAAACATACAACACAGAAGGAATATTATGAAAACTTACGAATCTTGTCATCGGTAATCCAAGTCTTGTAGAAATAGTCCAAAAAATTCTGCTCGGTTGCATATTTGATGAAAAAAGCATTGATTGCATTATCCACTTCATCAGTACAACAATCTTTCATGATATGGCCAAGTTCATTGAAAATTTCGTTTGCTTTATCTGAGCTGCTAACCAACAGATTAACATTCTTGAGCCATGCCCTCCTTACGTGCCAAATACACAAAATCACTTCACATTTCGTGATTCTCCTGTGACATTTAATTCATTTTGAGAAATTATTCAAATGAATGCAATTTGAAATGTCAAATAAGAATATTGATGTTACCTCAAAGCAATGATTTTAGCCATAGCATCATCAACCATGAAGGCATTGACCCTCCAATCGGGACGAGTCCGAAAACACCTAAGCACGAGGCTCTCCAACCATACTTGTATATCTTGTGATGTATTACGTGACATCACCACCCAGGAAACTGGTACCCCACTTTGTTGCTCATCAAAGACCGCAAGCGTGTACAATTGATACTGTCATTTTAAATGAAATTAAGTTAATTTTAACATAAATGATTTTATTGAAGCAATCATTGGAAAAAAACTCACCCCATATTTGTTTATATTGAATGTTGAGTCCATGGCTATCAAACTATTGTGGGATAACTTGACCATAGTTTCCAACATCCATTTTTTTTGTATTCCATCCATAAAAGGGATGTCTGCGCCATTGGGCTTCTGGTAGAAGAAGAAATCATCCTGGTTTCTTTGATACCAAAGATTCACATTCATTTCATCTTTGCTATGCAATTGATAACTTTCTTTCATCAGACGATTATAAATGTTTACAACGTCTTTTCTGCGTAAAAATAAATCCCTATCTCTAGATGTAGCATCTATGTCAAGATATTTCTTTATATGTATTTTACAAACAGAGTCAATTGGCAGTTGAAGAAAATAACAGCTTTCTAAATTAGAAATCATGTCCTTCAAAAGTCTTGTCTTTCTCTGAGTAACGTCATCACTTATAGTGTTGTCTTTACCATGACAAGGCCATCCTTGCCCATCTTCATGATCATACTGATTGTATGTTATTACTGTTATGTTGGGATCTTGAACCATAATATTTACAATAAAGTGGCATTGACATCCCCTCTTTTTGGCATATGACTTCATTCCTTTTCTTTTCCATTCTTCTCTCTTGTCAGCTGGACCATATGAGCAATGATAACTACAAAATAAATTACAGGAATGTCACCAAATCTGGTAAATATAAAGCATATTTAATATCAACATCTAAACAATGTAGTTCTAAAATACTTACAGCTCATACTGTAAGGCTTTTGTGCTCGGGCGTTTGTTTTGTAGACGTAGGAAGGAACATGGAGCATCTGGATTCGATTCCTCTCCTTTTTTAAAATCATCAACTCTTTCTTTGGGAATTTTTGCAACACGGTCAATATTCATGTTTTCTTTGTAAATTTCAGCCCAAACTAAATCTTTACTAGAAAAAATGAGTTTGTCTTTTGGGTCTTGCACCTCAAGAGCCATGACTGACTTCCATTTGTTTTCCATGCTAGATGACTGTCTGCAAAAAAATGTGAAAACATATTAGGGAGCTCGAAATGATGAGAAGGTGATTTGTACATATACAACAAGAAATATAGTAATTTCATATCCATGAAATGATGTAGTGGAAAATTATTTCTAGTACTCCTGTAGGTGCTGGAAAATCATTTTTCAAGGTGCTAGAAAAGGAAAGTCTCTGAAAAACTGATTAGATGCAGCCTCCTTAAGGAGGGTCTGCCTTTCTAGCTGCTTGCTTTCGTAGTGAATGCACATTAGACCTTATAAAGTTTGAAATAAAGTGGTTGAGTGATTATCTTAACCATCATAGGATGTGATGTCTGGTCTCACTGGTTCTTGTTCACCTTCATCACATTTTCTCCACGTGGTTGGGACCGATCCTTATGGAGGTCCACGTCAAGTGTGGATGTCTTACACCGCTCGTATGTGCTCCAAAGTGTCGATGTTTAACACCGCCTCAGCAACTGCATTATTTGTGAATGTTGTATGTTATTTTTCATTTGATAGGAAGAGTTGCATACTCTGTTTCTGAGGACGGTGTTTGACTGTGTAGGATCTGAACTATATATAAAGAAATATATATCTAGATTTTCTTCATCACTGGAACTATATACAAATAAATATTCAACATCTGGATCGGAACCAGAAGTAAGTTCCCATTCTGCTGGTTCATATGACGATTTGAATAGATTTAGCTTAACACCGCCTCAACAACTGCATTATTTGTGAATGTTATATGCTATTTTTCATTTGATAGGAAGAGCTGCATACTGTGTTTCTGAGGACGGTGTTTGTAGTTGTGATCGTGAGAGTTCGAGCCGAAAAGTTTGGGTTTGGAGATAAATGATGATATCTCCATACCAAGGATCGAGGGTACTGATAAGAAACAAAGATTCATCCACGATCAGATATTCTGCCACAGTGTCAGTACTTGAGAAGTCACACATAAGTTCAGCGAAGACCAATGACTTCGAATCTCCTTTGGGTGAATCGGGTAAAGTTATAATAGGAGAAGTCATCTTGGAAGTTTTCGTCTTACTCTTGCTAGTGCTAACAGAACCACTTACACCATCAGCGACATGAGAGCCTAAAGGAGTTGTAGTTAACATGACGGTCTTGGTAAATCGAGGATTTTGTCATACATAGTACCTAATTGTGTATATACAAGGTCAAGGTACTAAGCTTGAGAAATGACTTGCTCTTCTGTAACAACGCCTCCTTTGGCCACATCCTCAGTAATTTTGGGCAATAATGATTTGATAAACCATTCAGCCAAAAATTGATCTGGAATGAAGACTTTCACCAAACATCTCCTACGTCTCCATTCATGAATGTGATCGAATATATACGTAGACGTAGACTGTTTTAATGAGGTCAACAATCCGTGCCATTGTCGTATCTGACAGACAACTGAAAATGGGTTAAGAAAGCAGTATCTAGTGCATTAAAATTATTAAATGAGCCTCGTGGTAACTCAATGTATCATTTGGCAGCTAGACCAATGACAGTTCTCTGAAAAAGACGTAATCGAATTGAATCATCGATTAGTGAATTGGATGCATACCAGAGGTGATAAGTCATAACATGAATAGATGGATCTTCTCTTGACTTACCTTCAAACTTTGGAATATTACTGGGCAACTTATTAGGAATCAGCGGCCAATACGGAAGATAAAAAATGGGATCATTCATAAGGCGTGATAGATCAGGTAAATATAAAGTTGCTATGAACGGTAACCAACGACTAGGGTCTTGATAACCTTGTGTGATCAAACCAGTTCCAGGAGGAGGATATCCAGGATATCCTGGAATTGGATTTGCATTGGGAATTGTGTAACCTCCTAGGTAACCAGGATTAACCGGACCAAACTGAGATTGTTGAGGTACTTGATAAGTATAAATAGGATAAGGCTGATACTGATATGCTAGATTTTGTGTAGCATGTCCAGATTGATACTGCCAAACTGTGGCACAGATACTTGAGGAATTTGCATTGATACAAGGGTAGTAGAAACAGGAGCTGAAGATACTCCAGAAATAGGTGTGGTAGGTTGAACAAAAATTGCAGTAGATTGAGGCAGAGTCTGAGGTGTACTAGGCCCAGGCTGCTGAACAGAACCGGGTGCAGAGACTTGAATGGTAGGCTGTACGGGTTGCTGGGTTGGACCAGAACCTATGGGCTGTCCAGGTTGATTAGGTAACTACACATTGGGTTGCACATAGTCTGTTGAATTTGAGATGGATCCCACATCATATTAATTCCGGGATATTGACCCATAGAAGGTTGTGCATATGAAGGACCATAACCAGATTGAACATAGGGTTGATAATTAACTGGAAAATTTAAAGCTCCTTGTAATAATGGTTGACCTGAAGGAGGTTTAAAACCTTGAACTGGATACTGACCTTGAGGTTGATATTGACTTTGAGGAATGTACTGAATCTGGGGTTGATATTGTCCCTGAGGTATGAATTAACTCTGGGGTTGATATTGACCTTGACGTATGTACTGTCCTAGGGGTTGATATTGACCTTGAGGTATGTACTGTCCTTGAAGTTGGTCCCCAGGCAAGAAATATTGTCCTATAGTTTGACCTCCACGTGGTAAAAAACTACCCTGAGGTTTCCCCCCGGGCAGTAATTGACTACCTTGAGGTTTCCCCCCAGGCAGTAACTGACTTCCTTGAGGTTGCCCCCCAGGCGGTAACTGACTTCCTTGAGGTTGAGGATTTGGAATATTTCCAGACATCATATAAATATGTTTTGTGTTCAACGTTGCAGTGTTTGTTCCATTCGTACCAGATGATAACATTTGTTCAATTGGTTGAGGAGTTGCTCCTGAGAAGATACCAGAGAGTGACTGGTATCCCCGAGGAATAGACGAACCACCGGATAAAAATGTTTTTGGGGATTCAGAAAACATAGATGACTCACCCGACATAGCTAATGAACGTTGATAACCTCTCGGTGTAGGGTAAAAAGGATTACGGGGTGGTGAATAAGTAAGACCTGCGTTTTGTAAAAAAACTGTTAATGATAAATACTAAGCATCAGTTCTAAAAGGACTGTAGAATATTGATTCACTCTCCCTAAGATTCAAAGTTTCTTGGGTTTCAAGAAGATTTACGTCTTCGTCTGGACCTACAAGTTCTTCAATACATATGAGATCAAAAAGAAGGTTTTCGGTAATGCGATGTCTTACCCTAGAAATTTCAGGTTCTTCATCTAATTCACTGGTTGCAGAAGCAGTGTCAGTGATTTTGGAAATTGAAATTGGCTCTTGAATATATTCTGTTGTTTGAGGTTGATTTACTTCATGATAATCAGGATGAGTAATTATGGATGATTCTCCTGGTTCTGTTGATCTAATTCTACTGATAGTATGCGGTACCAGAGCTTTCAGTCCTTCAAGTTGGCTTGGTGTATACTTAGGGGGTTTCCCCTAAAGTCTACGCAATTGTCTTGGTAATTCAGCCATGATTAAAAATTATTAATCACACGCAATCAAAGAAAATTTCAATTAAAACTCCTAAAGTCACTAAGGAAAGAATCAAGTAATCAAACACTTATAAAATCTAGGAGATCAAACCACACACAAACAGTAGATTCCCACACTAAAAACACTAGTTGGTGATGAAATCCAACATCGTAGTAATTTAATGTAGAAATGGCGGTTGGAACAGTTACCCCGACAACCTGCTTAATGAAACAGACCGGTGCAAGTTTCTCCACTTAAACCATCTCGAGTGAAGATAACCCTTCGGAGAGTCCAAGTGAATCTAGTCGACGTCTGCTCCAGGTACAGTGGGATCTTTCCTCCACCGTCACCTTAGGAAAAAATCTTAAATTTTATGGCCACTATGGTCACCAATAGGAACAAATATACCTGGGGGAACAGTCTACGATCCGATATACGCGCAAGGGCAGAGTAACAAAGCTCAATCCCCTTGAAGGCTCCTTGACATAATCCAAGGTATACCGACAAGTGACCCCAGGCTCCTCGACAATGGTCAATCCGAGGTTTACCGTTGTTAATACGCGCACATCTTCTATCGTTCCCAATGAGTTGGAATTGATCACCTCACTAGTTCGGATAAGATCTCGTGCTTGACTCCTTTAAGAGAAGCTTCCCAGAGTATACAAGCTACTATTGGATTTTTCCTACCACAAGATTAACTACTTGTTTGTTTTAATTGTCTTGGAGAGTTAATTACTCCCTACTCCAAGACACTAGCCTAAGCTATGTTGGTGAAAAGAGTCCTAGAAATATAAAAATTACTAGATTGATTTTAATTTAAGCGTTGCTTTTAATAGGTTGTTTCTTAGGACAATAGGTGCGAAAGTGAAACTTTGATGATATGTAATGACCCGAGTCAAAACACTAAAAATGCATCTATTATGAGAAACAATTCATTACCTTTCAATGAATTCTATATAAAAGAAAGAGTTGAGAGATGCAATCTTTTAAAACAATTCTTTCCTTCAAAACAAGAATATATGAAAAGAAATCTTATTTCACGAGAACGCAAAATGACCAATTGCTCAAAAAGAAATCTCTTTATTATTCAAAATCAAAACTACAATCAAACATTCTCCAAAAGAAAACTACAATTCTAGAAATCTAGAAATAACACTCAAAACTAAAAACACTAATTTCGAGATCTAAAAATTCTAAGAATTAAATCCGAAATCAAAACTTAAAATATTTTGAGGACGTATCAAATCTTTACTAACCACTTAATAATTACTAATTAAATAAAAAAATTAAAAATCATATTCCAAAACCTAATATATCTATCCATATAAATATAAACTAATTAATAAATATTTAAAAATAAAAATAAAAAATAATATTTTTAATTTAATTATTTAATATTTTAAAAACCAAAAATAGAATATGATTCTATATTATATAAACCTTTAACCAATTAAAATTTAAATAATTTCTAATATTTAAATATTTAAAAAAATGAAATTTAAAAATATTAAATATAAAATTTGGTTGATTGTAATAAAAGCATGTATGGGACATTTTCATGGTTAATGCTTTCTCCCTCTTTTGTTGGAAAAAAATAATTGTAAGTTCCTTTCTTTTTTTAAATTAAAAAATTATATTTTTTATAAGCTTTTTAAGTATGAATATTTTAATGGCAGAGATATAATTTTAATATTTAGAAACAAAATATATATAACGTAATTAAAAGTGTTAAAATTTAGCTTTATATATTAAAAAAAAAAAATTAAACATGAACATTTATTATTATTGATTATTAATTGTCAATAATAATTGTAGGTTTGAATATTGGCCATGATATATATGAGTTGATTTAGTTAAATGGTAAATTATTAATTCTCAAGTATATTACTTGCCGTTAAAATAGATATTAAATTACTTATTAAAATGGTTGATAACCAAGTTTTAAGTGCACTAAGATATCAACTTTTACTAAATTGCATATAGTTTCATGGGATGGAATGGTAAATAAACTAATAAGAAGGAAATGTTCAAAGAATTGTAATTATGTACAATATGATTATTAACAAAAACCGTTCAGTAAAACCCTTTACAACCTGCAGGGGTTTTATCAAAAATATCTTAAATACCTCAGAGGTATTAGTTGCCCAGACTTCATCAATACTCAAATTATATCTTACTTATGAAATGGAAATTTGATTACTAAAATATTGCTTGTAACTTTAAGTTCTATGTAGATTTGAGAAATATCATTTTTTTATATGTAAATTTTAAAAAAAAACTAGAAAATAAGTTTGAAATAGTTATTGTTAAAAGAAGAAATCATAATAAGTTACTAGTCTATCAATAGCATCCAAAACCTAGAAACCGTTAAAAACCAAAATATCTAAAACGCTAAATATATGAGTGATATTATATTATATTTCAAAGTTTTATTTGTGTTAAAAAACTATAAAATAATGTGAAATATATGTTAACTTGCTTATATAATTAATAATTTGCCAATTTATAAAAACATTCAATTATTAAACAATCAATATATTAAAAATATATATAATTACATAGCTTGATTCTTTGCATCTTTTTATGTAATCTCATTTATGTGTATTTATTTATAATTATTTATTTCATATATACATATATTAATGTGAAAATATCATTTTTAAATGTTTAAAAATACAATCTAGGATTAACTATACTTTTTTAGATCATACCCACACAAATATAATTATTAACATTTGTGTTAAAAACTACTTGTTCATATACATGTAAAAAATAATAATGATGGAACTTTAAAATAATATTTTCAAATTATTTATAGTATAAACAAATTAGATAATGTTTTACACAATATTCTCATGTTTTAATATTTGCTTAAAAACCATGCATTTATATAATCAATAAGTAAAAAATTAGTATAAATACTAATGCGTTTGTTTAATGATGGAACTTTAAAATAGTTTTTTTTTTTTTCAAATTGTTTATAATTTAAACCATTTAAATCCTATTTTAAACATTATTTTCTTACAAATGCAATAATCATTTTCAAAGCACATACTAAGTCCAACTCTCTATAAGCTGAAATGTAAAAAGATAAAAACATTAATAAAAAAAATAAGTGAGTTTACATTTCCACCATTGTACACCTTATAATCTGTATAGCTATTAAGCGTAGTATTCACATTAGATTGCAAGCTTAAAATTGATTAATATCTTGAGTGAAATTTTCACTTATAAATGGTAAAAATTTCTATGATGAAGATGGATAGAAAAAAATCAATTGATATTATTAAACATACACATATAAATTTCTATTTTTGATAAATATATATGGATTATGAACTATATGCTCATGGGTATGTTACACATATGCAATAAATTTCTATTTTTAATAAATATATATGGATTATGAAATGTATGCTAATGGGTATGTAAGGGTATGTAACTAACTAAAAAATTACACTACAATCTTTCTCAATTTCTCTTTTACTAAATTGCATATAGCTTCATGAGATGGAATGGCAAATAAACTCATAAGAAGGAAAATTGTTCAAAACAATAGCATTATTAGCCCAATATTCCATGAAATGATTGTTCAAAGAACTGTAATAATTTACAATATGATTATTAACAAAAACCGTTCAGTAAAACACCTGCAGGGGTTTTATCAAAAATATCTTAAATACCTCCGAGGTAGGTATTAGTTGCCTAGACTTCGTCAATACTCAGCAACAAAATCAGGGCACTCATGGTTCAGCGAACGAATTTGACCCAAAAAAAGGAGGAGGAGAAAGCAAAGACTCGTCATTTTTAAATTACTTCACAGAAACAACAGATTACGCAGCGGTGGAGGAATGCAGTACAGAGGGCTGGTAGTAAAGAAATAAAGAACAACTAGACACCTAAAAGCATGTGCAGGGCATGAAAACAAAAATCACACATCACTCTCTCAAAAATGCAAACTCATATTATAAATAACCAACATTTTCTAAACAATAGAACTAAGTGCAGAGCGGGGCGGAAAATCTGATAAAAACAAATATGTACCTAAGTTTTCTGTGATAGAGTATGGTTACCACAAGATTCACAAGTCCGCAATGTCGTAACAGTGAGATTCATGAAGTATCAACATTTTCTAAACAATAGAACTAAGTGCAGAGGGGGGCGGCAAATCTGATAAAAACAAATATATGTACCCAAGTTTTCTTTGACAGAGTATGGTTACCACAAGATTCACAAGTCCACAAGATTCAGGAAGTTTTTGTGTTGTTATGCTTACATACAAGAGATCAAAATGACAATTGACGGACGCGGTCGGGGACTATACGCTACCCGAAAAATAAGGAGTGGGGAGCTTTTGTTGGTGAGCAACGCAGTCGCAGTTGCTTATAGAAGCACCTCTGCCACCGTTGGATGTATGAAAACCGCTCTCAACACGGCGTCTGCAACGGAAATTCTCAAATGAAACGAAATCAAAGGCGCGAAACCTCGAATGAACTATCTCTCCCGCCCAATTCTTGTTTGAAATTATGGAGCATTGATTGAGGTTGGTGGCCGGAGTCGTGGTGGTGGTGGTTGCGGGGAGGAGCAGCGTCAGGGGAGCGGTGGTGGAGGAGGCGTTGTTCGCCGTTCGTCGTTCGTCGTTCGAAAGCTTCAGAGGGGGCCCAACCATCGGGCCGGAAAACTAAAAAGTCGCCAGAGAGACGGATCGGGAGTTGTCACATCAGCTCCCGATTCGTGGAACGAAAGACACTCCCACGATATATTGGTTGCCTCCGTAACTCTCCCAACTTACTTGTTCTCCCGGTTCCCAAGTAAGGCACTCCTCGAATGGTCAATGTCCGGCAGAAGTGACCAATCAGTAAACGTGTGAATCATCCCGGGTATTGCGGCAAATTCCAGGCTTACCTACCTCCTCAGGGCGTATTCTAATTTTCAGTGGTTATAAATTTTTTTTAAATAATAGAAATTGTGGTAAAATTTTGATAAAATCTCTCAAAGAAATTTTGGAAATCTAAGTTAGAGTTATTAAATTCTGGATTTTGAGTGCCTAAATTTTTTTTTATGTTAATAATCTATTTTCACTACTAAAAAAATAATTCTCACATTCCCGAAAATAGAAATTTCTAAACAAAATTTAGCCTCGGTTGACAACGTAGTTTTCAAAAATGGAAGTAACTCTCTTGACTCAATTCTCCCGACTCCCAAAGAAGAGACGCGTCAAATGGTCAATGGCCGGCAGAAGCGACCGTCAGTAAACGCGTGAATCGTTTCGGATCTTAAGAGCAAGTAGACTATTTCTCGTTGCTGCGTAAACATTATGAGAGTGCTCATAATTTGTCTTTTGCTGCTGAAAGTTTGAATCACAGCCATGGCCAGAGAACACGAAGCTCCGCTCGCCTTCATGTCAGCATTATTCATATGCTTTATAGATGGTACTGACTGCAGCCATGTGTTTTTCCATTTTCTTTTTAAAGGGTTGCGTTTATAAGTAATTTTATGATCCTGGCAGGGGCAGGGGATGCGATCTTCCACATCCAGAACAACTGCCCATTCACGGTTTGGGTAGCCGGTATACGAGGCGGTGGTCAACGGCTGGGCAGAGGGCAGTCGTGGAGACCTCAAGTCGTCTCGGATACAGCAGACAGCGGGTTTTCATGTGGTGCAGGTACACATTAACACAACATAAAATATGTTTAGTTTTAATTAGTTTTAATTATCTGTAGTTATTACATGTACAACTACGCTTAACTTAGTCGCTTTATGTATTGATTCTCAAATCAATATTCAGTGATTGAATTCATTTTCTATTCTAAATTTCTTTTTCAATTCTTCTAAGTTTGTGCAATTATTCTTAAACTAGATTCATATTTGTGCTCTAATAATTTTACAGTGAGTTGTGAATAATTTGATTGAGTTAGTGATGTGAAGAAGAATGAGCTTGGTGCGTGAATGTGATGACAATATTAAAGTAACGCTAGTGCTCTGTGTTGCTGATTATCATGAGGTCCAGGTCCAAGTGTGGTATGTTGGGTTGTTCTTTTTCTCTCTGCCTTTTATTTTTTTCTGTCTTTTACTTTTTTCTGTCTTTTACTATCCTTTGACAGTAGTTGAAAGTTTTCTAACATCTTTTCTGATCAAAATTATCCAAAATTTAGTAGGAATTTACTAAAATGAAATCACAAGTTTGAGTTATAAATTCTTCATAATTATATTATCCAAAAAAAAAATTGAAATACTAAATTTATATATACAATCAAAACCCCAATAAACCAAATTCCAAATAAAAACTTAAAAAAGTCAAATACTTTGCCAACACCTACCACTCTACCCTTATCCAGAAATAAGAAGGGAGGTGTAGACGAACAATCAAAGGATTGGATTTCAGATCCTTTGAAGAGTGCGGGCAGATATGAGGGATATGAGGGATGAATAGCAACCGAGCCGAGATTTGTGAAGTGGAATTTTGGTGGGTCCGTTGAGGATAGAAATTTCAAATCTAAAGCACCGGTCTTGACAATTTCTGTAATTCTAATGTTCATAATAGCTGGAATATGTACATCTATGCTATATGGACTGTTTTACTATAACTTAATATAAAACAGCGTTTTTTCTCCTGTAAAAAGAATAGCTAGAATATTTGACAGGCAAATCACCTAGTCACCGCCCATTTGGCCGCTAGATAGTTGCATTTTGGTGAGCATGGGTGATGATTGCGTTTCGACCTAAATTCAAATTAGAAGAGTCAAAAAGTCGTGTCATCATTTAGCCCGCGGATTATGGGTGATGATTGGCGTTTTGATGTCAATACAAATTTAAAAGATTTAGAAAGGGAAAGTGTCATCACAAGTGAAAGTGTCATCATATTGATGTTAATAAAAATTTACAAGATTCAAAAAAAGTGAAAGTGTCATCATATTGATGTTAATAAAAAAATTCAAAAAGTGAAAGTGTCATCATATTGATGTTAATAAATATTTACCAGATTCAAAAAGTGAAGGTGTCATCATTTTTCCATGTTCATGGAAACCATTAAAAAATAGAAGCATTTTTCCTCAGTAAAAGTGTCATCATTTTTCCATGTTCATGTAAACCATTAAAAAAATAGAAGCATTTTTCCTAAGTGAAAGTGTCATTATTTTTCCATGTTCATGGAAACCATTAAAAAAATAGAAGCATTTTTCCTCTCCTATTAATTTATCACATAACAGAAAAGTTCAATGACCGTGAAACTATCTCTTTATTGACTGCATTTGGTTTTCCTTGTTAGGTTTCTCAACCTGACTAAACATGTTTTTAATTGAATACCGGGGTTTTGAATTTTGGAATGAATTTACTGCAATAAAAATTGACGGTTAGGGATCGATGTTTATAAAAGTTTATTAATTATTTAATTTATATAATTATAATAATAATTAATATAATTATATTAAACAAATTTAAATATTATTTTGCAACTTAACAAATTAATATAATTATATTAATGGTTTTAAAATTTAACAAATTATAATTAATTATTAATAAATATAATCATATATATATATATATATATATATATATATATATTAACAAATTTTAATTAATTATAAATAAATATAATCAAATATATATATGAATGGACCATAACTAACTATAATCTCATTTTCTGTATTTAATATATAATCTTCTTCTCTCCTATCTTTACTAGTAAATTTGGCTCAATTTATGACGGCCACTTTGTCGCTATTCCGATACATAGTCATCGCAAGAGCGACAGCTTGAGGTCGGACAAAACGTGGTTAGTTGTTACGTCGCAATTTCGACACTTCAATAAAGTGTCGGAAGAGCGACACTTTTGCGATGTTTCCAAACAACTGTCGCTCTTCCGACATTTTCCAAACTGTCGCTATTTCTATGTTTTATAAGCGTCAGTCTTCCGACGAGCCACAACTGTCGGTCTTCCGACGATAGAGCATTGTCGGTCTTCCGACGTTTTGCAATTTTTCGGACAAGCGTCACAATTCCGACGTTTTGTAATTTTTCGAACAAGCGTCGCAATTCCAACGTTATGTTAAAACGTCGCAATTTCGACGAAAGGATAAAACGTCGCAATACCGAAGAAAGGTTAAAACGTTGAAAGCGTCGGATGATCGACGCTTATGAAGCGTCGCAATACTGATGAATGTTTAATTTAAAAAAAAAGAAGCAAAGTTGCAATACCAACGAAAGGATGAAACGTCGCAATATTGACGAAAGGTTAAAACGTTGAGAGTGTCGGAAGACCAACGCTTATGAAGCGTCGCAATACCAACGAACGTTTGAAAATTAAAAAAAAAAAAAAAACGTTCCGAGTGAGAATGAGGCAACCAGCCACCGTAATTTCATAAAATTAAGCTGTCTTTGTTTTCAGTTACAAGAAAAATTGTGAATCAGGCTAGGAAGAAATTCTGGAATATTTTTGTATGTGATTTATTATAAAAATTAATATATAGTTACAAAGATCTATTTCGTGACTAGATCTGAACATCTTGAAGCAGCCCCATGTATACTATTGTAGCTAATGCTACAGCCTTTACATAAACATAAATTTTCAGTTATGGTTTAAAAATAAACAAATAAAACAAGACATTCCATGATTACATGCATTTAATCATTGCTCTTAGATAGATGACTATATACATGCAGCACCAGATGAGAATATCAGACCCAGATTGTAGGAGAGGAGCAACTAGAAATTCAAAGAAAAAGATTTAACCTACCAGTGCAATGATTTTCATACTCATCAGAAGAGGACTCTGTAAACCACGGGTTAATTAGCATTGAAGATGATCTATAAAAGAGGATGATCTATAAAAGAGGAAACACTATGTCGAAAATAAGTCATACCAAATCAATTAATAAAATAGTTGAATGTGTCATGTACCATTGCTATAATCATGGAATCTAGTAGACTTTAGAGCATGTTTCTCCATCAGAAATGGTGTTATGAAATCTTTAGTTGTGGGAAGCTCTTTTTACATTTTTTAATCAGAAACAAAATTAGATCGAGGTCATTACTGATATCCAATCTAAGCTGACATTGCTTATAGCAATAACCACTCACGACCCTTTTGTTATGAAACCTAATTAGAAAACAAGTATAAAAAAAAGAAACGTCCCAAGTGAAGGAAGCAGTTAACGTAAATTGATCTTTAAGTTTGGAATGTCCCGAGTGAAGGAAGCAGTTAACGTACATTGCTGAACAAAGCATGCGAAAAATGTAACTTGGCTAACTATTTTCGAAATATAATGATATTATTAAAACAAAATTGAGGAAAAAGTGGTCAACATCGAGCATTTTAAACTGTAATTTCACCGGAAATAAAACTAAATTCGGAAGCAAAATCCTTTATCGCAGAAATACGCTAAAGGCAAATGGACAGTCCACAACTGAGACACCATGTTTATTGTTCGATGCGAAATGATTGGGGGTCACTCTCCACCCTTTATCACTCTATATATAGGCAACTATTACACTGACTATATCTTTTGCCTCCTCCATGGAATACAACTTCCCCAAAAGGAAGCTACAACAACTTTCTTTATTTTTCAAAAAATATAATTAATGCTTAATAGATACATGCCATGTTATCCTGACAGAAGAATGGCTATGTGGGATGTAATCCACCTGACAAGCATTTCTCTCTTATGGAAACAATGCTATCGGGCACTTTTCATGAGCTGTAACACTTCATTCGATTTGGAAGAAGTTGATGTATTTAAATCTGGCTTGGCTATTCACCTCTCAGCCAAAATTACTTTTTTTAGAAAAGATGTACATTCTTAAGTCAGTGCCAAAGTGGATTTGGTAGCCCTTTTTCCTATGTAGGCAGGGGGATTTTGTCTGACCGCTCTGGCCCTTGGATGTAACAATGTTGGGTCTTGACTGAACATGTATCTTGTTGTAATACGTGCAGCATTTTCCCAAGGAAAAAACATTTGAATCATAGAATGAAAGAGATGGAAAATGAGGGATGTTTTTTACTTGCACAACTTAAGATACATGTTACGATAGATAGATGAAGGATGATCGTTCCACCACATAATTTGCAATGTATAGTCCTATAAATGTTTCCCAAAGAGAATAAATTGGTGATATAGTGTCAAAAGGCCCGACACATGCTTCATGGCAAACTAACTGTAACAAGAAATGAAAAAATTTCATTTAATAACCCAACTGATTATGTGAAGTAGTTCAACTTAAAATAAAAATAATTGCATCCTATCATTTTTTAGAACATAGGATTCTAGAAACAAAGATCAAAGAAAACTTATAAGTGATAAACACATATCTCACCATAGATAACCCACTTGGAAAATACAGGAAAATCGCTTGCAGACCCAACAAGAGCAAACCAAGTAGAGAAAACTTGTTCTTTTAGCTCATGCGTATGAGTCAACCCGGAGTACCAGGTAGCATCATCTGGTTTATTCAATGAATCTACAACTAAACAACCAGAATGTCTCCTTCCAAACCACTTAATTCTCAAGGAAGCTCGATTGCCACAATGGTTGTAGAAAACACAACAGGCTATACTTCAAACCTGCAGCATTGACAACAAAACAGTCAATTTTTGAGCTCAAAAATGTTGTTTTTACAGTATTAAACATGTGATGTTTCAATAATTCAAGAAGGTCTTACAGCACTGTTTTGTAAAATGGTAAGAATTTCTGGTCGTTTTCCTGCTACACGAGCAACAATGCCCATGTACCACAGACAAATAAATGTAATATGGAAAACCACAAGAGCCAGCATTGATGACAAGAATAATGTTAAAAATAAAGATAAATTCATCTTTATATCGATTCCCATTGCCTGGAGAGTCGGAAGATGATACACTGCATAAATTAAAAGCCATATCACATACCTGCAGGAAGGTTAACCCATTTTCTTAAGATTGCTCTTAAAAAAAACATGAAAGAAACCTCATATTGCTACTACAGGAGCTCTCACATTGATAAACGGATAGTAGAAGAAAATATTAAATAAAAGTGATCTGTGGACAAATAGGAACAAATACGATACCACTGAATGAAGTTGGAATAACTTGGTTGAATGGTTTTCCCAAGGATCGGGGCACAAATCTCCCATAGCTCACCTCATTGTAGTAAACATTAACCCTTTCAAGTTGTAGATCTGAAGTGCCCTAATATCTCCCAGTAGGATCGATCCCCTGTTCTTCACAGACCACTTCCTAGAACTTGGAGCTGATCTGGTTGCCACATTGGGCCCCCTGAATGTGAAGGATCTCTCGCATTTTTGCTATCGACCCAACTCAGATTTGGATCAGATCTAAACTGCCCCTCTGTCGCCGCTCAATACATCAAGAATTGTTGCAGAAGATCGCTCAGTGATTAAGGTAAGAAAATCATCATTAGGTTGCTTCCTATTTCAATAGATCTGCGTGTAACTCCTCTATGATGCAATCAACGAATTTGAAGATCACTTATTTTGTTTTTGATGCAGGACATATGGCTTCAGGTCAACGTTCCAGACTTCAGAACCTACAAGAAAACTCAACGAAACCCACAGAAACCAAACCAAAAGAACAACGAAACCCCAATATCAAAGATGGCTCAGAAACCCTTTTGAAACTTCCGCTTATTTGAAAACCTTTGGCCGCAGAGCTAATAGATATGTTTTAACCCTGAACTGCCCCTCCAAACAAGATTTTCCGCATCCTCCCTCCTTTCCTAGACAAACCATGCAACCCGAGGGAAATGAACGAGGGTAATCTGATGGTGCAGAGGCCATAAGATCTGACTCTAAAGACTCGATCTTCCCTCATGCAACCAGATGGAGCTATCAGAGGACAAGGGCATATCATTTTCCTGCAGGGTCGAGAAATACATAGTAGTGCATCATATCATGATCCAAAGGCATGCCTAGGTTCTGTTCACACCTAAGATATAAAATACACTATCTAGGAAACTAGATAGAGATCGCAGTTGGGTATTGTTTCCCTGGAGAGGCAGATCCAAGGAAAAGACACATAGATCAGGCTTATAAGCTCCCACAGAGGCCACTGTGCATTTTTTTCATCAGATCGGGTTGGTAATGGCTTGCAGTCCTAATAGAACAAATTACAAGCAGACCCATGAGACAAGATCCTGAAAAAGAAGCTAAAACGCCAACCAAATTTTTTGTTGTATTGAAGAATAAGAGTACCTGTTTTAGGAGTTGTGGAGTTGAGAGCAATGCAAAAATCCTCATATTGTCCATGGTGCCAGGCTCCAGATCCATGAGCAAGGCTCAGGGCACAAGTCTCCCACATCCTTCCTCCAAACCTGCAATAGTATGGTTGCATCCTTCCTCAAAACCGACGACAGTATGGCTGCATCCTCCCTCCTTCCCTCAACAAACCATGCAACTGGAGGGAAATGAATGAGGGAAATTAAAACTTTTGATATTTGAAAATTTTTGACATTTTGAAATGAAACACGTGTGTTTTTTTTAAGGCCACTCAAATTAATTTAAAAATATATATTTTCTAATAATTATAATAATTTTTAAATAATTAAAATAATTTCTAAATAATTAAATGTTTGTTTATTTTGATTGTTTAAATTATATATTTTTTCTTTATAATTTATGTATTATTTTTTCCTTATTTTTAAGAATTACTTTAAAAGTGAAATTTACATTTTTTTTTCTTTAATGATAGTAATCTATGTATTCATTCATTCAAATTAGATACATTTTCTATAATAAATAATAGTGTAGTCTAATTAATAGATGAAATGGTTTTTTTGATTAAAACATGACAATATCAAGATTGTGATTTCTTATTGTTTATAATCAATTTTTGAATACATAAATTAATTAAACACCTTAAAAATCTCTTTAGAAATTAAAACTTAATAAATTAAATAATTTAAACCGGTTTGGGTAAATAAGTGGTATTGTTGATTATAAATAATTATTAATGAGATTAAATCTAAGACATTTAAATTATTAATTATATAAAATTGTTGAATTTTTATTTCATAAACTAAGGATTTTGGTTGATTTTTTAATCTAATTATGTGATATTAAAGATGAATTATGGTAACTTAAAAATAATTTTTATGTGGTTAAAAGGGAAGTAGTAATGTTATGGTATGAATGATATCCTCAGGTATCATATTATGCTCCATACACTCCAAAAGAGGGGCATCCCTATTGGTAACAGAGCTACAAGCCTGTTTGGTAGTTACACTAAAATTCTTGGGATTTAAAGACTAATATGATTCCAAAATTGGCTTGTTTTATAGTTCACGGAATGGAAATTATGGCAGCTTGTATGTCACAGGCTATGTACCCCATGAACAATGGCATTAACCCTTGCTACAGTTCAGGCTTATACATGAGCTTTGTAATCTAGGTATCAAAATGTGGTTTAAAATTTAAATTATCCTCCTATAGGTGACTGACCAAACTACATGTCTAATAGGGAAGCTTTTGTAATCATTTTAATCTTTAAAAGACTTGGCATGAGTCAATTTGGGGAATTGAAGCTAGTATGAACCCCCCTCTTCTCAAACTGGAGAAAAAATCATGGAGGTCAAGGGCGATGGTAAGAAGAGAAAGCTAGACAAGGATGCCAATGGCGCCGCTCTGCAACTCTCGAAGGATGATCTACACTCGCTGTTGGAGCCACTGAGCAAAGAGCAGTTGATCTCTTTGATGGTCAATGCAGGTTCTTCATACCCTGCAATTGCAGAAGAAATTAAAGATGTTGCAAGCAAGGACCCTGCTCATCGGAAGCTGTTTGTGTGTGGATTGGCTTGGGAGACTTCTTCACAGACCCTATGTGATGCATTTGAACAGTATGGGGAGATTGAAGAAGGCATTGTTATTATGGATAAGACATCAAGAAAGTCACGAGGATTTGGCTTTGTCACATTTAAGCATATGGATATGCTCAAAGGGCATTGAAAGAGCCTAGCAAGACTATTGATGGGAGGATTACTGTAAGCAATCTGGCAGTGGAAAGCACAGGTCCTGGTCAAAGTACATATCAGGCTCAAAGGAAACTTTACATTGGTGGTCTTTCATATGACACGGCCAATGATAAGCTTTTAGAAGTTTTTTCCAAATATGGAGAGATAGAAGAAGGTTCGGTTACATATGATAAGAATACCAACAAATCCAGGGGATTTGCATTTGTGACTTTCAAGACTGTGGAGGCTACAAAGCGGGCTCTTAAAGAGGTTAGGGGTTTAGAGGTTTATGGTTTAGGAGGTTAAATGGGTTAGGGGTTGGGAATTAGGGTTTAATGGGTTAGGGGTTAAGGGGTTATAGGTTTGGGGTTTATGGGGTTAAATGGGTTAGGGGTTTAGGGGATTTAGCAGTTAAGGATTTTAGGGGTTAGAAGTTGTTGGGATCCTGTGATTTAGCAGATTGGTATACTAAATGACAAGGCAACACAAAATTCAGTCTATAGAGCTCTAGGATCTAGCCCTCATAGTCGCAGAGAGGGATCTCTCAATATGTTTTGTATGGATATAGCTTGATTGCTTGTAAAAGGTTGATTTTAGGCTAGTTATTAAGCTTTAGTTTGTTTGATTGTTTGATGGGACATGACGATCTAGGCAGCATAGATAGGAAAGGGAAATCTCTAATTCATTGGGCAATGGAGTCAAGTGGAAATGATAACAATTTTGTAGATGAATCAGGGGTATCAAAGGGAAAATCTAACTTGGGTGTTGGATTAACAAAGTCTTTTAGGTGAAATGAAATGAACATTAAGGTTTTAGAATGAAAAGAAGAACTAAGAGCAATTAAGAATTCTTAATTATATGTACTTCTCAACAAATGGACTTAAAACATTATATGAACATGAAGAAGTAATTTATAGACAGGGCTAACCATGAATTCTAGAAATTACACTTCAACAAATAACAATCTTAAGAAAAACTTTCAAAATGAAATATAAGAGTTGAGGAACGCTCTATTTCATCAAAGATTTCACTTTCAAGGATAAGAAAACATTCAAGATAAACATATAACTGCATTCATATAAGAGGGAACTCCTAAACATCTAGGACTGCAATTATAAAGACTTTCAAAACAATTATTTGAGCAGGTACAAAGGGCATGATCAAAACAGACCTCTTTGGCAAACTTTGGACAATGGTACTTTGAAAGGAGACTTCAGAAATAGTTTTTAAAGTGTCAACAAGAAGTAGGGAAAACCATAAATCATCTTGAGGCCAACTGTATCGAATTACTTCTGAAATAAACAAGCTTAAAGGTTGAAAAAGCAGTTAAACTTACTCAATAAAAAATACAGCAGATGAAAACATAAAGACAGTGAAGAGTAAACAGATCTAAGGTGCTTCCAGGAGACATTTCTTAGCCTAAAACTTTTACTCTACTGCAAGTAAGCAGTGATGAAAACATAATGGAAAGCAGGAGAAAACATTGACAATTTAGAATACTTCACCAACAACCAAGCTCAGGGATCCAATGACAGAGCTTTCTTCATCCACAAACAGGTTAAAACATCCACAGGTTTCAGTACATCAATTTCTTTTCAATCTCAGCAGAACTATATATTACTTCAAAGAGTTATCAAATGCCCACAACCAACCCTTACAAATGAGTTCCACAGCAGTATTTATAATGTATTTGAGGAGGTGGAACTATCTAGGGTTCAAATGTCATTAATGACATAATAAATACACTACTATCCTTGAAAACCATGCAAGGCATAAGGTAGGAAAGTCTCTCAACTACTTCTCTATATAATAATTTTGTCTTTACTTCCTGAGGATGAAATAGTTGAAAAGATTGACTTTGAGGCCTTTTTATGTCTTTACATTAACTGTTCTGACAGTTTATAATATCTTCTTTAGTGTAATAACTGTCAGTTTGTCTTTTGAGGTATAACGTAAATGAAAGGTGTCATTTTTGGTTTATCAAGTGAATAACTGCTTCTTTTGATGTATTCAAGGCTTTTTTAGGCCTATCTTGCCTTAATTTAATCATTAAAAGTGTGTCTAGGCCTGATGTGTTTAGCCTTCATAATCCATTATATTGCCTTTCTAACACTTCTCGGACTTCTTCAAACCTTTTGATTCATCTATTTTAACTATGTTCTCCTCCTTAAATCATCGATTTAGGCCTTTTAAATTTTTGTCTTATGAATTTGTCCTTTATCCTTTAAACTATGCTTTTGGCCTAATTATGCTTTAACAACCTTATCCTTTAATTAACCTGCCTCACTGTCCTTTCTCTATTTCTATTTAAAACCTTTGTTTATCTGTCTTTTAACTTCAAAACCATGATTAGGCTTTAATCCTTTGTTTTAAGGCTTTGATTGTGCCTTAAGACTTCACAATCATCCTTTTCTGACCCTTTAATACTTCTTTTCCTATGTCTTTAACCTCGCCTTTATCCCCTTTTTAATTTAAACTTTAAACTCTGTCTTTTCCTTTCTTATTCACTTCACTATTTTCTTTGTATTTGTGGCCCTTGGACCATCATTCAAAGGCTCTTAGTCACTTATTTTGACCATGGGAGGGTAGTTTTCCAACCTTATCCACCATTTATCTTGCAAACAAGCAAAAAACATTAAATAAACTCTGTGTCTTTTGGATGAAAACTGCTTTGGAGGCATTGGGAGGCGGCGGAGCGTTGCAGAGAAGCGAAATGGAGGCGAAGGAGGTTTTATGGGTGGAAACACGGACAAGATGGATTTTAAAATAGTTTTTTGCGCAAAAAACAGGAAAGGTGGTTTTGCAAAAACCACTAGCGGTTTTTGCGCTGCCCATGAGTGGTTAGCAGTTTTGGGCGTTTTGAACGCAACACAGTTCATCACTTATCGCGTGTCCATATGGAAACCACTAGTTTCGTGTGGATTTGGGTTGTTAAACCCCGGAGGCGAAACGAACGCGAAGTTGAATCTGCGCCGTCAGATCTCAAGGTGTGAGATCAATGGCGCAGGTGGAGCCCGAAAGATGGGGTGCAACTTCGGCTGATGGGAGTGGGATACAGGTGGTGGGCAAAGATTAGTTGGCGAGCGGAGTAGTGGGAGGTGGGACCATAAGGGGTGTTATGGGGTGAGATTTACGTGTCCCATTGGATTGTCGTGATCAACGACGGGGATGCGCCGGAGAAACGTTATGGAGCAGGGTAAGGAAAAAGGGAAGGGGTGCGGTCCTGTGAAAAGGCAAGGGGACCAGGGGTGAAAACAAAAAGGGCTAAGGGCTTTAAAAATTATCCCACGGTCGAGCCCTCGGGTCATATGCAGAAGGGGCTAAGGCCTAAGCCCAAAGGGGCTTAAAACTTTAATTTCATATAAAGGCGGATAGAGGCTAAAAACAAAGGTTTTTGGCTTTCTTTTGAAGTTCCAACAGGTTTTAAAAGAGGGTTTTTAGGCCTTTTTCAAGGTTTTGGACAGGTCAAAATTAATGCTTTAAACCAAAACAAAGTGAGTTTAAGGGTTTAAAAAGGGTTTTTGAATCACATAAAGTGGTTATAATGATTTAGAGGGGTTTTTAAGAGGAAATGAAGGTTAAAATGAGAAGGGAAAAAAGGGGGGATTTTTAGAGGAAAAATGAGTGATATGGGGGCATTTTATGAAGATAAAATGGGGGGAATGAAATGATGAAAATGGAACCTTTAGGAAACAGTTTCTTCTTTTGGAACAGCAGGATTTTGAAGGATTTTTTGAAGGGAACAATAGTAAGGAACAACAGTTAAGGAACAATAGTAAGGAATAGCACTGGTAAGGAACAACAGGCTAAGGAACATCACTAAGGAACAACACTGCTAAGGAACAACAGGCTAAGGAACAATAGTCTTCAATAATGAGTAATTTTGTATGAAAATAATCTCTTAAAGGCTCAAGACCTGTTTTAGCCATCATTTGCTGTGGCAAAATTTACTGATGGCTAACAGAAGTTAAGGGCTAATGGGCTTAGGTTTTAGGGGGTTAGATGGGTTAGGGTTCAGGAATTAGGATTTAAGTGGTTAGGGTTAAGGGTTTAATGGTTTAGGGTTTAAGGGGTTAGGGGTTAAGGGTTTATAGGTTTAGGGTTTAGGGGGTTAAATGGGTTAGGGATTGGGAATTAGTGTTTCAGGGGTTAGGGATTAAGATGATAGTTTCATTGGTCTCAGTTTGTGCACATTAATTGCTTATTCTTTGCATCTCAATGTAAAAAAATTGTAAGTATTGTTACTTGTTGCCATGACTTCTTTATTTATTAATTTATAGTATTTGTTAGCCATTGCTTTACATTTATTGATGAAAATTTCTATTGCAATCAAACCAAATGTATGTTCAATCTCTAGCTTGAAACTAAGCCACAATGTTGTCACACAATTTAAGTCTGGAGAATGGCCATCTGATGAAGTCTTAACAACCAGACTGCACCTCATGACTACTCCAGAAAATCTTAAGTTCAAGTGTCCCACAATCATGAGAAATGAGAAGAGGCCAAGCGAAGAGGAAGAGGGGCAGAAAGAAGGATAGAGGGAGGGATATAGTGAGAGGATTGGAGGTTAGAGAGAGAGAGAGAGGGAGGGAGATTGGGGAAGAGAGAGGGAGGTATAAGGAGAGAAAGGGAGAGAAAGAGATCGAACTTAAGAGAGAGGAACCAGTATTATAGAAGAAAGAATATGTGACTGAACGATGCCACAAGGGAGAAAACGACAAACGAGCCACCCGAACGTGCACAAGGCACCCGGGCAGTCACAACTTAACAAAATTGATATAGGCGCCCTCGAACGAAATGGCCTGACCTGAGCCGAACACGCCCGGTCGGGCGACCTCACACGGCGCGCCCGACCGAACGATGCCATAAGGGAGAAAATGGCAAACAGGGCGCCCGAACGTGCACAAGGCACCCAGGCAGTCACAAATTAGCAAAACTGATACGGGCGCCCTCGAACGAAACGGCCCGACCTGACCCGAATGCGCCTAGTCAGGCGACCTCACACGGCGCGACACGACGCGCCTGACCGAATGATGCCACAAGGGAGCAAATGAAAAACAGGCCGCCCGAACATGCAGAAGGCACCCGGACGGTCACAACTTGGAAAAACTTATACGGGCGCCCTCGAACGAAACGGCCTGACCTGAACGCGCCTGGTCAAGCGACCTCACACGGTGCGACACGACGCGCCCGAACGAACGATGCCACAAGGAAGAAAATAGCAAACATGCCACCCAAACGTGCACAAGGCACCCGGGCGGTCACAACCTAGCAAAACTAATACGGGTGCCCTCGAACGAAACGACCCGACCTGAACGTGCCCGGTCAGGCGACCTCGCATGGCGTGACATGGCACGCCCGACCGAACGATGCCACAAGGGAGAAAACGGCAAACGGGCCGCCCAAACGTGCACAAGGCACCCAGGCGGTCACAACTTAGCAAAACTGATACGGGCGCCCTCGAATGAAATGGCTTGACCTGAACGTGCGTGGTCGGGCGACCTCACACAGCGTGCCCAACCGAACGATGCCATAAGGGAGAAAACGGCAAACGGGCGACCCGAACGTGCACAAGGCACCAGGGCAGTCACAACTTAGAAAAACTAATACGGGCGCCCTTGAACAAAACGGCCCGGCCTGAACACGCCTGGTTGGGCGACCTCACACAGCGCGACACGGTGAATGATGCCACAGTGGTGCAAACGGAAAATGGGCCGCCCAAACGTGCATAAGGCACTCGAGAAGTCACAACTTAGCAAAACTGATATGGGCGCCCTCGAACGAAACGACCCGACCCGAACGCGCCCGGTCGGGCGACCTCACACAGCGCGACACGGCGCACCCGACCGAACGATGCCACAAGGGAGCAAATGACAAATGGGCCACCCGAACGTGCACAAGGCACCCGGGCGGTCACAACTTAGCAAAACTGATACGAGCGCCCTTGAACGAAACGACCCGACCCGAACACGCCCGGTCGGGTGACCTCACACGGCACGACACGACGTGCCCTACTAAAGAATGCCACAAGGGAGAAAATGACAAACGGGCCACCCGAACGTGCACAAGACACTCGGGTGGTCACAACTTAGCAAAATTGATACGGGCGCCCTCGAACAATTCGGCCCGACATGAATGCGCCCGGTTGGGCGACCTCACATGGCGCGACACGGCACGCCTGACCGAACGATCCCACAAGGGAGAAAATGGAAAACGGGCCGCCCGAACATGCACAAGGCACCCGGGCGGTCACAATTTAGCAAAACTGATACGGGCGCCCTCGAACGAAACGACCCGACCCGAACGCACCCGGTCGGGCAACCTCACACAGCGAGACATGACGCACCCAACCGAACAATGCCACAAGGGAGCAAATGGAAAATGGGCCACCCAAATGTGCACAAGGCACCCGGGCAGTCACAACCTAGCAAAACTTATACAAGTGCCCTCGAACGAAACGACCCGACCCAAACACGCCTAGTCAGGGGACCTTGCACGACGCAACATGGCACGCCCGACCGAACGATGCCACGAGGGAGAAAATGACAAACTGGCTGCCCAAATGTGCACAAGGCACCCAGGCAGTCACAACTTAGCAAAAATGATACGGGCGCCCTCGAACAAAATGGCCCGACCCGAACGCACCCAGTAGGGCGATCTGATCACACAGGTGTGAGAAATATTTAGAGGCTAAAAGAAAATTAAGATATTATAAGGAGGTCATCAACCCTACTCTAGAAGATCAAAAGTATCTCTCTGTTTTAACTAGCTCAAAGACAAAAAATTAATATAGCCAAGATAAGAATGAACTCTCATGAGCTCCATAGTGAAATAGGTCATTGGGCAGTTCCTAAAACACCATGGGTGGAAAGGATCTGCCATCTCAGTGAGAATATGAACATTGAGGATGAAAATCACTTCCTCTTACAGTTCCTACACCCACATTAGATCTCAGTTTCATAATCTTTGTTGCAATATCGACCTTCCTAGCATTTTAACATGTCAAAATTATAGTGATCTTGGGACTCTTCTCTCCAAGCTCTTTGAGCATAGGAGTACAATTTGAAATAAAACTAAATAATTAGTTTCTTTAGTTCATATAGACCAAAGTTTCGTCTAAGTGGACGTTAACCACCACCATCATCATCACATACACATACATATGTAAACTTATACTAATATATTAATGCAATTATTGTTACTAATATTATAATACATATACATATCTATATTTATATCTATGTAATCGTATATTAATATGATTGATGTAATTATTATTACTAATATTATATTATTAAAATAATTTAATATTCAATAATTCAAATATATAATTTGAAACAATTAACATAATATTAAACTTAGATTAATTTGGTAGAGGGAGGGTGACACACTCCTAACTTCAATTCTTATTATCATAATTCAATTGTCAAATTAGCAGTGGGACAATCATCACTAGCTACTTTACACAAATGCACCCTATTCAAAGAAAATCTTGGTGGTTCTTAAGAGGGAAGGCTTTCACTCTTGCCAAATATCTTTGGTCTTGGGTCTTTAACCTATTTACTTATGTTAGATGAAGACTAGCTCTCAATGAAACAATAATAATTTAAAGACATAATCCAAACTCAATTAAGATATATCTTACTATACATCTATATGTAAACATATAATATAATAATATTATTATTAATGTAATAATTATTATTACCAATACACCACATATACATATCTTTATAATCATATATTAATTTGATTGATGTTATTATTATTAATCTTATATTTTCAAAATCATTAAAAAAAACTTAAAATTTATTACGTACATATTTTTCTAGAATGTATTGGTTTAATTTTAATCTAATAATTTTTTATTGTAGATCTTAATTTTGTAGTGTTTCAATTATTATTTTAACATAAAAAAAGATCTTGATTAAACGGTTATGAGGCTAGTTGTTATAACACTTATCACAAGTTCAACAACTTTTAATATTACAATTTTAACCATTCAAATACATAATCCCTTCATACCAAATGTAGGAAAATGACATATGTGCATAGGACACAATTACCTTAATTCCAAAAAATACCCTCACTCATGAAAAATCAGCTTGGTGAAGGGTGACACACAGCTTAGATTAATTCCCTCAGGTCGTAATATTTAAAAATCTGGTTGTCTCCAAATGGAAAGTAAGTCTGCGGAGGATCAAGGCTATGTCTGGTAGCTGCAGACACATTATGGACGCCCTCATACTTTGGCATTTGTTTCTGAAAGTTTGAATCACAGCCATGGCCAGAGCACAGCGAGTTTTACCTGCGTTCATGACAGCGTTATTCATTTGCGTTATACAGAGTAATCACTGTAGCTGTAGTCATAGAAATTATTATTATTATAATCATTATTATTTAACTGTTTAAGGGTTAACCACATTTATGATCCTTGCCCAAGTAGGATGTGCGATCTTCAAGATCCGGAACAACTGCGCATTCACAGTTTGGGCAGCGGGTTCACCAGACGGTGGTAAAGCCCTGGATAGCGGGCAGTCGTGGAGACCTCATATCACCACGAGTACAACAAGGTTTTGTGGGGGCGGACTGGGTGTCTCTTCAATGCTGACGGGCGCTGCAGCTGCATTAGTAGGACTAGGCGTGGAATTTCAAATCGCTTTGTCTGTCAAGAAAATTTAATGATGTTTTTATATTGTTCATGTCATTCATTTTAATCTCTACTCACAGAGTGTTAATCTTTCTTTATGTTGAAATTTTTTCAGCTACTCTTATATCTCAATTTCCATTCATTTTTATGGGAGATTTTCTTGTCTTTTCTGAAATAAACATGTGTTTCTAAATAATATACAACCATATTTTTCAAATTCTATAAATTTTTTATTAATAAAATTATCAATAATGAAAAATTCATAATATCCATATTAAATTAAAAACAAAATGTATAAAACATCTCAAATAAATATATATTAAAATAAAATTTTAATAATATATATATTGAAAAAATATAAAATATATATAAAGTAAGAAAATTCATAATATCCATGTTAAATTAAAAACAAAATATATAAAATATTTCAAATAAATATATATATGAAAAAATATGAAATATATAAAGTAATTATAGATTTATTTGAGTTTATAATTTCAATTTATATGATTCATATTCATAACTATATAACTATGATATTTCAAAGTTCCATATTTTAAATTTAATTAATATATACTAAAATTTGATATTTACAATATTTTTTCTAAAAATAGATTCTCTCTATTATGTTTCAATAAAGTATTATATAAAAAAATATATATATTGAATAAAAAAATAATTTAATAAATCAAAAAATAAGAATAATTGTATAGGTAAAAAATGAAATTTATTATAATAAAATTAGTATTATATTGAAATATATCTTAATTCCAAATCTATTAAATGTGGATAAGGAACAAATCTGTGTAAATGCAAATATTTCATCATGTTTGATATTTACAATACTTTTTTCTAAAAATGGATTTTCTATAAGTTATTTATGTTTTAATAAAATATTATATAAAAAATAAAACATATTGAATAAAAATTTAATTTAATAAATCAAAAAATAAAATAATTGTATATGTAAAAAATAAAATTTATTATATTAAAATATATCATAATTCTAAATCTATTAAATGTGGATAAGATGCAAATATTTCATCTTACAATATTTTTTTCTAAAAATAGATTTTCTATAAGTTATTTATGTTTTAATAAAGTATTATATAAAAAAATAAAATATATTGAATAAAAAAATAATTTAATAAATCAAAAAATAAGAATAATTGTATAGGTAAAAAATGAAATTTATTATAATAAAATTAATATTATATTGAAATATATCTTAATTCCAAATCTATTAAATGTGGATAAGCAACAAATCTGTGTAAATGCAAATATTTCATCATATTTTAGATTCAAACTTTTTTTATCTCCCACACTTAATCTGGAATTTATAAATCACATGATAAAGTCATAAATAATCCATCTTTACGATAAAAGAAACTATGAATTGAAAATATATCAAAACTAAATAAATTCGTTTGAACTCATATTCAATCTCTCAAATTAAAATAAATTTACTAAAAATCTCAAATTAAATTGAATTTAGTTTATATTTATATATTAACTAATACCAGAAGGAAATTAAAACATGAAAGAACCCATCGTAGGACTTCAGAATTTTCAGGTTTTGCAAGACTAAATATATGGGAAAATAGTCAAACCATCGTAGCACTTCAAAAAATTCAGGTCTTGTAAAATGAAATATATGGAGAAAATAGTGAAAAATTGAATGTAATGAGATCACGGGGAAATTTATAAGTTATCATAAACATACAAACTTCAAAATTAAATGATGGAAGGTTTTAAACTCTAGTGATTGGAAACTAAGTTTATGACTAACTCAAGTTCGTGACAAAACTAAAACGAAAATTTTCAAACAATTTAAGGTTATCAGCTGTTTTTAGTGGAGAAATTTATAAATTATCATAATGCAGACCTGAAAAATAAACAATATAGGTTTTTGCACTCCAGTCATTTGAAAGTTTATGACTAAATCAAATCCCTCACAAAACTAATACTAAAATATTCAAGAAATTTATAGTTATCAGCTCATGAATCGTGTACCTTAATGGAGAAATTGATAAATTATCACAAAAATGCATACCTTAACAATAAACAACGTAGACTCTAATAATTTGAAAGTTTATGAAGAAGTCAAGTCCTTGACAAAACTAAAACTAAAATCTTCGAGCAGTTCAAGGTTATCAGCTCATGAACTAGTACTTGAACTCCATCTCCATCTTACAGTAACAAAGCTAAAATTTATGTATATACAAATTACCTTGCCCGCTAGAGTTGACCAATGAATCTAATGAATTTTTCTGCCGTCGTTCATTGTGCGTTGCCAACCTCCTTCTGCAACTTCTCTTTGCGTCATCAAATTCCGATATGGCATGTAATCTAGGCAGGCACAACATAACATAAACACCCAATTATTCATTTGGGTTATAAAATTATACTATTGTGTATGGATATTCCATCTTGAATTACTGGACATGAAAAAAATGAAGGCGCAATCCTGGCCAGGTACTTGTTCGATTCCGAGGACAACGACTTTGGGTGCTTTGTAATGCATTTCACAGACTCTGGAATGTAATTTCCAAACACTAAGTTTTTTTTTTCAGACAGAAAAAAACTTTGGCGTATATTATGTGCCAGTTCAAAATTAGAAGCTTAAAATTTCCACAATTATTATTAGACATGGAATCATCCCCCAATATCCAGAAACAAAAAATATCATTCTATCCAATGAAGTACCCTTCCATCAGTAGATGAAAGAAAAACGACATCCCCATGAAAAACTGTCGAAACAAAAGAAAATCCCACAAGTACCTATAACCCGTAGTTTTCTCAATCAAAACAGAATCATACAAAGTTCTGTAAGTGGTCACTTCGAAAACAGTTTGTTAGTCAGCACAAAAACAAAAAACCAATCCCAACAAGTGGATAGACAAAACAATGTAAAAGCTGGAAAAAAAGGCAGCGAGAACAGAGATCAGATAAAATTAACCGAGCCGATAGCACCAGAGTCCATCAGTTCATAATTCATAACTCCAAAAACCCCGTGCAGTCCCTATTTTGAAATTCTGTCTGCCTGAGCATTTTTTTCCCTGAAGATGTGCTGGAACTTAAGTTCATTGAAAGAATTCTTCACCAACTTGATGCACTCCAACCAAGAAGTCAAATTTCCTGGAGAGAATTTTGATCCCTTGTTAAGATGTTCGATCAAAACCTTCGAATCCCCATACACCCAGAGGTCTTCAATGCTCAACTGTGATGCAAGCCATAATAAACCCCACAGTGCAAGAATTCCGCCCTCATGTTAGTCCCATCTTCCCCATTCCAATAGATCTTATAGTGGCATAGAGGCGAAATCCTCAACCAAACTCTGCACCCGCACCTAGAGTGTTGTGAAGCACCGTCAAAAAAAGCCAGCAGGATCATGAATTTCAACCGACCTCATGCACTTGGAGAGGTCATTCGGAGGCTTCTGAGCAATTTTAATCATGTCCATGTATTTAATGATTTGTTGGACAATCCCCTCTGGACTGCTACTGATCTCATCAAATATCCATTTGTTCCAGCTAGTCCAGATGAACCAGTGGAACAAAACCGGAACACTTCTCAGATTTTTACTTCTCTTAAGACCCCAACAAATGAAATCAGAGGTGTTCTCCAAACTTGGAATGTTTGTCCTAAAAATTTTTCAAATTCCCTGTAATACATTTTTAGTGAAAGGGAAACTATAAAAAAGATGTTGGTTGTCTTCACCCGCATTCATGCAGAGTCAACACACACCCGAGCCGATTTTCCCTCTTCTCCTCATGTTGTCCCAAGTTAAGTTTCTATTCAACAACACTAACCATAAGAACAATTTCATTTTTAATTGAGCATTGTTCTCTGAAATCCCCATATAAATTCTGTACTCATGCTCTTGGGCAATATTGGAGACAAGTTTCCCATATATATCTTCAACAATCAGCATGTTGTTCTTCTGCGGTCCATTCCAAATCACCCTGTCTCCTCCCCGATTCCACATGAGTCCTCTTCTCCTCAAATCCAGAGTGTAATCGTTCCAATCCTGGACCAAATGTCCCGGAATCTGTAAGGCCTCCGCTGTAAACCAGAGTGGGATACCTCTAATCATTTATTTTATAATTTGGCACATGAAAAAAATGCCCTTCACGTTAAGGAATTATATCAACTGAACATTACAAGAAAATGGTCCCGAACCACCCCAAAGGTTTGGTTGACCAATGAGGATCTTTCCCCCATCCCCAAACTTCCACTTAAGGAAACAAGTAAAGTTTGGCCAAATTTTTTTAAATCCATTCCAGATGATAGATGCACCTTTAGTGTTGTTCCATCCCATCTTCAAAAGATCTTCCATACCTTTCTCCTTTAGATACTTGTACCTTAAGATCTCACTCCAAATCCCATCAGTCATAATTCCCCTCCAAAGTGATTTCATCAGGAGAGCTCTCCCGAAGGAAACTAAATCTTTCAAACCCCAACCTCCAAAATGCTTAGGTTTCATGATTGAGGTCCAGCTAGTCAAATGATACTTCCCTTTTGAATCACTTCCATTCCATAAGAAGTTCATCATGACTCTTCTGATGCTATGCAAGATCTTCTTTGGAATAACGAAAAAATGTGCCCAATAAACCATTAGCTGTTGTAGTACTGCCTGGAACAGAATGATTCTGCCCCCTTTGGATAACCATTTAATGGACCAACCCCTAACCCTCTTTTCAGCCTTTTCAATCGTCCATTGCTAGTCCTTGGAAGAGTAATTGTTTGGTTTCAGCTTGAAACCCAGATATTTAAACCCCTCACCCAACGACGCAGATGGAAAGTTGAAGACTGCACATATCTCCTTAACCAATTCCGAGACCTCATTATCTCCCTCATCCTCAAAGTAGATGCACAATTTAGTAAAATTTTCCATCATTCCAATGGCCACGCAGAATCTGGTGAATAAACCATGGAATGAAATCCAAAGTGTCCTATAAATCATTCCAAAAAGCAATATGTCATCTACAAACAGATTGTCACTGATCTCCCTTACCTTGGATAGCACAATGCCTCTAAAGTTACCCAGAACAACATCATGTCTAATTCTCATACTAAGAGAATCCATAACCAATATGAATAATAATGGCGACAGAGCACAACCTTGTCTTAAGTTGCGCCCATGTTTGAAAAACCGAGAAGCCACTCATGAAAGAAATTTTTTGTGGATATTTTGAGTAGAAAGTATGGTGAAATATTTGAATACCAACAGTTTATTACTAAATTTTGAAATATATTTTAGATGAATATAACGTAAGTTTAAAATTTAAAATTTAAAATATTTACATGTAGTCATTATAGTTAATATTTGCATGTAGATATTATAGCAATATTATAGTTAATACTTACATCTAGTCAATGTTAAATCATTGAAATAAAAACATTATTTTAGTTTGGAAGGCATCCATGATAGAAATATTTTGTGGATATTTTGAATATAAATATCGGTAAAATATTTCAACACAAACAGTTTATTAAAAAAATGTTAAATACATTTTTTGACTAATATTTGTATCAAATATTTGAAATGAAAATTTTGGAGGGAAATTTTTTCGCGAAATTTTTTGGGGGAAAATTTTGGAGGGAAATTTTTTCGTGAATTTTTTTGGAGGGAAAATTTGGAGGGAAATTTTCAATCTTTAATCTATATATTGTAAGTGGGAGAGGAATTCGTATCATTCAACCTATTCTTGTTGAAAGCCATGGTTTCTTCTGATAGCGAAGTTTTTCTTTGTACAACATCAACATCTTTGTCACGCAACAACTCTATTCAGAGTGATGAATATAATAGGAGTTCGTTCACCATGAATAGAGAGTCAAAAAATCGACTTGGTCGTAATCCTAAATATGATAAGAAAAAAATTGATGAGGCGTAGCAAAATGAAATTTTTGTAAATCGAGCTCCAGTTTTACCACTTACTCTTAATCCTAAGGATTATGAAAGCAACAGTGATGAAGGGCATGATGAAGAATTTCCAGAGTCAAAAGTTTCACTTCGTCCTAATCCCAAGGATTATGAGGACACCATTGATGAAGAGGGAGATGAAGAATATCCATTTCAGCTTAATCCTAAGGATTATGCGAGAACAACAAATGAAGAGGGGAATGAAGAATCTGCAGAGTCAAAATATCCATTCTGTCCTAATCCTGAGGAGTATGCCAGCACCACTGGTGAAAAGGGGGATGTAAAATTTCCAGAGTCAAAATATCAAATTTGTCCTAATCGTAAGGATTATGCGAGCACCACTGATAAAGAGGGGAATGATAATGTTTCAGAGTCAAAACATCCACTTCGTCCCTATCCTAAGGATTATGCCAGCACCACTGATGAAGAGGGAAATGAAAAATTTACAACGTCAAAATATCCACTCTGTCCTAATCCTAAGGATTATGCAAGCACCACTGATGAAGAGGGGGACGAAAAAATTCCAGAGTCAAAATTTCCACTTCGTCTTAATCCTAAGGATTATGCCAGCACCATAGATGAAGAGGGGAATGAAGAATTTGCAGAGTCAAAATATGCACTTCGTCCTAATCCTAAGGATTATGTCAGCACCACTGAGAAAGAGGGGAATGAAGAATTTGCAACGTCAAAATATCTACTTCGTCCTAATCCTAAGGATTATGCCAGCACTACTGATGAAGACGAGGATGAATTTCCAAAGCTAAAATTTTCACTTCATCCCAACTATAACTCATTATAATTTAACCACCAGTGAGGGGGGGATGAAGAATTCCCAAGGAAGATATATCTAAGGCATTCCACTGCATTCTAACTGAAGGATTATGAGAGCTCAAATATAAAGGAGGGCAGATAACAAAATTCAGAATACAAATTCAAAGCTTCCACTTATGCCTAATCCCAAGGATTATGAGAGCACCACTGAGGAAGGGGAGGATGAAGAGTTTCTTGCAAATGATAATTTTAGAGGCACAAATCTGAATATTGCATTTTCTCCAAGTGACCATTTCAAAGACACTCATGGTGATGAAGAATTGAATCCTCCCAAGGAAGAATTTGAAAGCATGGGTCAAGATGGTGAAGAATTTCTTTTGAGTCAGGGTTACAAAAGTGTCGATGATTCTTGTGAAATGTTTTCTTCAACCGATGATGGTAAAGAAAATTTTCCACGCAATGATGTTGATGAATTTCTTAACTATGTTGAGGATGATGATAGTGGGGATAATATTCCTCCTAATGGTGATGAAACTACTTTTACAAAGGATGATGGAATGATGAAGTCGTTGCAAGCAAATATTGCAACTAGGAGTAGGAGTAGACCTTTTCATATCAATCCAAAGCATTCCAGTTATACAAGGGCGAGGACAAAATATCTCATGACAAGAAGTTCTATCATTCATTTGATTTCAAGTGAATGTCATTTTAAGGATTTCCTGAAAAGAGGGATTTCCATCTTATTTTATAAAAGTGTTATTAAGAAGCATCAGTAGCATGCAAAATTCATATTTAGGGCCAGGCTGTGCACTGGGACCACAGTTATGATTAACAGCATACAGTAGTCAGTATTGGAGCCATGAAAGGCATTCAAAATGTTGTATTCAATTGGTAATTGTCGTTTGTCAATAATCCATGATAGATTGGAAAGGGATCCCACATATTATTCAGAAGCACGTTATAAACAGGAGGTGGGGCCATTTGCAAATATTGCTAAGACATCGATGAAAGACTTATTTTCAAATCATGGAGATTGTATGCCAAATAAAGACACAATACATATTCCAGATAATTTCTCGAGACGAGAAATATTCATGTTATACAAATATTATGCAGAAGCTGTTGAAGGAATTAGTAATTTTATTACATATTCTTATTTTACAAGGATATGGAAAACTGAATTCAACAATGTTCGTATTCCTAAGAAGACAAGGATGGGGATTTGCAGCACATGTGCTTCTCTTAAAGCAAAAAGAGATAAATGTCAAGGGGTGGAAAGAGGTATGTGTTCAAAGCATTGTTTTTTAAAATTTGATACTTATCAACTATGAAAATATATTTATTCATATGTTTCTTTTATTTTATGTACAGATTCCGTTGTCAAAGAACTTGAAGACCATTGCAATGAGCAAACAAGTGAAAGGCAAAAGTTGTATAAACATCGAAAGAAGTGTTATGATCATCCAAATAAATATCTGGGATTGATAATTGATGGTATGGACCAAAAGAAAACACTTCTTCCACATTTTGTCCACACGCCAAAAAAATTACAGGAGGAAAATTTCATTCAGTTTCACTTGGTTGGTCGTATGGTATTTAATGAGAAGATGTTTCCAAGAGTTTTCTTCACAACTCCAAATATTCACAATGATGCAAATATAACCATAACTATAATCCATGATGTGGTTACTCATTGGTCTGGGATTCTTCCTAAAGTTTTGTATTTACAATTAGACAACACAAGTCGTGAGAACAAAAATCAACTTCTTTTTGGGTATCTAAACATGCTCGTTGAATTGGGGATTTTTAAAAAGATAAAGGTTGGTTTCCTTCTTGTTGGGCATACTCATGATCATATTGATCAAATGTTCAGTCGTTTTTCAGTAACATTGAGGAGGAAAGGTGTTGGGAGCCTGCATCATTAATTGAATGTATTAATAAATCGTACATTCCAGAGCCTGTTTTTCATGTGTTGGAAGAAACTATTGACATGTGAAGGTTTATTTTTGGATCGCATGGTGAGGAGAAATGCATTGAACAACTTAACGACATTAGCTTCCAACATCAATTTCGTATCAAAAAAATTGATGGGATAACACTTATATGGGGCAAGAAGTATTCAATTGTTGAAGAATGGGGACCATCATCAGGTTTATCATTTTTGAAGTTCATTCCAGAGCGTCCAATGTTTTCATCAAAGATATTGTTATTATAGTCAGTTTCTGAACTCCATAATGCACGAAGGCAGAAGAGAGACATAAATTATTCTGAATGTCTAGAGGAAATTAAAAGATGTATTAGAGATACATATGAGTACTTCGATGTTGCTGATTCAGTTTGGTGGGAGTCTTTTTTCAGTAATCAAAGTGATATGATTTCAAAATAAATAAATGGGGATACGCTTTTGAAGACTCCTTTTTTTTTGCCACAAAATATGCCAAATGAACATGAACATCAGGAAACACACAATTTTGAACAACAACGGCCTCAAGCTATTATTAATTCCCCATAGGTAGAGGAAAGAGAAATCTATATTGGTTCTAGAAGATCACGTGCACAACGTGAAGCCATGGAAGACCTTTACATGGGTTCTGTGCAGGATCTTGAGGGTTGCATGATAGCAGTGTTAGTAGATGAAGATCCACTTGGCTATCCATTCTGGATTTCCAAGGTTATAAAGGTCATTAATGAAAATGAAGAGATTACAGCTGTTGATGTACATTGGTATGCCACAAGTACCCACCCTTTCAATGGTGTGTACAAGCCAGAGATGGTAGTGGAAAAAAGAATTGGCAGAAAGAGAAAAAGAAAGGGCACAAATATAAATCGCCGCTGCATAGATGTCTTAAAATTGGAGGATGTTGACATACTTGTGTATGACTTCAATTTGACAAAGAGAGGAACTCTTCAGTTGCATACCATAAATATGTTGAAGAAATTGCTACTAGAACAATTAGTGTTGAAATGGGACTCTGCAGAATGTAGATGTAGATCTACAAGACTTTTGAACTCTGAAATGGTGGGCATGCATGTTGACTCAGATGGAGCACTAGTTGATGAAAGAGAAGAATATGGATCATCTTCATCTGCATCGAGCCATTCATCCGAAGATGTAGATTATGATGGTGTGCCAGAACCTATGGCTGATTTTGAATAACTATCTAAGACACTTTTATGTAATTGATGTTTGCATGGTAACTTGAAATAAAATTTTTGACTTCCATCTCATTTTTCATGAAGTTATGAGACATTTCTATGTTTGTTGGCTTATATGTTTTAATTATGAAGAATTCATCTCTTTAGAATATCGACAATGCAACAATGAATTACAAAAATAATTTATGTTATATTCAATGTACCAATGTTGATATTTTAATTATAAGTAAAATAGAAAATAGAAACTAATGTTGAATTTTTAGATTATGCAGTGATATTACCATGATATTATGTATTGTTACCATTTGGTATAAGATATTTTTAAAAGTTTTAATAATTATATGCGTCATTGAAAGGGAACATTTTGTTTTGATGCTTCATTTTTAGGTTTTGGTTGAAATTATATTTAAATTTGTCTTATGCTAAGATTTGAAAAAAGATAAGTTTTACTTGTTTTTGTTCAATGATAATTTTTTCATTTACTTGTTCATTTTTTTAAATTGTTAAGTCTTATAATTTCTCCATAATTTCATTGTTCAAGTATGTTGAACACTTAATATTGAAAAACTTTAGATTTACAACTTGTCATTAAGGTTTTTATGTGCTACCATATTTTATCTTTAAGGTTATGGTTGACAATAATTACAATTTTGGGGTTGTTTAGAGTCAAGATATTTCATGTTTAACAACATGGATGAAAATTGTTCGAAATGATAAGCCCTTCAGACATGTATTTGTTTATCTTTAACATCATCTATCAAAAATGTTATAAATTTACATTTTTAAAAAATGTCCTAATATGTTGTCTTTAATTCCATTGTTACAAGTGTCAAAATTATGACACAATTTTTTTTTTGTTATTCCAGCATCAACTGGTTTTGTTTTGAGAGTGTTTTTTCAATCCTTTTTTCAGCAAACAATTTTGTTTTTAGCATAATTTTATAAAATGTTGAAATTTGACCTTAAAAAAAAACCAAGTGCGTTCTGGAAGACACACTTTTTGTTTTTGGGGTGTTTTTTCATGTTTTTTGAGACTTTTTGGGCTAGAGTTCCCGTTTTTAGGTCAGTTTACCTATTTCATCGGTAACAGTGTTCCATTAAAACCCCAAATATCCCCATCATTCATGGTTGCATTGAAATCACCGGCCATGATCAGATTGACGAGAGATAGGATGTCGCATGAAGCCATCCTATTCCAAAAGGAAACTCTGTCCTGATACGGGGGGTACAGATTTATAATATGTAGTCTATGCTTGTACCCCTGAATGTGACCAGAAAGAATGATTCCCCCACAAAACCTGAAAGCTTTGAAAGTGCCCACATCCAGATTCCACAGGACCACCTCCCCTCCAGAGCGACCCGAAGCATCCTAAGCTACAATGTGCCCAGCTGGGAACATTCTTCTGAAATAAGCAATGGACTTATCAGCTTTGGTCATAGATTCTTGAATACAAATAATGTCAGGATTATGCTGAGAAAAAAATTCCTTCATAGACATAAATTTTTCCCTTCCCCCCAACCCCCTAATATCAACAGAAATCAAATGGATCATGGATCAGGCTTTGAGGGCTCAAGTGCTCTAAGTACCCTGTTGAGAGCCATGGTTACTCGGATGTCCCTGAAATTCCCCCCCTCCAAATTATTGACTGCAACCTTGGAGGATAAGGATCGCTTCTTCTCCCGCGATCGACCCTTCCCATGCCGAATGGCTACATTAGACATATCAGAAGGTCTAAGAAGAATGGGCAGAGTGTTAGGTTTCCCCTTATCCACAGTCAGAGGGTGGAGCTGCGCCTCAGGGCCAAGGAGAAAAAGGTTGATTTCACTCCCCACTGAGTTCCTCGGTGACTGGGCATGACCTTCAATGATCGGCGAACTAGGGGTCATCACCGGGGAACAGGTCACACCATCAACTTCTGCCCGTGGCGATGACTGGTCTGAGAGGGGTGGTAACGTCTCCAAATTCAACTATGTATGGTCCACATTAACCAGAGAAACAGAGGCACTAGGATATAATGAGATTGGCTCATCTCGAACCTGACCCCCCTCCCCCCGACATAATATTATGATCCCCTACTATCAGTGGAGATTCTATCCTGACTTCCCCAAAATCACCACCCCCCACCAATTCCACCCCCATATTGTAATCCCGACCCATAACATCAAAAACAAAGTCAGATTAAAAAGGAAAGCTTACTCGGAAGAGGATTAGTCGTGCGTGGTTGCGCCATCCACTTGGAATGCATGCGATGAATGTCCATGTTTCTCTTCACACAATCCCGCAACCATCTCGCACATGACCTCATTAGGTGACTTGTTTCCTTACATAGGTGGCACCGGAACAGCAGGTTCCAATAGTCCAATTTTTGTCTATGAAATTTTCCTCCCCACTCCAAGTCAATGTCCTCTAGAAGACCTTCAGCGAAAGAGATTTCCACTAAAACCCATGCCACTCTTGTATCAAAGATACCAGAGAATTTAGGGTCCACAAATTTACATGTCCCCACACTGTTCCCGATGGATTGTAGCACAGGCGGCACCCAAAACTGAATGGGCAGGCCCGGCAGCAGCAACCACACCATTTGCAGCCATTTTCCAAACACTAAGTTGCATCCTTCAACTTGACAACGGGGAGGTTGCACAGTCGAAGCCAACAAAGCAATAGCACTGTGATATTTAGGCAGTCGGAACCTCCTCCAAGAAAATTACCAGCATTTGTTACCCCTTCGACAAGCTAACCCTTCAATAATCCATTGCCTTCACTTTTCACAGAACCCTCTGCCATAGAACTCTTATGAATCTTTACCTCTAGAGGTCCAAATTGTGCCTTGCCCAACATTAATGACTTCAATAAAATTACCAACAACCATGAGAGACGAGTACTCATGAAACATACTAGTCCCGTGAGGGCCAATAATGATCATGGATGTCGTTGCTACCTCCATGAAAATTTGAGTCCATATTCTTAAGATGACTTTCTTCACAGACCCAAAACTAAACCCCGTAAATTACAGATATACTACGCGCTTTTCACATGATGAATTTCTCGGAATCCAATGATCTAACATTATTTCCATTTCCATATATAGATACTAACCTTGTTTTTTGCACAGAAATTCTACAAGTGAGAAAAATATAAGAAGACCACAAGGATAGGGATACATTGGGGAGATCCTGTATTTCGAGCTCAACTAACATCGGTTTGAGATAGAGGCATAAATCCCAAAAATACGTAACTTGGAAGAGTTTTTTACATTGAATATTGGGTATATTTATATCTTTTGTCCTCACATCCACACTTTTTTCACCGACAGTGTTTCCAATTTACTTTATTCTGCAACTTGTCATTTGGCCTCTGCATTTTAATGGCGATCTTCAAGTGATATTCAAAACTATTGAAGTTCATTACGGGGAGAATCGGAGTGTGTCACTTTACTTTATCAATTAATTATATAATTTATATTTCATGGATGTATGGTTCTTAATATATATTAAGAACCCGTAGACCACTCCATAGAGTAGTGTGTATATTTAAATTCAGAAATGATCTCCTATTTCCATTTATGGAATTATAAAATCTAGATTATAAGGAAATTAGTATAATAAAATGGGCAAGTGGAATGCTTACATTGGAAATGTAATGATCTCAAACCACTGGCCGATTATTCTCGAATGGGATTTTTCTCCTGTTGGGGGGGATTTTCCTTTTAAATTCTACCGGATTTGGTTAGAGGACCCGGATTTTATTAATCTGGTCTCAAATCATTTCAGGGAAAACCTACGGGCTGTGGACTCTTCTGCATCGGACTTTCTGATGGGATCGATGAGGAGTCTTTATAAGGTGGTCAAGAGTTGGGAGCGAGAAAAAAAAATCAAACACGGGCTCCGATATACGTTTCTGGAACAGGAATCAAAACGTATTTTGAAGGAGCTGGAGGAAATTGTCCCAAGAGAGGGATCGTGGCAAAAGTTAAAAGATTTGGAGATGGAGAAGAGAAGTATTCTTCTAGCTGAGGAGCAATCCTGGAGGCTGAAAAGTAGGGCGACATGGCTTCGTACGGGTGATTTGAATACGAAGTATTTTCACGCCATAGCCGAGGGGAGAAAAAACTCAAATGCCATTTGGACGATAGATGCGAATGATTCATCTTTCCATTCCACAAAGGACATTCAAGCGACGGCTCTTAGACATTTTGGGGAATTATTCAAGGACCGTGATCGGGTTGAGTTCGAAGATCTGAGCTGGGCCATTTATGAGCTCCCTGCTATGTTTGACGGAAGATCGATTGGGGAGTTTTATAAGCCGGTTAGTGGGCTGGAGATTTTAATGGTGTTGAAGTCTTTTGCAGTGGATAAGAGTCCGGGACCAGATGGTTGTACCCCAAACTTTTTTATCCACTTCGCTAATTTTTTCGTTCCACACATTGTTGATTTGGTGCAGGGTGTTAGAAGGACTGGGATGATCAACGGGGATGTTAACTCTACCTTTATGGTTCTGATACCAAAGAAATCTGGGGCGAAATCTTAATTCATTCATATGAGATATACTCCAGCTCCTGGTTCTAATTTAAAGGTCGAGTTCTCAACATTGTTTGTTGTTCTTTATTTGGAAAGTGCTTGTGGTTTGAAGAGGTTGCAAGAGATGAGAATCTCAAATAGTTGTTGATCAGGCCAATGCAAGTTTTATAGGTAGAATGTGCAGATTCAATCCCTGATGTCTCAAATTTGGCCACGCATTCAGGAGCTAGAATGGTCATCCTTCACCCACATTTTTCATGAGCTCAATCAACTAGCAGATAAGCTCTCCTAGGAGGCATTCAAGTAGCTAGCTGATGAACTATTAGAAATATCAAGGTTGTGGCACACACACAAAAAAAAGAAGGCAACTCGCAAAATTTAAGCTAACAAAAACCCCTACTCATGAATTTGACAACTTGTCTCCCTCAAGGACCACTACCTTCTCCTTCATCAGGCAATACTTCCTCAACAACTCACTCAACTGTGATTTCAGGCCAATCTCTTTATGCAATACACTCTACAAAGTGATTTCTAAAACTATAGCTGAGAGATTGAAAGGGGTGTTGTCTAAATTCATTTCACCTGAACAGTCAGGTTTTTTGAAAGACAACAGCATTCATGATGTTGTGGCTTCCACTCAAGAAGTGATACATTCCATCCAATCAAGGAAAATGAATGCTATGGTTATGAAGATTGATCTATGCAAAGCATATGATCGTGTTGATTGGAGGCTTCTTAGGATGGTATTGTTTAAGATTGGCTTAGACAGGGACTCGGTAAATTGGATCATGGGATGCATGACTAATACTTGTATAGAAGTTATTATCAATGGGGCTGTGTCAATTTTTTTCCGGCCTGGCCGAGGATTAAGACAGGGATGTGCTCTCTCTCTGCTTCTTTTTATCCTTTTTATGGACATTCTGAGTGGTAAAATTGGGAAAGCGGTATCTCTTGGCCACATAAAGGGTATCAATTTGTATTTTAGAAGGGAGATTAGTCATAATTTGTTTGTTGATGATGTTTTACTATTTGGAATGATTATTCGATCTGTTTGGCAAACTTTTTATGACATTTTCGGCCGTTTCCTGCATGGCCATTGGTATGATTGCTAATAACAGAAAATCATGCATTTATTCTGGTGAGGGCTACTCTGACACTATTCAGGTTGTGGGTGATCTATTCAATTTCAAAATAGAGCCTTTATCCATGGGCTTTAAATATCTGGGTTTCTTTTTGAAGCCCAATAATTATGGTGCTGATGACTGGTTTTGGTTGATAAAAAAGGATGAGATAAGATTTATTAACTAGTCCACTAAATGGTTATCTTTGGGTGGTAGGGTGATCTTAATTCAAGTTGTTCTTCAACAGCTGATGATTTTCTGGGCTCACCTCTTTATCATCCCCAAAAATATTACAAAGTGATTTAGAAGTTCCATGATGAATTTCTTATGGAGTGGTAAGAACAAGAAGGGAAAGTATCATTTAGCAAATTGGGAATTGATCATGACATCCAGACTCCAAATGGGGTTTACTCGATCTCGAGTCTTTTGGAAGGGCTTTGCTTATAAAATCACTGTGGAGGGCACTGAGATCAAATGGTATTTGGAACGAAATTATTAGATTCAAGTACACCCATGAATCTGAATTGGAGGATTTGGTTAAGATGGGGTGGCAATTTCACAAGGGGGAGTCTACCATATGGAATGGTTTCAAGTTCATATGGTCCGATCTCGCTTCACTCCTTCGGTGGAATTTTGGAACCGGGGATAAGATTATGATCAGACAGATGGGATTGAGGGGTGGTTCAAAACATTTCACTTATAACCGACAGCTTATCAATTACTTAAATGGTAGAGGTTTATTCTTCCTTAGCCCAGTGGTGTTGGAAAGGGACAAGGGTGTTCCTATTTGGTTTTCAGCGAGGTCTCAATTTACCGGCCACTTTGGTGGAGGAATGGATCGCATTTACTACGGATCTAAGAAGTAGGGGCTTTGTTTGGAACAGAAATGGGGATAGTGTGACATGGGAAGGACCGCTCCATAACGATATGCTAGTGGTGAAAGATTTGTATGAAAGACTGCAGAAGCACAAAATACCAATTGCTTAGTGCAAGTTTCATTTGGGTATTTGGGAGACAAATGCCCAATTAAAAATGAAGTTATTCCTATGGTTGGTGCTAAACAATAGAAATCTCACTTGGGAAATTTTGATGAGAAAGGGCATGGTTGGGCCTGGAATTTGTAGTTTATGCTTGAGAAGGGGAGAAGATAATATTCATCTTTTTTATAAATGCTCTTTTTCCAAAAAGGTATTAAAGAATTTAGGTTTGTTCTTTTAGATTATTTTTCCAGATTTTGACAATACTATGGATTTCATTATTTGGGGGAAGTCAAAGTGCTTAGATCTCATAGTTCTGTCGGCCTTGTTCCACTAGTTTATTTGGATAAATAGGAACAAAGTGAACTTTTAGGGTCTGAAGTGTAGTCCAGAGGGGACTACAAAGAATATTATTAGCCTGTGGGAAAAGCTGAGAGTAGGGAAAAAACCCTTGGTAGACCTCTCAAAGCGACTAAGACCTTTTGAGATTCATTACCCGGCTGGATTCTTTGATGGGGCTTCACAACTTTATGTTTGTGGTTGTGGTGTCTGGCTCCCGATTTCTCCTCATTATCACTAAAAGATTTACTGGTCTGGGGGGAAGGAACAAATATGCAGGCGGAGGTGCCGGTATTATGGGGTTTGCTCTGGTTTGCATCACAGTTGTATCTCGATAACCTCTAGGTGTTTGGTGACTCAAAGGTACTCATAGAGCACCTTAAGAAGGTCTCAAATTTGGCCCCTGACCATTTGATGACTTGGTTGGATCGTATAAACTTTCTGAGGGCCTCCTTTTCTTCCATCAATTTTCAGCATATTTTCTGGGAGAAGAATGTACAGGCTGACACACTCTCGAAGAAAGGCCTGACTGGGGTGTTTGGCATGATGCATTATGAACTAGTGGATGAGAAGGGACAAGGGGGTGTTGGTTCTGTGTCTTTTTCTTGATGCATATCTGTTTCACTTGTTTATGTTTATGTTTGGTTTTCGTCCCAGCGTTTTTTTTCCGGATAGTTTCTCTAGGGGATACTGATTTTCAAATTTTTCTAGAAGTTTCTATTACTAAATCCTCTGTCTGTGGGATCGTCGTTTCTCTGTTCATTTTTTTTTCAAAATCATGAAGAAGTTTTGGTGTTCAGGCTGGGTGCTTTTGCCGAGATGCCTTTCTTTCTTACTGGGTCATTACAAAGGTTTCATATTTTTTTCAGGTTTCAGCTTTAGCTGCTGGCTGGGTTTTTGTTTATCATGGATGGTATTGACTATCTTGGGAGGTTAGTGGAGCATTTATTATCTTGATAAGAGATCAAAGTTGTATGACAGGTCTGTTGATAAAATGACTTTTGAATGGCACATTATATAAGCCACTGTTTTTTTCATCATAAAAAAAACTTATATTAATTTATGAATTCTAGCATCCAATCACATTAAAATATTTGTTAATATCACAGAAAATAAAACACAACTATCCACTAATATCTCCATTAAATCAAACCAAATTACCATCTAAAATGAATGCTAAGTGTACTTTATGAATGGACAGCATGTATGGACAACTCGAAATGCTTGGCCAATACATATTTTTTAGGCTATAGTCTCATTAATGTGGTTGGGCAGTGTATGCTCAATGTTAAATTGAAATTTGTAAAGGTGGATATATACTGCCCAACTATATTAATGGGGCTATAGTCTAGAAAATAATGGTCATTATTACATTGGCCACTATTTTATCATTTTTCTGAATTGCTTACTCGATTGAAGCTGTAAATTTTCCTGGAGTTCAAAAAAAAAGCTGAAATCTCCTTATTTTTCTCAATAAATCTGATTAAAGTAATTAAATCATTTTTTTTATAATAAAAATAAATTCAGTACCATCAAAACTCATAAAATACCCAAAATCTTAAAATCTGATAAATATAACTTGAATTTCCCAAAATTTTACCAAAATATTAATAAAAATTCCATTCCTGAAATTTCTTTAAACTTCACAACTCACATACACTTACAATAAAATATGACGGTTAAATTTTAAAAGCAAATTTAATTTTTAAAAACATTCTCACGAGTCACTAATGCCGTTCAATTTTTTTTCCCACGGTAAAGGTTCTGTGGAACGTCAAATTCCAGTTCCGCTGCCTCAGGTCCTACTATTAAAAAAATTGGTTGGGTCCAAATGGAGAGTAACTCTCCCGGCTTACTTGTTCTCCCGGCTCCCAAGTAAGGCACTCCTCGAATGGTCAATGTCCGGCAGAAGTGACCAGTCAGTAAACGTGTGAATCATCCCGGGTATTGCGGCAAATTCCAGGCCTACGTACCTCCTCAGGGCGTATTATAATTTTCAGTGGTTATAATTTTTTGGTAAAATTTTGATAAAATCTCTCAAAGAAATTTTGGAAATTTAAGTTATAGTTATTAAATTCTGGATTTTGAGTGTCTAAATTTTTTTTTATGGTAATGAATCTATTTACTATTAAAAAAATAATTTTGACATAAAAATTTCTAAACAAAATTGTAGCCTCAGTTGACAACGTAGTTTTAAAAAATGGAAGTATCTCTCTTGACTCAACTCTCCCGACTCTAAGGAAAAGACGCGTCAAATGGTCAATGGCCGGCAGAAGCGACCGTCAGTAAACGCGTGAATCGTCCCGGATCTTGCGAGCAAGTAGACTATTTCTCGTTGCTGCGTACACATTATGAGACGGCAAACGTTATTTCCCAGTCCACTGTATGCCTGGAATAATCATTGGAAGCACGTACCGGACACCTATTGTCGTCCACTGGCGGCCACCCCACTTGTAATAAAAAGAATGAGCACGCCTATCCACTGTCTGTAGCGGCTGATCGCCTTTTTCTTTATGTATTATGGATTTGACATCGGCCGAGGAAGAAAATTTCTACCATAACATAAAAGCAGGGCATCATTCTGCGGTGGGCATTTCCTGCCTCGGCGAATTTATGGTCCGATGGACTGCAAAATAATGTTGGAAAATAACGTTTGCCAAATGAGAGTGCTCATAATTTGTCTTTGTCTTTTGCTGCTGAAAGCTTGAATCACAGCCATGGCCAGAGAACACGAAGCTCCGCTCGCCTTCATGTCAGCATTATTCATATGCTTTATACATGGTACTGACTGCAGCCATGGGTTTTTCCTTTTTCTTTTTAAAGGGTTGCGTTTATAAGTAATTTTATGATCCTTGCAGGGGCAGGAGATGTGATCTTCCACATCCAGAACAACTGCCCATTCACGGTTTGGGCAGCCGGTATACCAGGCGGTGGTCAACGGCTGGACAGAGGGCAGTCGTGGAGACCTCAAGTCGCCTCGGATACAGCAGACGGCAGGTTTTGGGGACGCACGGAGTGTTCCTTCAACAGCAGCGGCCACGGCAGCTGCAAAACTGGAGACTGCCAGGGTCTACTGTACTGTCAATTCCCCAGCTCCGGACAGCCCCCTGTCACGATGGCCAAGTACATACTCTATCAAAACAACCTCGACTCTTATGTTATCTCTCTCGTCGATGGATTCAACTTGCCAATGTCGATCATACCCTCCAATCAATCTGAGTGCGGCGTAGTCACCTGCAGCAACAATATAACTACCATCTGCCCCCCCGAATTGAGGGTTTCAGGCGGATGCGTCAGTGCCTGCAATCGTTTTAATACATCGCAATATTGCTGTACGGGGGAATATTTGGACAATTGCGCTCCGACTAATTATTCGAGGATTTTTCAGCGCGAATGCCCCCAGGCCCTAAGCTTCGACAACAACGTCACCTTCAGTTGCTACGGACGCAATGTCTATAACATCGTTTTCTGCGGCGGCAAAGCCACCTCCACGCAAGGTCAGCTCTCTATTACCCGGTGTGACTTGAGAATCATAGAATGTGGATTTCCGAACTCCTCAACGTATTCTTCATTGTTTCGCTAAACTGGTGCGCGTAATGATTATTTTTTTTATTTCTTTTCAATTGATCTTTTAAACCACCTAGGGTTTGCATTTCTGTATACAATGAACACTCTATTCTTCACACAGCTCATTTACTATTGAGTCTGCTTGTTCTGAAATTCAGTGTAATGGGAGGTCTTGAATTTTCAAAACATAAACAATTTTAGCGTAATTACACTAATTGAACTGGAAAAAAATTAATCAATAGCAAATTGATCTGGTTTTCCATTATTTGAAATAAATGGACAGGATTCCAATTAACTGTCTTTTGCTTAGTTTCCAATGTATGCAAAACCGGTCGGCTTTCAAGATGAAATAATTAAAATAATGAGCGAATTTTCTTGGTTTTGTCCTTCACAACCTTACGATGTCGAGTGTTAATATATTATAAATTGAAAAAAAGTCTATCATTCCTCCAGAAAGAGGTATTTCGAGGAGTAAATAGAAATTAGCATGGTAAATACTGACTAAAACATATTCCCTGCATCTTCCAAGCCCCGGAGTCCCGGCGTATGGTAGACATTGTAGGAAGGAAGAAACAAAATACTTCGAGGGGAATTTTCTTGGTTTCTATTTTTTTTTTTTTTTTTTCAGAAAGAAAAAAACTTTGTATATTAAATATAGCAGTGTATTTGTCCATACATCACATTCTCAGCTATATAGTGAGAAAGACAGACTATCACAGCCATTGGATGAAAGATACCCCTCTAAGCAAGAGAGGCAATTTAAAGTACATTGGCTTACAAAATCTCGGGGGATAATCCTGTCCCGATCATACATTGAAAACATAACATCCCTGTATTTAAGAAAAGAGATAAAGATAGGGAAGAAGACAAAAGGCCTATGGAGAAACTGGAGATGACATATCATGCAAATCTAAATGAAAATGCTGAAAATGAAATATGTAGGATATAGATTGTCGGTGCACATTGAGATTCAGAGATTCCCAAAAAAAACATTTGTACAGGCTCGCTTGAAAGAGTGGTTGCATAATGAAACTGGCTCGCTTGACATCATGGGCAACTTGATTATGGCATTGGAATGGAGGTATCCCAAATCTGAACACCATCTCTAAACTGGACCACTTGCAATAACCCAAAATCTGTTTTGATTCCTTTTTTAGATAGACTGTCAGCCCATGTGTTGATATCTCTGTAAATGTGTTTGATAGGTGGGCAGTTCAATCTCTGCCATAGTCTTTGAGTCCTTTGGATCCAGCCCTGTAGACTCGGATTGAACATGGTAATGTTGTTAGTGACCCATCCAATAACTAACTTGAAATCCCCATATACGTTAACATCCTGCAACTGTAGGTTGGTGGCCGCCAGAAGTCCCCCCCATAGGGCCATGATCTCTGCTTTGTTATTAGTCCCCAGCCCTCCATTCCAAAAAATGTGTATCCTTTCTCTCTGAGACAACTTAATCCAAGCACCACACCCCATGATGCCCTCCTCACATGCTCCATCAAAGTAAATGGCTGGGATAGAGATCTCATGTGGTCTAATGCGGATAGAGCCATCCCTAACCAATACAGCAGGAAGAGGTCGCTCATCAATCCACCTCATGATAGCAGAGAAAACATGGGTGATCTGAAAGGGTCTATTTTCAAATATCAATCTATTTCTCACCAGCCAGACCTCCCAGATAAGAAAAAAGGGGAGCGATTTGAATTTTCCTTGCAGCTTATCCCATTCAAGAGCAGCAGTAATAAAATCCTCTGCAGACCATGAAGGATCCATGATGTGTGTATTGAACAGCTTCCACAACCTAGAAACCACTGAGCATCGAAAAAACAGATGTGTAATGGATTCATGATCACAGCAGCATAAAACACATCTATTAGGTCCATATTGTCCCCGCTTAACCAGATTATCCCAAGTAAGAACCTTTCCACACCAAATCAGCCAGCCAAACAAAGTGATCTTAGTGGGAATATTTCAGTGCCAGAAAGGATAGAAGATCCTTGTAGGTTGACCGACATACAAAGCGTTATTTATGCTCTGATAGATATCCTTTACAATCACCATACTATCTTTCATAGGTCCGTCCCATATAATCTGGTCACCCCCTTGAGCCCAACAAAGACCAGCACATCTTAAACAATTGTAGAATTGATCCCATTCAACTGCATCTACTCTAGAAAGACCCAGTTGTTGAGCCGATTTGAAAACATGAGCACCAAAGGACCAGTTAAGAATTGTTTGTGAAAGGAGGATAATACTCTTGTGTGCAAGTCGATGTTGTAGTCATGACGACAGACCCGTGTGCTGTGGCAGAGTAAGCATATTCCTGAAGCCTGGTGGGATACGACCCCCATCCCGAAATAACCATGTTAATCGGTCAGCCACATGACCCAAAACCTTTTTAAAACTCCACCAAATGATCGAGATTGACCGAGGAAAAGAGAATTCCTGGCATATGAGTTGCTGGAGGACGTCACCATCAATATATTTGCTTCTAATGATGGCGTTCCAAATGTTGTTCCCCTTAATAGCCCTCCAAAAGGATTTCATTAGCAAAGCCTTATTAAACACCCAAGTGTTCACTATGCCCCATCCATCATGGTCTTTGGGCTGACATAAGACTTCAAGCTTGCAGAGATGGAATTTCTGCACCAGATTAGGACCCCCCCAAAGGAACTGGGCTATAATCCTATTGATCAAAAGCACAATCTGTTCTGGCAGATAAAAAAGGTGTCCCCAAAAACCATCAACTGAGACAAAACTGGTTGAATCATTATGAGTCTACCTCCTGTAGACAACCATCTGTGCGTCCATCTACTAATCTGCAACCTGAACCTATCTAATAGCCACATCCAATCCTGGATCTTGTAGCCACAAAGTTTGATTTTGTAACCCAAGTAGCTAAAACCATCAGCAGCCAGTTTACAACTAACTCCCATGAAGTCCGCAATGAAAGAAATATCTTGAGGATCACCATTTTCATAGATAAGAAAAGATTTACTTTTATTAATACCTAAGCTAGTAGCAGTTTCAAACCTCATTAGCATGAAGTGAATATAAAACCAGTGATTCCAAATAAGGTAGCCAAATAAGAGCAAGTCATCCACAAACAAGGAGTGTGAAGAAGAAACCGAGTTAGAAAAAGAGAAACCCTTGATGAAATCATTTTGCTCAGCTCTTTGCATAATCTTACTGAAACCATCCATGATTAGGATGAAAATGAGAGGGGAGAGCGCACAAAATTGTCGCGGACCTCTGCTAGCATCAAAAAAATGAGTCGGGATACCATTAATAATGACTGCAAATCTAACCGTGGAGATACAGGACATTATCCATCTAATGATCCTTAATGGTAGACCAATCTTAAGAAGAACTAGCCTGATATAAGACTAGTCGAGGGAGTCATATGCCTTATGTAGGTCGACCTTCATCACCACTGCCTCCCTTTTCTCTGTGTGCATAAAGTGAAGCACCTCATGTGCTATTGCAATGGCATCATGGATTGATCGCCCTTGTAAAAGACCATATTGTTCCAAGAAATTTGGGCCGATAAAGTACCTTTTATACGGTTTGCAATGATCTTTGAGGTAACTTTATATATCACGTTATAGAGAGCTGTCGACCTGAATTCCGTAAAATATTGAGGATCAGCCGCTTTAGGAATTAGAGCAATAAATGTTGAGTTAAGGTTAGCAGGCATATATCCCCGAGTCTGGATTTGTTCAACCAATATATATATATATATATATATATATATATATATATATATATATATATATATATATATATATATGTTAGAATGAGTGAAGCAAATGGACGGAGATTAATTATCTTTCTTCGTAGGTGTAAATTCGTTGGTTTGAAAAATTTTCACAATTTATTGTTCCATTAAATAGTTACAAAAATAAATTCATATATATATATATATATATATATATATAAAGTTAGTATACAGTAGAGATGTTATAATAAATATTAAGTATAAAATGTTAATATAGAGCAGAGATGTTATACTAAAAAGTTAGTATAGAGTAGAGATGTTATAGTAAAATTAATTACCATGGTGTTAATTAATGATTGGTTTATTATTTTTTTATAGTATTAACTATATTGATTTAAAATATATATATATATAATTTAATATAAAAACTAATAAATCAGTTATTAATATAGCTAATTATTAGCAATAAATTAATCTTACACAATATTTAGTTTCTCACATTTTTTATGTATTTTTAAGTGTCATTTTTTAGTGTTTATTTGGCAGAAATTTAGTTATAAAAATTGTGACTAAATTTTAATTTATGTTGTTTAAATTAATTTATTTTTTGCTATCAAAATAAATTCGGCACTCTAAAAAAATTCTTAAAACACTTTTATTGTAAAAAAATCAATCATATTTATGATTTTAATGATTAAACCTAAAATAAACCACAAAAGCCTTCCCAAAATATCTCATTATAACTAATGGAAATAGTGTTTCACAACTCTGTTCTTGCACGAAGGCCCAGAGGACAACATATACAGCGGCAATTGTTACCTCCTCCAAATGACACGAGTGCCCAAGTTGTTGACGTTTGCTTACTCACGTGACCATGCGAATCAACACAAGGTAGACTGCATTGTGGAACAGTCTAGTGGTCAATACGGAGAAAATTTGTACAAAGAAACACTGGATATTCAGATTTCGTAGGGAAGCGCCTTGCTGAATTGTGTTGTTAAGGATAAGAAACACTATATTTACTATTCTCATCCTTGGTGCGGAGGTAAGTGTGTGGACATTATACTTTAGTATGGAGAGGCTTACTCAAGTTCGTCTCCGTTCAAGTTTTATCCCATAACAATTGGATTTTTGTTATGTGCAACTACAAACCTCTTGGTGTTATAATTGGGCACAGATCATATGATGAATATGCTGGTAATCTTAATGATGGTGGGAATATTTATTTCGATTGCATATTTGAGAAATTAAATCTACAACGTGTTAAAATTTATCCCCAACCACCGCTATGAATTTACTGGTAGTAGCCATACTTACAGTTAAATGTTTTTGCAGAGAAGGACAAGCCCATATCCACAGCTACATACTTCGGGCAATTTCTTCTTCTGTAATGTTCAGAAATAGAGTACCTGACCATCACTTTGTGTTAAATTCCTTTCCCACCGTATACCTACCTTTTGTCTGCACCGCACACTTTCCAAATCCTTACATTTCTTCTTAATGCATTGCCGAACTTATTACTCCACCGATGCGATATCTGAAGGGACCCATCCAAACCTTATCGCATTACCAATCCACAACAAACCTTTGTATTTCCTTTATTCCTTACCATTTGATTTTTCACACTTGCCGCTGTTTAGCACGTCGCTCTTCCAACATTTTAGCAATTACCTTTTATGCTCCTCGCCAAACCTTGCGATGGTGCGATGCGATATCGCCATCCCACATCACAATCACAAGATTTTAAGTTTTCCATTAAAATTTGTCATGGGTTAAAAGTTTTAAGTTGCGATGCGATCGCATATCACACATCGCAAAGCTCAGGAGAATAGCACCAAGTGGGCCGTCTGGAAAACGTGAAGACACCAAAACTACAAATGCTGAGAAGAGGCTTTGAAACATTATGCATAAAAGAGTCTGAGAATATAGACTCATTTTTTACACGTGATTGGGTTGGTTACCCAAATCAGGGCTCATGGCGAGACACTTGAGGAAAGGAGAATAGTTGAGAAAGTTTTAAGAAGTCTGCCATGAAGGTTTTATGCCATAGTAGTGGCCATAGACGAGACAAAGGATCTCTCACAGTTTTTAGTGGATGAGCTTCATGCATCATTGATGTCTCATGAGCACAGATTGAGCAGAGCAACAAACTCCTCATTAGAGCATGCATTCAAGACACAAGTGTCTTTTAGTCAAGGTAGAGGTCGAGAAATATCAAACTACCGAGGAAGAGGAACAAGCCCATTTAGAGGTGGAAGAAGCAGCCCTATAAGCACAAGTGGAAGGGGCAACAATCAAAATCCAAGGCAAGGCTCAAGCTAAAATCAAGCACAAGGTTAGAGGTATGATAAATCTCAAGTTCAATGTCATTATTGTAAAAAGTATGGTCATTATGCAAATGAATGTAGAAAGAAACAATATGACATGGGTAGAAAACCAAATGAAAATTTCATAAAGGAAAATTAGAACCATGATAGTATGTTTTTAGCTTGTAATGTAGCACAAGAAAAACAAGGGGATGTATGGTTCTTAGATTCAGGGTGTAGCAACCACATGACTAGAAACATAGCAATGTTTTCCAATCTAGATGAAAGTGTAAAATCTGAAGTGACATTGGGGACTGACAGCAAGGTCTCTGTCATGGGAAAAGGAAGAGTAGACGTACTAACAAAGAAGGGAGAGAAGAAGCTCATGCCAGATGTGTATTATGTCCCTCGCTTGAAGCATAACCTCCTAAGAATTGGACAACTCATACAAAAGGGATACAATGTATTTTTTAAAGATGATGTGTGCACAATCATGGATAAACCTCCAAGTAGGCAACTCATTGCAAAAGTTCATATGACAAACAATAGAATGTTTCCTCTCAAGATGAGATCAGACTTGAAGGAAGAAGGTGTTATAGCAGCTGTCACACAAGAAAACTTTCAAGAAGAAGTGAAAGATGAAAATTGGTTATGGCATTTGAGATTTGGTCATCTAAACTTTGAAGGTTTGAATTTGTTGCATAGAAAATGCATGGTGAAAGGACTGCCACTCATAGTGAAACCAGACAGCCTATGTGAATGTTTCATCTTGGGAAAACAACATAGAGAATCATTTCCAGCAGGAAAGTCAATAAGGGAAAAAACACCTATAGAGATTGTCCACTCAGATTTACGTGGACCAATGCAAACACCATCATTCGGTGGTAGCCACTATATTTTTACATTCATAGATGACTACACAAGGAAGACATGGGTCTATTTTCTGAAACAGGAAAGTGAATTTTTTGACCGCTTCCGCCACTACAAAGCTCTTGTTGAGAAGAAAAGTGGACACTACATAAAAGTGGTAAGGACTGATAGAGGTGGAGAATATATCTTAAATGACTTCCTACGTTTTTGCAGGGAGCATGGAACTCACAAGCAATTTACAACAAGGTATAGACCTCAACAAAATGATGTTGCAAAAAGAAAGAATAGGACCATCATGGAAATGGAAAGGAGTATGTTGAAGGAAAAGCATTTGCCAAATAATTATTGGGCTGAAGTTGTCTCTTGTGCAGCGTATATCATTAATAGATGTCCAACCAAAAGTGTCATGAATAGAGTTCTTGAAGAAGCATGGAGTGGAAGAAAGCAATTTTTCACTCACATGAGAGTGTTCGGATGTGTGGCATATGCACATGTCCAGGATGAGTTGAGGAAGAAGTTGGACAACAAGGGGGAGAAATGTATATTTCTTGGATACAGTGATGAATCCAAGGCATACAAGCTCTACAATCCATTAACCAAGAAGATAATAGTCAGCAGAGATGTTCAGTTCATAGAAGAGGAAGCATGGGATGGAAGTTTAGAGAAGATAGTCAATGTAAAGACATGTATGTCACATGAAGACAAAGAGGAATTGATTGTAGCAAGTAATTCCTCAAAAGTAACTCCTCCACCCACACAAGCTCAAAAACACACACCGCAAGAAAGTAATAGGACATAATTGCGCAACCAAGCAAGTGCTTCTCCAAGCACACCACAAATCTCTGCAACTCCATCTACTTCAAGCGCAACATGAAGCTCATCTTCAGCAAGTATAAGAAGACCAAGATTCAGAAATTTAAGAGAAATTTATGAACAAGAAGAAGTTGATAATAGTGTTGGTCTGAATTCTTTATTTGCATTATCTTGTCATGTAGATGGCCCAATACACTTTGAAAATGCAGTCAAAGAAGAGAAATGGGTTGACGCAATGAATGAAGAAATAGGAGCAATAAAAAGGAATGACACATAGGAGTTAGTGGACCTTCCAAAAGGAAAAGAAGTCATTGGAGTGAAATGGGTCTATAAGACCAAGAAAAACATTGAAGGCAAGACAGAAAGGCATAAAGCAAGGCTAGTTGTCAAAGGCTACAAGCAGCATCATGGAAGAGACTATGAGGAAACCTTTGCACCAGTTGCAAGGATGGAGACAGTGAAAACAATGCTGTCAATAGCAGCACAATAGAAATGGAAAGTGTATCAAATGGACGTGAAGTCAACATTATTGAATGGAGTGTTGAAAGAGGAGGTGTATGTTGAACAACCTCCTAGCTATGAGGTAGAAGGCCAAGAACACAAGGTGTGTAAATTGCGGAAATATATTTATGGGCTGAAGCAAGCACTGCGTGCATGGTACAGAAGGATAGATGCTTACCTGATGGACAATGGGTTTGACAAATGTGATGGTGAACCTACTCTTCATCAAAGAAAATGACGGTAAGATTTTTATTGTTGTTTTGTATGTAGATGATTTGATTTTTACAGGCAGTGATGATTCTCTCATTGTTGATTTCAAAGCAGTCATGAAAAGTGAGTTTGAAATGACTGACTTGGGGTTGTTAAGATTTTTTTGGGCATAGAAGTGAAGAAAACATAAAATGGAATTTTGATCTCTCAAGAAAAGTATGTTGCAAAGATTTGAAAGAGGTTCAATATGCAGAATAGGAAGCCAACACCAACTCCAATAGTCATGGGGTTGAAGTTAAGCAAGGAATATTGCAACAGAAATGTCAATCCGACATTATACAAAAGCATGGTTGGCAGCCTAATGTATTTGACTGCAACTAGGCCTGATATAATGTATGTAGTAAGTTTGTTGTCAAGGTTCATGGAGACACCCAAGGAGACACATTGGAAAGCAACCAAAATAATTTTAAATTATGTCAATGGGATGAAGGAGTATGGTGTTCTATACTCCGCAACTGATAATTTTAGACTGATTGGTTACACTAATAGTGATTGGGATGGAAGTGTTGATGACAGAAAGAGCACATCAGGATATGTTTTTCATTTGGGTTCGGGAGCCATTTCATGGGCTTCCAAGAAGCAGCCAATAGTTTCATTGTCAACAGCAGAAGATGAGTATGTAGCAGCAACAACAACACCGTGTCAAGTAGTTTGGATGAGAAGAATGTTGCGGGATTTATGTCATGAACAAGAAAAGGCAACCACTATTTTCTATGATAACAGTTCAGTAATTGCACTATCAAAGAATTATGTTTTCCATAAGAGGACACAACACATTGATGCTAAATATCATTTCATAAGAGAATTAGTTAACAATGGTGAAATTGTGTTACAACATTGCAGGTCAGAGGAACAATTTGTAGACATCTTCACAAAGCCATTGCCGCCGAAAAATTTTGTTTATCTCTGAGAATGTTTGGGAATGGTCAATGGCGGCAGTTGTAATTAAGGGGGAGTGTTGGAATTTACTCCCAACCGCCACCATGAATTTATTAGCAGCAGTCATACTTATAGTTAAATGTTTTTGCAGAGAAGGACAAGCCCATATCCACAACTACTTACTTCACCCAATTTCTTCTTCCATAATGTTCAGAAAACAGAGTACCCAGCCATCGCTCTGTGTTAAATTCCTTTCCCGCCATATACCTATGTTTTTCCAGCATCGCGCACTTTGCAAATCCTTACCTTTCTTCTTAACGCATTATCGAACTTATTACTCCATCATTGCGATATCTAGTGGGACCCATTCAAACCTTAACACATTACCAATCTGCAACAAACCTTTGTATTTCCTTTATTCCTTACCATTTTCCTTTTCGCACTTGCCAATGTTTAGCGTGTCGCGCTTCGCACATTTTAGCACTTACCTTTTATCTTCCTCACCAAACCTTGCAATGGTACGATGCGATATCGCCATCGTACATCGCAATCACAATATTTTAAGTTTTTTGTTAAAAGTTGCCACGGGTTAAAATTTTTAAGTTGTGATGCGATCGCATATCGCACGTCGCAAAGCTTGGGAGGATAGCACCAAGTTAAATGTTGTCACTGCTGAAGTATGATTTTCGATATCAGCATGGATGTGATATCGTTCACAGCCGAAACCTAAATAATTTCAAGTCTGACCTTTAAGGCTCGATGCATTTTTTTATGTAGAAATGGGAACATTTTAGTGGTTATACGTCCACTTGTGCATTGAATTAGCATTTAATTTTCAGGCTCCACCATTTTCAATTTAAAAGATGTTTTTCATATAATTTAATTGTTAGAAGATGGTGAAACCTATTGAAGCAGAAGAAGTAATAGAATTCTCATTGGTTTAATTTGTCTCTCTGTGTGTATCTCTATAATTCATTTTTATATTTTCCACATAAGTGTGTAAACTCTATGTGTTATTGGGGTAAATAATTTCCCCTGTTCTTTTGAGCTTCTCTATTATTTTAAATTTCTAGCATGGTATCAGAACATACCAGATTTTTCCATCACAACGGGTAGGTTAATTTTATTTGACATTACTATTCTCCATCTAATTCTAACATATTATTTGACAACGTTATTGTTCATCTAATTCTAATATATTTTTGAAATTTGTAAACCATATAAGTTTAGGTATCAAAGGCCTTATCGAACTATTTAGATTCACTACCAGTTGTCTATGTAGAAATCATATAAATTATTTGCATTTGGCTGTTGAACGATAGAAAGTATAAATATGGTTGCATCTACTTGGTGGAATATACAGTGCAATATTTAATGTTGAAGACTACGATCCAAAATGTATGGAGGATAAATGTCTGCAAAACATGGATATATCTCAATGTCTTCAATATATTGGTAGAAATATGTATCCCTTGACAAATGATGCAAAAGTCAGCAATAAGCCCTTGTCCATTACATGTGCTTAGAACTTGCTTAATGAAGTAGAAACATAGTTTATCAAATTGGGATGAATCGATTTGAAGAAATTGAAAATTCGAGAGTTCGGTTCGCTTTGGCCGATATACTAACCGTTGACCACGACCGTGTAGTAATCTGTTAAAATTTTCTGTAATTTTCAAAAACATCTGCTCAAAGAGGGTAAGGCCAGCCCAACTGGCAAGAGAGGGCTACACACGGTAGGAATATCCCTACTAGACTGGGTTCGAAGGCCCTAATAAATCTCTTCATTAAAGGCTAGCGCCTTTTGAGGACCAAATTTGAGTGGATGAAGACCATGTGAGAGGTATCAGAGAGTGTCGAATTAGAGGTATCATGATCCGTAGTTGGATCCAGTTTGGGGATTACTGTGTAAGTGATACAATGAGGTGGCAATGCAGTCTACATAAATGTGAAATGTGATGGTCTGTTTTACTTTAAAAATCAAATTTTAAAGGGGTACTTTGTTTTTTGCGGAGTTGTATTTAATACGATTTTTTAGAGTTTCTGGTGGATTTTCTAATTGGATTTTGGCTGAAAAATTTCACGTGAAATCTTGATTCGTGGTATTTAAACTGGTTTTTTTAATACATTTATTGTTAAAATATATAATTACCTCCCTCATGCAGAGTTAGACAATCAATTAATTGAGCATTGAGTTAGTCGAGTTGTGTGATAGATGAATTTGGTAAGTGAGTTAGAGAGTCAGTTAAGTGAGTGATGTTCAAGTTGAGTTATGTGAGTGTGTGCATGTCAAGTTAGGTTAAATACCCTTCACTGGGTTCATTGTATTCAACAAGATTGTGATTGAGTGTGATTGAAGATCAATAGAAGAGCCGCAACTCGTTTGCGTTATTGTGTGAAATATTTGTGTTAATTGTGCCTTTACTCTTCTTCCATTCCAACAAATTTGGTATCAGTGCGAGGTTACAAAGAACCAAGGAAAGACGGATTAACAATCATCTATGTGTGAGAAGAGGAATTTTTTTTTTACACTTATTTCCGCTATAACGTAGTTGTTAGTCATAGACAGAGTGTTATAACGCTGGTTCCCACAACAGAGAACTGTGTTACACAGTGAACACTTATCGCGCTTTGCATGCACGTGAGGGGTTTTGGTTTTCTAGTGTGTTATAAGACTAACGCAGACCATAGTGTCGAGGGATGCGTTAGCGCGCAAGACCAATGAGCAACAGATGCGTTGGTGAGTTGACCATTCGTATCAAAATTTTAAAGGCTTCACAAATTCATGTTAAAAATTTATACGATTTGATTTAAGAGGGGTATTTCCATATGTAAAACACTTTTAAAAAAAAAAATCATACATGCATGTGACTTGATCATTAAAGGGAAATTTCAAAAGGTTTTCTTATGAGTAGAGTTCTATAAAAGGGATTTTTGAAATTTCTTTTAAAAAGTGGGTATTTTTATGAAGTTTTTTTTATAAATATTTTTTTTATAAAATAATTTTCATATATAAAAAGGAATAAAACCGTGGGTTTTATTTCAAAGTTGTATTTTGGAGCTTAGCAAAGCATACAAAAAATTTAGGGCTTCAAAAGTAAATTTTTGTTTGAAGAAAGATGGCTACAAGCAGCTTCCAGCCACAACTTCCTTCTTTCATAGGGAATGGTTATGATGTGTGGGCCATTAAGATGGATACCATGCTAAAAAGCGCATGATGTTTGGGATCATGTCAATTTTGGGTTTGCAGAACCTCAAGATGATGCAGAATAATGAGCCCTCAGTAATGTAGAGAGGGAACAATGGAAGAAACACAAGAGGAAGAATGCAAAAGTGTTTCTTCTTATCCAGCAGGGAGTGGACCGATCAGTGTTCCAGAAGATAATGATCACGTCTTCAGCAAAGGAGGCATGGGAAAATTTGGCAACAAGTTATTAAAGTATAGAAAATTTCAATATTTTTCAATTGTAGAATACTATGAGAGATTTCGAAATTCTTCAAATGAAGGAGACAGAGGACATTGATTCCTTCATGAATAAGGTCATGTATGTAATCAATCAATTAAAAATTTATGTTGAAGACATTAAAAATTGAACAATGTTTGAGAAGGTCCTTAGATCTTTGTCCACCAAGTTTGATGTTGTGGTAGCATCCATAGAAGAAGCAAAGGACAGTTGATGAGTTGATGGGATCACTTTTATCGCATGAGGCAGTGATAGACATAAATAAGGATTCTAGTTTAGAAACTATTTGCAAAAGTTAAGTTTCTATTTCAAGAGGTCGAGGCAAAGGTTGATCTAGAGGCAGAGGATGAGGAAGAAGCTATGGTGGTCTGAGAGATGGCTGAGAAGAGCATGAATATCAAAGTAGAAGCAGCAACAGAAGAAGCTTTCACAACAATCAAAGGTTTGACAAATCAAAGGTGAAAGGTTATTATTGCAATAAATTTGGTCATTATGCTCATGATTACGGGAAGAAGATAGTTGATCAAGGAAATTAAAGAGCTAATGTCAGTAAAGAGAATACTGACTCCATGTTCCTAGCATGCAACAACATGCATGAACTATATGATAAGTGTGGCTATTAGATAGTGGTTGCAGTAACCACATGACAAGAAACAAGAATTTGGTTGCAAATTTGGATCAATTTGTAAAGACAGAGGTAAATTTGGGGACTGACAAGACTGTGGATGTAGACGACAAATGAGTGGTCAAAATTGCGACCAAGCAGGAGGAGACAAAGACAATCTCAGAGGTATATTATGTTCCTAGTCTCAAACATAATTTGATTAGTGTTGGTCAATTGACGCAGAAAGGATACAGAGTTATATTTCAAGGGCAAGAGTGTGTTATTTATGAAAAATCCCCTAGCAAGCAGCTGATAGCAAAGGTGCAAATGACGAGGAACAAAATATTTCTTATAATTGTGAACTACAATGATCACGTTAGTTCTTTTACATCTGTATGTTCTAATGATTACTGGTTATGGAACTTTCGGTTTGGACACTTGCATTTTTCTAGTTAAAGATTATTACAGCAGAAACAAATGGTCAGAGGATTACCTCCCATCAAAGAACCTGCTATTACTTGTGAGTGTTGCATCTTGGGAAAGAAACACAGTGAAAGTTTTCCGAAAGGATTTTTATACAAAGCAAAGAAACCACTTGAGTTGGTGCATACTGACTTGTGTGGAACTATGAGGACACAGTCGATTGGTGGAATTTGCTACTTCCTCACTTTTATTGATGACTATAGCAGAAAGACTTGGGTTTACTTCTTGAAGCAGAAGCCCAAACCTTTGCAAAGTTAAAAGAGTTCAAATCATTAGTGAAGAACCAAAGTGTTCGAAAAATCAAGGTATTGAGATCAGATCGTGGTGGCGAATATGATTCAAAAGCATTCCATGAGTATTGCAAACAACATGGAATCATAAGATAGTTTACAACTAGATACACACCTTAGTAGAATGGTGTAGCAAAGAGAGAATAGAACAATCATGAACATGACAAAGAGCATGTTGAAAGAAAGACACTTGTCTAATGAGTATTGGGCAGAAGCAGTTGCATGTGTTGTTTATGTGATAAATAGATCTCCTACAAAGCATGTGATGAACAGAGTTTGAGAAGAAGCATGGTCAGGTATGTCATGTAGTGTATCTAATTTCATATTTTTTGGATGTGTAGCCTATGCACATGTGCCTAAGAAAAAAAGAGGCAAATTAGATGATCACAGTCAAAAATGTATATTTACTAGTTGTAGTGAGTAGTCAAAGGCTTACAAATTGTATAAACCTGTCACCAAGAAGAAAATAATCATCAGAGATGTTATGTTCAAAGAACAATATTCATGGAATGGGACTGTACACAAACCAACTGATGCATAAGCACCTTTGATGGAAGAGGATGATGTAGCAAAAAAGGAGAAGCAAGAATCAAGAGAACGGACACCAAACATAGTCACACCAGCAATGACTCCAAGATTTTCTGAGCAGCATGGATCTTCAAGAAGATCAACAGACCAGAATTATCCAAGCAGCTAATCAAGTAATGAATAAAGCAATGGTAAGAAAAAGATGAGAATTTTAAAAGATAGTTATGATGATTTGGATGTTAGTTCAAATTTTGCAATTTTGGCATTCCAACCTTCTTCGTTTGAGGAAGCAATTAGAGATGAAAATTGGGTGCAAGCTGTTGGGCACCGGATTTGTATACTTTCTTCTCTCATTTTTACCCTACCTTTCTATCTCTTTGTGCCATTTTTCATCTTAAAAGCATGAGGTAAAACCCTTTCTCCTATCTTTTATGGTATATTTGATTAATTATGTACTTGTCATGGAGGTTTTACCTTTTTATTTATTAACTCCTATATTTCTTCAGATTTGGCTACAACAGGTGCGTTACGGCCGTAAGACAGGGCACAACCCATCATTTTCCAACACCTCCCTTATTTTCTGCTACATCATAACAGCCATGGATATATCAATGTTATCTTTGGGTTTCTTACGGTTTCTTTCTAGGCAATCCGGTTGCCGTTGTAACAATGTATATTTTTGTAACAATGGAGTTGTTGGGAGAAATTGGGGGATATTAGGTTATGGTATAAAGAAACCTACGGGCTGCGAATCGGGAGACCCCTTACATAGATATAGATCTTGTAATTAATCTTATTTTTATTAATCGATACACAACAGCTCACTATTTCTCTTGTAACACTTGAGTTTCTGCATCCCTTATCCAAGAGTTAGGCCCACTCTTGTGATCAGGTGTTGCGCGTTTCTTTATTTTCTTTCAGTACTGTGTTTGTGTGACTCTTTAATTGCTGTTAAAGTTACATTAATTGTTTTGGATGTTTTTTATTTCTGCAGTTGATTTATCGATGTTACAATGATATTTGTGTTATATATTAAACCTGTGATTCACAACAGACCACAGTTCTTGTATCTGCATATACTTTGTCGTTAGTCTTGAAATAACTAACGCCCTCGGGTTGATAATTTAAGTGGAAAAAGAGTTGAATCTTATTCATATCTGGACACCAACATTTTGGCGTCGTTGCCGGGGAAGGGTAACAGGTGCAAGAACAGGATCTGCAGTAGATCTCAGAGCCGATCTCTCGTCTTGAGGTGGGAATCTATTGCCCACCTTCAAGTCCTGAGCGTAAGTGCTTTGTATTTTCTTTTTTCTTTCTTTATTTTATGTTTCTTGTATCATTTTGTTTTCTGTAAAAAAAAATTAAACCCTCGTCTTGGGGAAGGTGTTTTATAAAACCTTGCCCTAAGTCCTGGGCGTAGTTTAGTTTTTCTTTCCTGTTGTTTTTATTTTTCCTATTTTTCTTTCTAGGGGCCAATTTCTTGTCCTGGGGAGGGTATGTTATTACTCTGCTCCAGGTCCTGAACTCTGATTTCTTTTCTTTTGTTATTTTGTTTTATTTCTTGTGAATCTCTTCTCTCGTCCTGGGGAGGAAGTTATCTTTCCTACTTCAGGTCCTGAGCTATTGATTGATTTTTTTAATGAACCCTTTCCATAATTTGTATGAACAAAGATCCGAACAAGAGGGGTAGAGGAAGACCCCTAAAGAAAGAGAAGGATTTGGGGAGGAAGATGTATATTCAGGAAATTATTGAAAAATCTAGATCTGAGGCATCATCCCGTGTTGCTGCTAGGGTTAGGGTTCAGACGAAGTCCGAAGGGTAGACTATGGAACAACCAACGCCATCCACGGTACCAGAAGATGTTCGTTCTACAGCAGAAGATTTAATAAACAGGGTACTAGTGGAAGAGAAATCCTTATCAACAGTAGAAGGGGAAGAAGTGGCATGTAAGGGATCAGAAGAATTGAGCAACTCTAACTAGGAAGAAGGACCTCCAAAATGATTTTTGTCCCTAAGAGACCAAGGCAGCGCTGTGAAAATTCTTGTTGCTGAGTTAGGAGAATCTGATCTGGTAGAGGAATTTTTGAAGGACTGTGAGTCACCAAGGGACCAGGGCAATGCAGTGCGACCACCTTCAGTTGAATCACTCTAGATACCGGCTGCAAAACTGACTGAAATTCCAAGTGAGTATTGGAAGTTATTCATGGCACTTGTAAGTTCCTCCATTGATTTTCCTATAGGAAATGTTACAGGCGATGCACCAATGATACCCATACCTTTGACATCCTTGCCTAATTTTCATGGGCTCTCTTTGGAGGACCCTGATATGTTCCTTTTTTAATTTGATATTGTTTTTCAAGGCTACGACTACATGATTGATGCTTAGAAATTGAAAATATTCCCTGCTACCCTAAAGGGGACAACCCTAAGATGGTTTATGGGTTTAGGGGGAAGCACGATTACTTCATGAGACGAAATGAAGAAGGCCTTCTTGGAAAAATACCAAGACTATTGTAAGTCTCGTGACATCAAGGAGGAAATATTTAAATTTTCACAGAAGGAAGATGAAAATATGGAGGACTGTGTGGAACGATTTAAATACGTACTGCAGAGGTCCAGACATAGTGACTTGGATAAGGAAATTTTAAAGATCATCCTTCTTAGAGCACTCAGAGAAGACTCTCTACAACTCCTTAATATAGTGGGTAAAGGAGATATCTCAAAAGAGAATTTCGAAACTATCTGTGATTATTGTATCAAATGTTCAAGGGGGGCTGCAAGAAGTGGACAGGGTATTCGGTCGTTAAAGACCTCTGGTGGAGGGGTCACAAAAGCAGAGATTGGGAATCTGTTAGATAATCTAAGGACCGATATCTTGAGTACGCTATCAGCCCAAATGGACACTCTACAGGCAAAATAGAAGCAGATGGAGCTGGAGAAAACCATGGCCATATTCTTCCCTCAGTGCAGAAAGAAACACCCTTTGAATGAATGCTTGCTGAACACGGTGGAAGCCTGCGCAATTTGCGAACAGACTCACGCAACCAGTGCATGTCCCTCCTTGCCCGGGCTGAAAGCGATTTTCCAAGGAGCAAGCGAGGAAAGCCCAGTGGACTAGCTATATTTCATGGGGCAGAAGAAACCATGGAAACCTCGACCACCGATGGTGAATCCAGGTATGTTTTAGGAACAATCCCAATATTTTCATAATTTTAGTATGGGTCCCCAATCTGCACCATATTCAGCCATGTGGCCCCAATACCAGTATCCCCCTTGGCAACAATGGGTTCCTCAAGCCAATCTGAATCCTTCATGGAATCAGACTTGGTGTGGAACTCCTCCCACTGGACAGTTTCCTCAGCCTATGCCTCAGCAACAACTTCAGTTGCCTTCCAATATACCCCCAGGAAACACAACCATTAGACCTCAACTTCCTCTCCAGCCCAACCCAAATCCAAATAACAAAGGGGTTCAACAAACAGATATGTTGAACCTTCCATCCTACAACATTTATACCGGAGGGGTCAATGAGATAAATCTACAATCTGGCCGGGTAGTAGATGCACCTACTTCACCCATTATCACATAACAACTTGACGGTGGAAATATAGAACCAAAAAAAATAACAGTGAGGGAGAATGTAGATCAAAACATAATAAACCAGACACCTCCCCAAGCTGTTCCTAATCAAGGCCATTTAACATTTCCCCCATATCCTGAAAGATTGACCTTGAGCAAACCAAACCCTCAAGCAGAATTTGATTTTCTAGGGGAAATACAGAATCTTTTTGTTAAAATACCTCTTTCACAAGCTATGAGGGACGTACCTATTTATGCAAAGACTTTGAAAGAGTACTACTCAAAGAAAACGGGTAGAAAAACTAAGTATCCATTAACTGTGCATGTAATGGGCAGACTATCTGATATTATGTTAGGAAAAATCATGCCTGTAAAATACGAAGATACTAGGAACCCGATTCTAACAGTACAAATTAATGGGATTGAAATCCCAAATGTACTGTTGGATTTGGGAGCAGCCATTAACATTACCACTGCTGAAACAATGAACACATTAGGACTTGGAAACATTAAATCAACCCCTACTATCCTGGAATTTGCAGACAGATCCACAATTAAACTAGTAGGGAAATTAGAGCATGTGATCATTTCAGTAGACTCATGGCATTACCCTATGGACCTCCTTATATTGCAGACTCGATCTTTGGTAGGTGGTCACCCATTGATCCTAGGAAGACCCTGGTTGGAAACTGCAGATGCCTATATAGGATGTCGGTCTGGACATATGATTATATCAAATGGGACAGTTACAAAGGACCTCAAGCTTTATTCCCCTGCGAAGCCAAGCCCATCTGAAAAATCATTAACCAGTTAGAAACCTCTACCTGCAAAAGGGCCTAGACCTAAAAAATGAAGATGTTAGACCAATTCTCACTATTGGTCAAGCCCTTCGATTTAAAACAAAGACAGAAGATGATGCCATTAACGCCTTCATTAATGATTCCAGTTCTGTTCCTGATCGAACTCAATATATTCTAGAATCTGCTATGAGCTGTGAGACACAGGAAAAAATCGAACTAGAAGATGACATATAAGACATTCATGTGACCCCATTCCATGATAGTACTCCAATCGAGATTGAACCCAGGAAAACACTGAATATCAACTTGAATCTGTCTAAATCCCAGACCAAATAGCTTTTGAAAGTCCTTCAAGAACATTAGGAAGCTTTTTCCTGGGATTATACTTACATGAAGTGTATCCCTACTAGTCTATGCACTCATCATATTTACATTAAGGAAGATTGCCGCCCTGTAAGACAGCCTCAACGGAGGATGAATCCTGCTCTCAAAAACATTGTTAAAGAAGAATTACAAAAATTGTTGGATGTAGGATTCATTAATCCCATCTCAGATAGCCAATGGGTATCCCCGCTAGTTATCATTCCCAAAAAGAGTGGTAAATGGTGCATCTGTGTAGATTACAGAGAATTAAATAAGGCAACACAAAAAGGCCATTTTCCTTTGCCATTTATTGACCAAGTCCTGGACACCTTGGCTGGAAAGAAATTATTTTCCTTCGTAGATGGATTCAGCAGATATAACCAGATCCAGATAGCCCCGAAAGACCAGAATAAGACAACCTTCACATGCCCATGGGGAACCTTTGCATATAGGGTCATTCCATTTGGCCAATGTAATGCTGCTGCTACCTTCCAGAGGGCACTCTTGAGAATTTTTTCTGATTTGGTCGATGATAGTGTTGAAATCTATATGGATGATTTTACTCCATATGGGAATTAATTTGAGGAGGGATTGGAAAATTTGGAAAAGGTACTCAAAAGATGTAAACAGACCCATGTATCATTGAGTACATTCAAATGCCATATGATGAGGGAAGGAGTAGTACTGGGAAATTTTCACTCAGCCGCTGGAATTCAAGTTGATCTGGCTAAAGTAGAGGTAATATTACATTTTCCGGTACCCAAAACACCCACACAGGTACGTAGCTTTCTTGTTTGTGCTAGTTATTATAGGCACTTTATAGAAAATTTTGCTAAAATAGCACATCCATTATTTCAATTACTAACAAAAGATGCAGAATTTTTATGGACCAAAGATTGCGAGACAACTTTCACGAAAATTAAAGGGCTGGTGTGCACGACCCCAATCCTTCGAGGACCTGATTGGGCATTACCATTTCACGTACATGCTGATGCTTCTCAGACAATAGTAGGGGTTGTTTTAGGACAACAAGTAGACAAAACACCATATGCAATTTATTACGTCAGTAAGAATTTAATTCCTGTTGAATTAAACTATACGGTGACAGAAAAATAATTCTTAGCTGTCATTTATGCCATCAATAAGTTTTGACACTACATCACCGGGTATTCTACTATTTTCCATACTGGTGACGCAGAAATCAGGTATTTGATGAATAAACCCATTACTCCTGGCCGTGTTACGAGATGGTTACTATTGCTTCAATAATTTGATATTACAATAGTAGATAAGCCAGGAAAAGTTAATGTAGTAGCTGATTTCCTATCTAGAATGAATAACAATGATGAATGCACACCAATAGAAGACAATTTTCCTAATGAACATATTTTTGCAATCTCTACTAAACCTCCATGGTATGCAGATATTGCTAACTATCTTGCTATAGGGAAAGTGCCTCCTCATTTTTCATATAGGGAACAATGAAAGATTATTCATCATAGTGCCCGATATTCTTGGATGGCATGGTACCTTTTTCATACAGGAGTAGATAAGCAGATCGGTGTTGCATGTCTGAAGATGATATCTATGAAATATTGAAAGCTGCCCATGATGGCCCTTGTGGAGGGCATTTCGAAAACAAAAGATAGGCCATAAGGTGCTACAAATGGGATATTATTGGCCTTCCATTTTTCGTGATGCTCAGAATTATGTCAGGAGGTGTGATAGTTGCCAACGTATGGGGCAGCCCAGTAAAGCAGATGAAATGTCTTTGCAGACACAGCTAGTTTTTGAACCTTTCGAGAAATGGGCTATTGACTTCGTTGGACCCTTTAACCCACCCTCCCAGTAGAAAGTCCACATCTTGATCTGTAATGATTATGTTACTAAGTGGGTGGAAGCCAAAGCAGTTGCGAAAGCAACAAAGCAAGTAGTCTCAGATTTTCTATTTGAATAAATTTTTGCTCGGTATGGTACTCCAAGAGAGGTTGCTTCAAATGGAGGAGCACAATTCACATCACACAAGATAGCAAAGCTTATGCAAAAATATGGGGTCAAGCACATAGTGACATATCCATACCATCCCCAGGTAAATGGACAAGTGGAAAGCACAAATAAGACATTAGAAAATATTTTGAAAAAAAATGTGGGATACCATCATCGAGATTGGGCTCAGAAACTTCTAGAGGCTCTATGGGCATACAAAACAACATGAAAAAATACAACCAAGTTTTCACCATTCGAGTTGGTTTATGGGAAATATCCGTTGTTTCCATTTGAATTTGAAATAAGCACACTCAGAACATCTTTGGAAGTTAGTTTAGATCTATCAGATGCCCAGAAGCACCAACTGGCTTAGCTCAATGAACTTGATGAAATACGTTCAATGGTTGTCCAATGAACTACTGTTATTCAGCAGTAGAGGACAAAATGGCACGATAAATTTATTAGAAACAAGGTGTTTCAAAGTGGAGATTGGGCACTAATTTATGATTCTCATTTTAAGGATTTTAAGGGAAAACTTTGCACTTGGTGGATGGGACCTTATGAGGTGAATGTTGTATTTGATAATGGAACAGTCAGGCTAGTCACAATTGATGATACAAGTACTTCCTTTATATTCAATGGACATCGCTTAAGATTATACCACCGACCGACCTCTAAGGATGCTTTTATTAAACAACTCTCTGAGAAATCCGGTTTGAAGGTTATCAATGTAGAGAATCGTTCCTCTGCACCCTTGTGAAAAAATAAATAAATAAAAATAGAAAAATATAATGAAAAAATAATAATAATAATAATAAAGAATTTTGTTCTATTTTCTTGTCTTTTTGCAGGAGCTACGACTAAGGAGTTAAAATAAAATCAAGGAATACTCATGTTGTTGTTACTTGGTTGCTGCTACTCTGATGCTGCTACATCGGATGCTATTACTCGGTTGCTGCTACTCATGTTGATGTTACTTGGTTGTTGTTACTCCGATGCTGCTACACCGGATGTTGTTACTCGGTTGCTACTACTCATGTTGTTGTTACTCCGATGCTGTTACACCAGATGTTGTTACTCAGTTGCTGCGACTCATGTTCTTGTTACTTGGTCGATGTTACTCCGATGTTGATACATCGGATGTTGTTACTCGGTTGCTGCTACTCATGTTGCTGTTACTTAGTTGATGTTACTCTGATGCTGCTACACCGGATGCTGTATTTCGGTTGCTGCTACTCATGTTGTTGTTACTCCAATGCTGCTACACCGGATGCTGTTACTCGGTTGCTGCTACTCACATTGTTGTCACTTGGTTGTTGTTACTCCAATGCTGCTACATTGGATCCTGTTACACCGATGTTGTTACACTGATGTTGTCACTCCGCTGCTGTTACACCGGATGCTGTTACACAGATGTTGTCACTCTGCAGTTGTTACACCGATGCTGTTACACCATCCCATCATCCAGGTAGGCCGTGTGGTACACCTCCACGTGACTTGTACTGATTTAATTAAATATCCCATGTGAAGATTTTAATGCTGCGGACGTCAAAAATTAAATTCGGGGGGGGGGGTTATGTCATGCCAAGGACAATGTAATAATTACCCCATAAGTTAAGAATGACATCTCACTCATGGTACACCTTACGGATCACATCAATATGAGGTACCATCATTTAAACCTATTGGGATTCGCAAAATGTCTCATCTATCTTGTACGAGTAATTATTATTCCTATTATACCACACTTACCATATTTCTCTATGATTTTTCTCGGTTTTTGATAATTACCAATCATATTTACCGTTACCACCTATCCATTTATACTATGTTGTTCCTCCAAATCTGGTATCCACCACTTTGCGCAATGGTTTGCTGCTACAGGAAGTGTTGCTACAAGTCTCCACAGTATGGGTGGGTTGGCTGTGCGGTATGAGCCTGAAAACACTGTTTCAGTTCGCAGCAATCTAGAGGTTTGGCAATTTTTTGTCGACGTAGGTTAGGATGTCTACTTTGACAGATTGCAGGGAATCGAAGGAGGTATCACAATCGAATTCACACTCAATTTAGAGGAGAATCATTCGTGGGTTAGAGGTCTGGAAATTCCTGTTACAGAGGAAGTAATTGCAGAGGTTAGCGGGCTCAGACAGCAGGGGAAGCAATGGTTTACTCGAAAGGTTTCTCTCCCGGAGTTTCCTGAAATGTTTTTGCAGGAAGGAGAAAGTGTAGTTCAATTGGGCAGGGGATACGAGCACAGAACTGTACCGTCTCCATGGAACGAAGTTGCAGGCTTCGTAATTAAATACATTACCTGTGAGGGACAGGCCTCATCTCTGTTCAACTATCATTTTAAAATTCTAATGCACCTCTGATTTCCACAGAATCAGGAGCATGCCCTAAAAATGCCATTCTTTCTATTAAAACAACTGCAACATACGACACACGCTGCTCGGCGCTCTCACCAGATGATGACAGTACTCTCTAACCATGGACTGGTGCGATTATTGGCCGTGCATGCAATAAGCAGGTTGCAGGTTTCTTGGGAAGAACTCTGTGGATCCTCAGAAGAAGAGGTAGCAACTATGGTCGCTGCTAGAGAAGAAGAACCAGCCTCTCCAGCTGGTCATGTGGAAGAGGAACCTTCAGAGGAAATCAATCAAGAGGAACCCGAGGAAATGGAAACAGAGATTGATTAGGGAGAACCTGAGGAAGAGGAGATGATGATTGATCAGGAGGAACCTGAAGAAATGAGTATGGAGGAAGAAATCGGCAATGAGGACAAGGCTATCACACAAGAACCAGCCTCACTGGAAAAAGCCACGGAAAAGGAAATCCGAATGGAAGAGCTGATTAGCGGCACAGACGAAGCTATCACACAAGAACCAGCTTCGCTCGAGGAACCCATAGAGAAAGGGATTATGGACATTATGCAGGAAATTGATATTGTGATACAGTCGGCAACCTTTGGCAATGAAGAACAAAGGGATGGAATTGTAGATAGAGAAATGGCAAGTGATGATGTTTTGCAAGAATCAACATCACTTGCCCCGATAAAAATGGATGTTGATACAGTTGGGGGTGCTACACAAGAACCATCCCCAATTCGGCCAGAACAGGAGGAGTCGACCCGCGGAATCGATGTTGGACCTCAAGAGTTGGTACCAACTGTGAAAATGAAGGAGATTTCTAGGGAAAAAGAGGCTAGAGAAAGAATGAGTCGGGTGGTCGATACTGTTCCACAAGAACCATTATTGACCCATGAAGAAGAAGTGATAAGAGAAGGGCGGGAGGAAATAAGGGAATTGAGCCAGGGAATCAATGCTTCTCCACAAGAAGTCCCGGTCCAATCCGAGAATGATGATGAGGGATCTGTTCCCTGTTCTCTGTTCCAGTCCATGATGCCCAGAGGGGCAAGGGGATTTCGCTTGCCTAAATGGTTGGTGGAAGAAGTTGTTGTTCCCCTCGTATTAAAATTTGTTGACACGGCCAAGGTTGGCCTAGACACTACTGAACCAGAACAATTGGAGGTTCACCAGCAAACAATAGTTCCTGTAGAAATATCGGAATACAGAGGGGTCGATGAATTTTCCGGCCAAACAGCAGAAGTTTCCCGGAGAAATGTAGAAGAAGAAGGACCTATGGGTCGGGGGCTCGACTAAGAGGGTTTGACGAAAGAATCAGGAGAAGATGCCGGTAGAATTCCACTACCTTCTAAGCCTGTCGTAGGTCCAGAACCGGAATTTGCTATTAAACATGAATGGGTCGAACAGTGCAAGAAAAGGAGGTTACCTCTTAAAAAGAGGTACCAGCTGCAATTCAGTGAAACCATAAGATTGAAAAGAAAAGTTCGGAGTTTGAAGAAGCAAGTGTCATGTTTAAAAAGGAAGATAAAGGTCTATAAATGGAGGTCAATAAAGCCGAAGGTTGAAGTCTCCACTGCAGCTACCCAGAACAGCCCAATCGAAGAATTGTTTGAAGGTCGGGAATTCGTATTGGCCGCCGAAATTCAGAAATGGCAGTCTGCAGCAAGCGACCACAACAAATAAACAGCGAGGGTTTGGGAACAAGCTGTCGGAGTCGTTACAAGGTACATAGATCAATTATACAAGGCTCGACTGAAGCAGGCCAAACAGAAGGCTAGGATAGAAGAGTTGGAAGAACAAATTCAGTTGCTAAAGATAGATAAGGAGAAGATTTTCTCCCTAGCACAACAAGTAATGGCCTGTAGACCTCCTGAACATAGCTATGTCTTATTCCTTCATGATCATTTTCTTTACTTTTGTCTTAAAAGTATATATAAGGAGATTTGGTACGAAATTGAGGACCCCATTCAATTTCTCCGTATTTTAAAAATTCATGATGTTATAGAACAACATTTAATGTGTGAGCTCTACATGCATGGATATTATTTAAAGCATGATCAGTCCTTTAACCCCGTTCCATTCGTGGGGGACATCCATTTAAGGGCTTTCACCTCCTATACCATCAATCAGATTATATGGAGAAAGGCCTGGGATACATTAGAAGAAAATCAAGCCGGAAAACCATTAATGGTAAGAAGAGAGCATGGTCAGTCTACAAATATTTACAATAAACATTATACCTTTCTACAGATTGAGGGCCGAAAGGAACACATGACAGTAACTCAGAAGTGGTGTGTTGACCTGTGTGTCAGCCAGATTACGACATTTCGTCAGGAAGCCCTCGATAGTTCTCAGAAAAGATGGATGTTGTCTTCTTCAGCCGTCATGGGAAGAGAACCATTTGGGGCTCCTAACTTTGCACCTGCCTTGGAAAGAATGCCACATTATATGGCATCTATTCATACCTGTGGGGTTAGATGGATGGGATTGAGATTTCAATTTCCCCTTTTATGGCTCCTAGCTGAACAGTATACTCGTGCTTATAACGTTGAACCCAACTGATGGAAAGACGTTGTTTTGACATAGGGATATAAGCCACCAGGAATAGAGATGGCTGTAGAATATGACCTTGCAGAGCTTCATGCCGATCACAATCAATTCAATCCAGTCCTGAGGAGAAGACGAGCTGCATGAGGACATGCAGATAGATCAATCGGGGGGAGATGTTGGGCACCGGATTTGTATACTTTATTATCTCATTTTTACCCTACCTTTCTATCTCTTTGTCCCATTATTCATCTTAAAAGCATGAGGTAAAACCCTTTCTCCTATCTTTTATGGGATATTTGACTAATGATGTACTTGCCATGGATTTTTTACCTTTTTATGTATTAACTCCTATATTTCTTCAGATTTGGCTACAACAGGCGCGTTACGGCCGCAAGACAGGGCACAACCCATCATTTTCCAGCACCTCCCTTATTTGATGCTACAACGTAACAACCATGGATGTATCAGTGTTATCTTTGGGTTTCTTACGGTTTCTTGTTGGGAAATCCAGTTGCCGTTGTAACAATGTATATTTTTGTAACAATGGGGTTGTTGGGAGAAATTGTGAGATCTCAGGTTATGGTATAAAGAAGCCTACGGGTTGCGAATCAGGAGACCCCTTACACAGATACATATCTTGTAATTAATCATCTTTTTATTAATTGATACACAACAACTCATTGTTTCTCCTGTAACACTTGAGTTTCCACAGCCCTGATCCAAGAGTTGGGCCCACTCTTGTGATCAGGCGCTGTGTGTTTCTTTCTTTTCTTTCAGTACTGTGTTTGTGTTACTCTTTAATTGCTATTACAGTTACGTTAATTTTTGTGGATGCTTTTTATTTCTACAGTGGATTTATTGTTGTTACAATGATATTTGTGTTATAGATTAAACCTGTGATTCACAGCAGACCACAGTTCTTGTATCTTCTTATACTTTGTCGTTAGTCTTGAAATAACTAATGCCCTCTGGTTGATAATTCATGTGGAAAAAGGGTTGAATATTTTTTATATCCGAACACCAACAGAAGCCATGGATGAAGAGATGAATCCAATTGAAAAGAATGATACATGCCGGATTTGGTAAATTTACCAAAGGATAAAAATCTCATTGGTGTGAAGTGGGTGTACAAGACAAAGGTGAATGAGAAAGGTGAAATTGACATATTTAAAGCAAGACTTGTAGCAAAAGGATTCTCATAGCAACTGGGAATAGACTTTGGGGAAACATTTTCTCCGGTAGCAAGATTGGATACTGTAAGAGAAATTATAGCAACAATAGCTTAGAACAAGTGGAAAGTATATCAGATGGATGTCAAACCAACCTTCTTGAATGGAATTCTAGAAAAAATAAATTTATGTGTAGTAGCCTCCATGATATGAAGTTGAAGGTAAAGAAGATAAAGTTTACAGATTGAAGAAAGCGCTCTATGGACTTAAGCAAGCACCTAGAGCATGGTATAGAAGAATTGACAGCTACATGATCAAGAATGGATTTTGCATAAACAACATTGAGCCTACCTTATACATAAAGGTAAATGAGTATGGACAGATTATGATTGTTTGCCTATATGTTGATGATATGATTTTTACAGGTGATCTTCAGTTAGATGAATTTAAAGAAGCCATGATGAAAGAATTTGAGATGACAGATCTTGGTCTCATGAAATATTTTCTTGGCATTGAAGTTGAACAATCTGAAAAATGAACTTTTATTTGCCAAAATAAATATGTAAGAGATTTTCTGAAAAAATTCAGGATGGATAATTGCAAACCTGTACCTACACCAGTTGCAATAGGTACAAAGTTAAGTAAGGATGATGAAGGATCAGATGTCAATCCAACTCTATTCAAAATATTGGTTAGTAGCCTCATGTATCTCACAGCTACAAGACTAGATATTATGCAAGGAGTGAGTTTGATTTCCATATTTATGGAGACTCCAAAAGAAACACATTGGAGTGTTGGAAAAATAATTTTGAGATACATATCAGGAACTAGAGATTATGAAATAATATATGAAAGTACAAAAAAGAAAGATTTAATTGGATAGACAAATAGTGATTTTGCATGCAGTTTGGATGATCAGAGGAGCACATCCAGTTATGTGTTCCATCTTGGTTCAGGTGTGATAGCATGAGCATCTAAGAAGCAACCCATTGTGACACTATCATCAGCAGAAGTAGAATATGTAGCAGCAACTTCAGCAGCATGTCAAGAAGTATGGTTAAGATGAGTGTTGGATGGACTCAAGCAGAAACAACAAGTATCAACAGCAATATACTGTGACAACACTTCAACCACTGCACTATCGAAGAATAGTGTGTTTCATCAAAAGAGCAAGCATATTGATACTAGATATCACTTTATTAGAGAACTTGTGAGCAATGGAGAAGTTCACTTGAAGCCTTGTAAATCTAGTGATTAATTGGATGATATATTTATAAAGCCATTAGCAAAAGATGTGTTTGAGTTTCACAAAAGAAACTTGGGAGTTGTAAGCCTAGCTGAGACAAAGACCAACAAGCATGTTTGAGTTGTCATGAGTTATGTTTTAGTTTAGCGCTCATAATTTAGGGGGAGTGTTAAAATATGTAATTACCTCCTGCATGCAGAGTTAGACAATCAGTGAATTCAGCGTTGAGTTAGTCGAGTTATGTGATAAATGAATTTGGTAAGTGAGTTAGAGAGTCAGTTAAGTGAGTGATGGTCAATTTGAGTTATGTGAGTGTGTGCATGTCAAGTTAGGTTAAAGTCTCTTTACCGAGTTCATTGTATTCAACAAGATTGTGATTGAGAGTGATTGAAGATTAATAGAAGAGCCATAGCTCGTTTGTGTTATTGTGTGAAATATTTATGTTAATTGTGCCTTTACTCTTCTGCCATTCCAACATTTATGGACTCAACACCCTGAAAAACCCATCTTGATATAAAATCTTGATTTGTGTTATTTAAACTAGTTTTTTTACTTCATTTATGGACTCAACAACCTGAAAAATCCTTATGACACTTAGATTGTGCAAAATTACCGATCAAACTTGTAATTTCAAGAAATTAACCCAGATTTTAAACAAAATAAATAGAAAAAAAATACAACTCGATTTTTCGCTTTTTCCCAATCCAGTGATCAAACCCCATTCGGAAAATGTTCCCTCCTGCTCACGAATTTTCCAGTGTACGGAGATTTTGATTCTTTTGTTCCCGAATCAGAGTGTGGTCACAAAGACAGAAGCGTGGGAATAATTGCTACCACTAATACAGCGGGGATTGTTGGAAAGGTTACCGCATGCGACTTATTAGTAAAGTCCTGTTGCAAGGAAGTTCGAATTTATAGGTGGTGGAGGACATGCTTGTGTTAACCTGTTTCACAACTATTTTATGAATGGATGTGAACCTTATATGAAAATTCCGAATGGTGGCGTGTTGCCAATCGTGTTTGTGTTTTTCAACATTGATGATGCAAAAATTAGTAGTTTTATTATTAAGAACAATGAAAACAATTAATTTAAATTTCTTATAAAGTATTGAATTGTAAATTTTTTAATTATTTAAAATAAATATAAAATAATGAGATAAATATTTAAAAGTAATTTTCTTATTTTTATTTAAAATAATAATATATTAAAAAAAATTATCAACTTAGATTATTTTGGATCGTTTCCTTAAATAATTATTTATCAATTTTTTTTGAATGGTTTGTAGAAATAATTATTCACCACGGCTAATTACATAATAAAATTTACATTAAAACTTATTCTTTTAATTTAAAATATCATAAATATATAGCATAAGAGATGTGTCACTCTCTCAAGGAACTGGTTAGGTTATTTCTTAGCTCTATTTGGATTTTCATTTTATTTTGTAAATTAAAATTAAAATGTATTTCTATTTAAGAAAAAATTGTTTTAGAACTACAATGATTTACAAATTTTTATTTTAACTGTTTTCAAAGAAACTAACATATTTGCTCAAATTATATGTAATTTAATTTAATACATAGAATATGGAAGAATAAATGAGTTTTTTTTTGTTTTGTTTTTGTTTGTTTTTTCTTTTTTTTTTTGGTCTCTTGTTAGATTGAAGGGAGTCTAGACCTTCAATTTCCATAGGATCATGAAGTTGGTGTACTATTCATCTTCCTTCAAGGCTACTTTTGATGAGTTTTATCTTTCAAGCCCTTCTCAAGCACTAAGAAAGGAGAAAACTTTGAAGTCTATTGCATTTAGATTCCATAGAACCTATTTGTTGTTTCTAAAATAATAGAATAATCATAACATTGGCATTCTAGGTGGAGTAAGCCTGCTCTAGTTCATAATTGTAGAATAATCAACAAAATGTTGTTATTAGCCTAAGTTATCTCTTCATGACAATGAAGAACTTGACATAATTCTCTAGAAGCTTCGTTGTCCATAGTTGGTGAAACCTTAAAACCAAAAGAGTCATAGACCAAAGAGCAATCTGAGAATCGAAAAGGAAACTAAATGTAGGGGCCCAAAAATATAGGTTAAGAGGTGACTAAAGGTAGTTAGGAAACCCCTAAGAAACCAAAATTAACCCATCCATGACACACGCAAAATATTCATATTGTAACTTTATGCTATTCTAATATTTCCACATATCTTAACCTTGAAGAACACCTAATTTTTTTTTTCCTATGAAAAAATCGAACTTTTTATTAGAGATTAACAAAAATTTACATCGTATATGTCGTAGCATTCCATAAGAGAGAGTCGCCTTGAAAGAAGCAGGGCATGGGCATGTAAACCCACAAGTTACAATTAGCCAGATGTACTGGACTTGTCTTTTTTTCCTTTTTTCTTATTTACCTTTTGCCAACCCTTCGAAGAAGGAGCAGACTGAATGATGGCCAGCTCCAAATTGGAAGAGAGTTGAATGTATTTATTGGAGTAAGAGCTTTCGGATGCATGTGCACGCTTGATGTTGATCACAACACGGTCACCATTTGGCCCGTCCGGTGGAGGAACCGAACTAGCAAGTAGTGATGTATTATCATCAACTTCCTTTTTTTCTGCCACCTTTTCTACACTCTTCTCTAGAGGTTATTTTTGTTTTTCTTGCGGTCTTTTTGAATCTGCTTGCCTCTAATTTTCTTCCATATCTGCTTCCTCTTCATCTGACAATGATTCATCCGGAAAATTCCACCCTTTTTTCTTTTGTGGCTTTTTATTTGTTTTTTCCTGGGATAAAATGAAAGTGATTTGAAGATGTCAAGTTTGATGGCACAACCTGCAACGAAAATCTGTGTTTTCAAAATCTAATACTTGAGGCCACTTAAGGTCTTTTTGGATTAGATTGATGAAATTTGGAAATCCCTTACTAAGGTCCATTTCCACACATATATGTGCAAAGGTAAATATCCCTTTTTCCATTCTCTCTCGGTCTAGCTTTATAAACCTTCCTATTGTGTTGCCAATGTTTTCTAGAACCTGATGGTGCCAAAAAGGGAGTGGCAGGTTGTGCAATCACACCCACACATGCATCTTTGAAACCACCATGGAATTAGCATTGAATCCCGAGAACCATGGTGATAAAAAGAGACATTCTCTTCCCCAAAACCATGGTCCATTAGAGATAGTTGCGCAGCAGTCCTCTGTATTATCAAATTGAACAACAAAAAAACCTTTTGTATAGAGAAAAATGTCACAGTTTTGTGTCTAGTTTTGGTGAACCCAGGCATGTAGCTCTTCATGCTTTGGCTAGAAGCCATTAAATCTGCAAATAATAGATTTTGATTGTAGAGCATCAAACATCCCTGTTACCTCTGGTATTTCTACTACCAGATCTGGAATATCTTCAGTTTTTTCAACAATGTATGATCCTGGAAGTGAGGGATCTGGATATTGTTTTTTCCCCTGCATAGGGGTTTTTCCTCTTAGGATTTCCTTGAAGGAGGGCATGCCTTTTCTTGTTGTCTATGATTTATTAGCTGGTGTTACTCCAGGAAACCCACCTCTAAGCCTGAGGTTTAGGAAAATAGTGGCATTCCTTTGAATCTTGTATTCCTTTAGTTTGGTTGTTTCCTATATGTTGTAGCCGCTACAACACCACCCAAAATTTTGGATATATTTAAAATTTTGGGTTCCCCCTCTGCTCGCTTAGGCGTTGAAGTCTTTCACCCGACCTGCAATCAACTACATCCCAGCGACCTATCCCCAACCCCTCATGAGTTGTCTCGCCATCATGATCAGATGTTGTTGTTGCAATTGCGCCATGTGCGAAGGATCGCCATGCATACATTCGAATGGAAACTTGTGTGTATCAACATTAAGAGCGCTTGTGTCATGGATTGTCCAAGCATTTTGTTTTAGCACTTTTCCAAGCTCATAATCTAATATTTATTATCTGGGAGGCACCGTTCTCTGAAAAGTAACTGTAAACTAATTAGTGTTATAATGTTGCGTGCAGGCGATCCCACAGATGGTATACCAAAGAATGTCACCATCACTTGGGAGGAAGAGATTGGAACCCAACTAACAAGAGCACAACGCCTGGGGAAAATGATGACGCTCTTGAAGACGCAGATAAGGCTATCATTAGATTCCAGAGTAAGCGACAGTCATGGATGCTTAAAAAAAGACAAATACACTTTATCGAACGGAGAAGACGACATTCTTACTCATCATGGTAGCATGAGGAGATTGTGATGACGACCCAGACAAGGAAGTTTGTCGCTCACTCAGAAAGTGTTGGTTCATGTGGCAGGAGCTACGACTATCTCAACAGGAGAAAGATGGAAAGGATAAAACCCCAGGTCGCACATCTGCCAGGGTCGCAAGGTCGCATATCTTCGATTTTTTCGCCTTTTGCGATCCAGCGACCTAGTTGCAAGGTCACAAGATTGCACCTCTTTGGTTTTTCCGCCTTTTGCGACCCCGCGACCCAGTGACCTAGTCGCAAGGTCGCAAGGTTGCACCTCTTCGGTTTTTCCGCCTTTTGCAATCCCGCGACCCAGCGACTTAGTCGCAAGGTCACAAGGTCGCATCTCTCCGGTTTTATGCATTTTACGACCCCGCGACCCAGCGACCTAGTCGCAAGGTCGCAAGGTTGCATCTCGTCGGTTTTATGCATTTTGCGACCCCGCGACCTAGCGACCTAGTCGCAAGGTCGCATCTCTCCGGTTTTATGCATTTTGCGACCCTGCCACCCAGCGACCTAGTCGCAAGGTCACAAGGTCGCATCTCGTCGGTTTTATGCATTTTTCGACCCCGCGACTCAGTTGCAAAGTCGCAAGGTCGCAATCTCTCATTTTCTTACAACTTGCGACCCCGTGACCCAGTCAGGTCGCAGGTCGCAACAACAGCTCAGGTCGCAGGTCGTAGAAAAGACTGGGTCGCAAGGCAGCCCAACGGTTAAGAAGATGAAAAGTCAAGGAAGCCCAAAGGGTAGGTTGTGTATTATAAATACTCCCTCAGGAGCTTGTAAAAGGATCTTTTGTTTGGGACTCGAGTTGAATATATTGTATTACCAGAGGATTACACATTGAAACATGAATACAAGCATTTTGAAAAACTCCCTATGGATATGATGTGTTTTGCTGTGCGAACACTATGTGTATTTCTTATACAGTTTCAAATATCCTTTGATTAATGAAGCTGCACTCTTAATGATATCATTTATGCATCATGGCTATCTGTGCTTGTGTTAATGATGTTCAGTTTTTCATTGCTCTTGTAATGAATGTTAATGACCTTGTTTATTAGCATTTCGTTTTATCTTTCAGGAAGTAAAGTTGCATCTCGCCATAAAGAACTATTTCTTTTGTGGTCAGAATACCTCATAAGCATAACCCCAAAGATGTGTTGCTAACGACACCTCCTTCGGCGTGTATGTTTTATTAATTTTCTCACTACGCATAGTGTTATCTACGTATTTAATGCATCAATCATATGTCTTGTATCAGTGGATTAGATGCGTACCCTCTGTTTTATAGAGTTTAAGCGAGAACCAAAGCAAAGGAGAAATCAGTGGTAGCCAGACCCACACCCCGGACGAGATCCCTATTCCAAACGGTTCAAGGTCTAATTGGGACCTTTTACCGGGGAGATCCCCTGCTGTTGGCCGGACAAATTTTCCCATCAACAGAATTGGCGCTAGAAGGAGGGCCAGATGACAAGCTGAGCCCTTAGAGCCTGCAGTTAATCTCATATCTGTAATGGCTCGTTCCCAAATCATTCTCCTGAGATGTTTGTCAGAGTTTTATGAGCCTCGATACTTCATCCCCGATGAACTTATGTATCACTTGTCCCAGTTAAAATTTGATGGTGAAAATGGGGTGTCCATAACCCAACACTTGTTAGATTTCTGTGACTTTGGTGAGTGCTATGAAATTGACGATGAAGGTTTGATTTGTTTGCTTTTCTTCCTCACTCTCGAAGGTCGCGCTAAGAAATGGTGCCGCACATTGCCGAAAGCTTCCATCCATTTGTTTGAACAACTCGCTAGTGAATTACGACAATCTTTTCATAGGTATGATCTTCATGACGTTGTAATAAAGTTAAATGACATCAGAATGGAACCTCAGGAATCTTTAGATGAGTTCGCTATCAGATTCGTTCATTATTGTTTTGAGTTCCCTGAGAGGGATGTCGATTGGAAATGTTTAAGTGAACAGTTCAAGTATGTGATTCTCGTTTCCCTTGAACAATTTCAGTTAGATCCTAGTGTTCCCTATGATGACCCGCAAGTTACTGGCTGTTCAGATTTTTTCCCTAATGCTTTGTTGTCCATCTCCCCGAGTCTAGACCACATTCAGGCCTCCAAGGAGAGTGTTGCTATTTTTGATATTCTCACCCCTCGTCCTGAGTTGTCGAGTAGTGGAGTTGTGACCTCGGAAGTTCTGATCAAGGATAGACACTGGCAAGAGGATAAAGCCTACTGCACTACCTTTGAATCTTTCACGCACCATGTTGAATCAGAACTTGAAAGCTCCAGTGGCTCATTACCTCTCTCGGTACGTGAAACCTACCTCGAGCCTACTCGGTGTCTCCCTAGACACAAACCTAAATCTGGTTCACATACGGACTATGAATCGACTCCTACCCCGCATAAAGTTGATTGCCTTACAAAGCCTACCAGATCATCGTTTTCTCTGAATAACACGGATGCGCGTGTTGAAAATCCTCGTAAGGTTAACACCCCTGCGACTCAATCTTTTCGTTCATTATTCCCCGGTTGGTTTCCTGATCCCGCCACACTAGTAATTTCTTCGAGACATTCAAAATTTCCTTATACTGGTATTGGAGACAATCATAAGCACACAGACGGTGTTTCACAATCGCAGTTCAAAATCGATGAATCTTTCAGATCTGATCATTCTCACTCGGAATATTTAGACAACCATAGGAGCGATTTCCTGCCTAGGCAACCTCAAGATGTCCTCTTTATTGATCCATCCCAGTTGGTAACTCCCGAGGAGCCTGACTTGCCAGGTACCCAGCTTGATCAAATCGATGGTTGTAGCGATCACTCCTTATCTGAAAACATATTCAATCATACCGCTGAGGATTATCACTCGCATTTCTTTGCTCACCCTATGAAGACACCTGAATTCGGTGATTCGCTTTGGGAAGATTCAAGTACCCATCAGAAATTTGAAGCACTTCAGCTTCTGCCAACTGTTTCTGAGATGACGATCCCCAAATACCACGCTCCTCCCAGCATAACCGCGGTAAATCCACCCTACCCTGGCGAATCTAAAGAATATGATATATCAATCTATCAATCTGTCAGCGCGCAAACATTTGACCAAATTGATACAAGGCCCACTGACATTTTGCAACTCACCACAATGCATGATCACATCCATTCGCCTGTTGATCTCGCCCAACCATCAAAGTTGGGAAGCGCTCCGCTCGAAGGTCCAGAGTTTGTTCAAGGCGGTGAGGAATTTCAGGCTCCACTAAACGTGGATTCGGATCCCCATACCCTTGACCAAACCCAGGAGCAACCCCGGACTAGGGTTTTCGAAACTAGGGTTTCTACGCTTGGATGCACATGCATTTATAATTCGCCTGGAACTTGCTTATTGTTTCCACTCCATAAAACTGATGGTCCTCAACACCATGATGAGATTTCCAGTCAACTCGACCAACCCTATTCGGTGAATGTGCCTACAAATAGGAAACGGCTTACCCAGCGCCCATCAAACCCAGGATTGTGCATGAACGATTATGTGTCATTAATAAATGTTAAGTTTCAAGAACGTACTGCCATATATCAAGATGCGAGTGGGATTTAGCTTGCGCAATCTATTCTAGCATGTTCTTTGGCAAGTATTTATGATTGTCTTACCATTGCACCTGCTCCTCAGGTAAGTTTTGTTCCTACTGCACGTTTTTGGATACTGGCTCTGATCCTGATCATTGTTGTCGTTGCAGGATCCAAATTAATGCGGTGGCTGCACTGGAAAACTGATTTTACATAACCCGACTGCATCATTGGTTAAACTAGGGTTTAGGTGTAGGCTAGCTAGGACCTGTTAATAAAATTTGTTAGTTCAAAGTCTTTAATTAGGTTTACTTGCTAAAGTTTTTCTTCATGATTTAAAAGTGTGTTTGCTATTTTTTTTTACGATTAATATTTTAGGCATCATCATGTTACAAGTGTTTTCCTTTCATTTCATTTTCAGTTACTTGTTGTTGCATAAATAATCACTACTTGTATTTTCACTTACAACTGGTTGATCATTCTCGTGCACGGCGTTGCATTGCATCTTGAGCCTCGCCTATTACATTGCGTCGCATGCTCTCTTCCTCACATCATTTTTTGTCATATCGCCTGCCACTGCATGAGCCCTCATTGGAACCCTATCACCTTGCAGTCTTGTTTTGTCCCGATTGCTGAAACAGTAACCCCATTGTTTTGCATGAGGTTGTGGTGGTTATCTCAAGAGGCAGCTTTCTCTTAGGACCAGTCATTGAAGTCGCATTCCTAACAAGATGCCTATGAGTCTAAACTTATTATCTGGGGAGATACGAGTCGGTTGTTTGTGGGAGACCTAATGAGTTTGAAATGGCCCACACCCGTAAGCCTAAGCCTTGTGCCCAGCATAGTCTTGGACGTTTTAATGATCTGTTTTGCGCGCTTCGCCTATTGTGGTGAATGGGATGTGAAGGTTTGGCACAAAGGGCACACCCAAAATGGGATATCTCTCAGTTTCTGCAAAACAAGAAAAAACCTCTCTTGCTCGTAAAATAAGTCGGGTTCCCTGATCCGCCCATGAAAAATAAGTGCCACGAGCACATGAAAATAAGTGCTACAAGCACATGAAACAAATAAGGGTAAAGGATCGAGAAAGGCTTCATGCGCAGAGAGGTAATGCAACGACTCCGCCGGGGTACTGACCAGGCTCGCTGGCAGCGGAGCAACGTTTGTGATTTCTTGAAGTGACTCTGCCGGGGTACTGTCCAGGCCTGTTGGCAGCGAAGAGACGCCAGAAACTTACTTTAAAAATCCTGAAAATAACAAACCCACTGCCTTGCCCTTCACATCATCAACAAGCTACTGGCGTCTGTGAGCTTTCTCTTTGATGTGTTTCTGAGTAGCGGGACTTAGTTGAGGCACAAGGATTAGGCATACCTGTAAAGGGCCAAAGTAACACAAAGGGGACCCGCAGGACTTATTCAATAGTCCCTTACATTACTATCAAGACTCGGAATTTTTTTGTGATACTGACAGAGACGCTGGATTCTACCAGTGGTTCGCCATTTGTTATAGCCGCTACAACACCACCCAAAATTTTGGATATATTTAAAATTTCGGGTTCCCCCTCTGCTCGCTTAGGCATTGAAGTCTTTCACCCGACTTGCAATCAACTACATCCCAACGGCCTATCCCCAACCCCTCATGAGTTGTCTCGCCATCAAGATCAGATGCTGTTGTTGCAATTGCGCCATGTGCGAAGGATCGCCTGCATACATTCGAATGGAAACTTGTGTGTATCAAAATTAAGAGTGCTCGTATCATGGATTGTCCAGGCATTTTGTTTTAGCACTTTGCCAAGCTAATAATCTAATATTTATTATTTGGGAGGCACCGTTCTCTGAAAAGTAACTGTAAACTAATTAGTTTTATAACGTTGTGTGCAGGCGATCCCACAGATGGTATACCAAAGAATGTCACCATCGCTTGGGAGGAAGAGATTGGAACCCAACTAACAAGAGCACAATGCCTGGGGAAAATGATGACGATCTTGAAGACGCAGATAAGGCTATCATTAGATTCCAGAGTAAGCGACAGTCATGGATGCTTAAAAAGGACAAATACACTTTACCGGACGAAGAAGACGACATTCTTACTCATCATGGTAGCATGAGGAGATTGTGATGACGACCCAGACAAGGAATTTTGTCGCTCACTCAGAAAGTGCTGGTTCATGTGGCGGGAGCTACGACTATCTCAACAGGAGAAAGATGGAAAGGATAAAACCCCAGGTCGCACATTTGCCAGGGTCGCAAGGTTGCATATCTTCGATTTTTTCGCCTTTTGCGACCCCGCAACCCAGTGACCTAGTCGCAAGGTCACAAGATCGCACCTCTTTGTTTTTTCCGCCTTTTGCGACCCCGCGACCCAGTGACCTAGTCGCAAGGTCGCAAGGTCGCACCTCTTCAGTTTTTCCACCTTTTGCGATCCCGCGACCCAGCGACTTAGTCGCAAGGTCGCAAGGTCGCATCTCTCCGGTTTTATGCATTTTGCGACCCCGCGACCTAGTCGCAAGGTCGCATCTCGTCGGTTTTATGCATTTTGTGACCCCGCGACCTAGCGAGTGACCCTGCGACCTAGTCGCAAGGTTGCAAGGTCGCATCTCTCCGGTTTTATGAATTTTGCGACCCCGCAACCCAGCGACCTAGTCGCAAGGTCGCAAGGTCGCATCTCGTCGGTTTTATGCATTTTGCGACCCCGCGACTCAGTTGCAAAGTCGCAAGGTCGCAATCTCTCATTTTCTTACAACTTGCGACCCCGCGACCCAGTCAGGTCACAGGTTGCAACAACAGCTCAGGTCGCAAGTCGCAGAAAAGACTGGGTCGCAAGGCAGCCCAACAGTCAAGAAGATGAAAAGTCAAGGAAGCCCAAAGGGCAGGTTGTGTATTATAAATACTCCCTCAGGAGCTTGTAAAAGGATCTTTTGTTTGGGACTTGAGTTGAATATATTGTATTACCAAAGGATTACACATTGAAACATGAATACAAGCATTTTGAAAAACTCCCTATGGATATGATGTGTTTTGTTGTGCGAACACTATGTGTATTTCTTATATAGTTTCAAATATCCTTTGATTAATGAATTTGCACTCTTAATGATATCATTTATGCATCATGGCTATCTGTGCTTGTGTTAATGATGTTCAGTTTTTCATTGCTCTTGTAATGAATGTTAATGACCTTGTTTATTAGCATTTCGTTTTATATTTCAGGAAGTAAAGGGGTATCTCGCCATAAAGAACTATTTCTTTTGTGGTCAGAATACCTCACAAGCATAACCCCAAAGATGTGTTGCTAACGACACCTCCTTCGGCGTGTATGTTTTATTAATTTTCTCGCTACACATAGTGTTATCTACGTGTTTAATGCATCAATCATATGTCTTGTATCGGTGGATTAGGTGTGTACCCATTGTTTTATAGAGTTTAAGCAAGACCCAAAGCAAAGGAGAAATCAATGGTAGCCAGACCCACACCGCGGATGGGATCCCTATTCCAAACGGTTCAAGGTCTAATTGGGACCTTTTACTGGGGAGATCCCTTGCTGTTGGCCGGACAGATTTTCCCATCAACACTATAATATTCTTCCTGAACATATCAGGCTTTGTTTTTGAGCTGGGATGCCAATGGCAGATTGGATTTGATTCTTCATCTCTGATACAGACTCAGAGTTCCACACCCATAATATCTTTGTTTTCCCGTCTATGGATTTAAGAAAGGTTTGGAAACGTGTCTGCGGCATATAAACCACCCCTCCACTACCTCTGCAGGACGTCTGTGTGTCTGTCCCCTGTGGGGATGGGACATTTGCAGGGTTCGAGTCAAGTCTAGGGGGGAAAATAAACACCTGTTAGGATTGACCGAAATGGTCTCCCAACCTCTTTCCATAGTGGAATTAGAGGAAGAAACGGGGTATCCTCTACCACATGCTGTAACCGCATCAGCCCAAAGAGGGGGGAGGCCATCCCTCCAGCGACCCACGCCCGCAGCATATTTACCGCAGTATTAAATTTAACAGAATTATAGAAATGTTGAGTAGAAAGGGACATTACCAAAGTTTTAAGCCGCTGCCCCAATCTATAGAAAACAGAGCCTTCTACGAGGAAGCGCAGAGAAAGGGTAGTCGTACCGAGAAGGGAGCACCGACCGTGCCCTTGGAAACCAAACCCCCAACCATGCTCGCAGATTGAGTGAAACTAGGGGATATTCCCTTCCCCCGCCGAAGTGGAGAGAAAAAGCATAACCCCCACGCTGAGTCCAGCGTTCGCCCGTAGCTCCATAGTAATCCACCATCGTTCCCTTGCCAAGCCCTCACAATCCAACCATGAGAAAACTACCTTCTTCCGCAGCATAAGTGAGTCATCGCCCCTTGAAGAGAGACAAAGAGCCACATCCAGTCCTGCTCGAAACCAGTTGGCACCTTCAAACCCTAGAAACCCTAGACCAAAAGCACCACCACCGCTTCGCTCCATCTTTCAACCTTCGTTATGTCCTTTTCTGAGAACACTTAAAAACAAGCCAAAAAATTGGGACTTGCCTTATTGAATCTCTATGTTTGAAATAGCAAGAAGAGGTTCCCAACATTGAAATAGAATAACTTCCTTGTAAAACAAACCAACCATTTTAACTTTCCTTTGACTCACATAGCTCAAAAACAAACATTTTCCTTCACCCTCCAACACTTGACATAGGCGCTATAAGAACAAAAATGGAGGGAAGCAGAGATGAAAGATGTCCAAAACCTTTCAAAAAACACATGAGATCACCCAAGAACAAATACCAGCATTTAGACCCAACAAGGATATGGCTACAACACTTGCACTAAGACAACTAGTGAAACCACCACTAAGACCAAAATTGAAAACCAACAATAAAATATCCTTGAAGTCGACATAGATACCACGAACAAAATTTCCATTGACGCCACAAGTGAGACCTGATAAGAATAAAGCTTCAAGACCTATGAAATAGCAAGAAGAGGTTCCCAACATTGAAATAGAATAGTTTTCTTGTAAAACAAATCAAACACCTTGAATTTTCTTTGACTCACTTAGCTCCATAACAAATACTTGCCTTCACCCTCGAACACTTGACACAGACACCATAGGAACAAAAAGGGAGGGAATCAAAGATGTCAAATGTCCAAAACCTCTCAAAAAACAAATGAAATCACCCAGGTACAACGACCAACATTGAGACCCAACAAGGATAAGGGCCACAACACTTGCGCTGAGACAACCATTGAAACCACCACTAAGACCACCATTGAAAACCAACAATAGAATATCCCTGAAGCCGACATAGAGAACACAACCAAATTTACCATTAACACCACAAATGAGACCCGACAAGAACAAAACTTCAAGACCTATGAAATTCCCCTACCAAGAGCACCAAATATTTATAACCCCGCCTTTCCAAATCATAAGCATCATGGGCATTGAATTGCCACAAGTTGATCATGAAAATGTAAACAAATTTAAGGCATTGCCTCCCTAAATACTTTAATTAATTCATATTAAGTAGAGCATTCACTAATAACCTGGATTGAGCAAAAACATAGTTCAATTATTTTACGAAATATTAAGTCTTCTTAATCCAAAGCCTCCAAGCTGAAATTTTGTTTAATATAAAAAAATATTACCTTGTTAAAAGAGATTATATTTGATTTTAAAACTATCAATTTTTGGTTTGTTCCCCAATAGATTAGAATGAGCTATCATCACTCTAATAATAAACATTAAGCATGTAAAAATTATTAAAAGTATAATATTTTTCCCCTTGACCATGGAAAAACTATACCACAAGGTATAACATAAGGCCAAGTTTCTAGGATATTGAGGGCATAAACGAAGGGGATATGTTTTGAAGAAATTATAGATACAAAAAGATAAAGGAATCTCAACATCGAGTAAATTAGTTGCGAAGGAAAATTCAATTCGAAGACAGAAAAGGGAGAAAGAAATTTAAAACGTGAACAATTTAATGTACATAAAATTTTGTAAGTACATTTACTTTGCATTTTCAATATTTTATAGATTTACCAAGTAAGCTTCCAAGGGGGACTATTAGTAACTGTTATACTAATTGCAATTATGTTAAAAAAATAATTATGTAATTGAAGGAATATAAAATAAATATTGGATTATGTGTTTAAACTTATTTTAGCTTTGAAATATGATATTTTTACAACTATATTTCGCATAAATTATATTAATTCCATCTGTGTTCTTAAAAAATTCCGTGTTATAAATTTTACTTATTAGAAATAAAAAAATATTTATGTTGACAAAATACAATATCGCAATATCTTTTGTACGTAAATGAACAAAGAATAAGTGAATTTTGTGAAAGAATGTTAAATAGTTAGTGTTCATATTTATAAAAGCACGATAAATGAATTTTGAGAAAGAATGTTGAATAGTTAGTGTTCATGTTTATAAAAGCACAATTCTTTAAGTATATAAATTTCAGTAAGGTTCGGCTACAATGCAGTTCCCTAGTGGATAAAAATTGCAGGTTACGAAAGTATCACCTATGTTGCATATAATCTTGGTGCAACCAACTTTGGTAATGGCCCTCCATACAACTTAAGTCTAGTGAGTGAGTGCAAATATTTTTGGCATAGTTAAACCATTTTCTCCACTAAGCTTATAATAATGTAAATTAAACTTATAATAATGTAATTATGTGTTCATTTTTCGAAATAGCAAAAAATTATTTTATTTTAAAAATTGTTGATTGAAAATATATTTTTTTTAAACATATTTTTTACGCTTAAATTTTTTTATGTATCAAGTATGAATATTTTTTAAAAAATATTAGCAATTTCTATGCTAATTTCGAAAAGTGTTGATGAAGCGTCATCTCCTTTCTTTAAAGGTCTTAGTTTTTACACTTTAAATTTTTTAATATATTAAGTGTGGATAATTTTTTTAAATGATGGTGATTTTCATGGGGATTTTGAAAAACATCAACAAATTTTTTTGAGGCATATTTTTGACACTTTAAATTTTCTTATGTTCTAAGTATACATATATATTTTTTAATGTTGATTATTTAGCCATTTTTCAAGTTGGCTTGTTCCTCTTCATGTTTTTCGTCCAAAGATATTTGGTTTTTAAGGTTTATCAAAGTTTTTGTTTTTTGTTTTTCTTCGCAATGTTTTTTTTTAATGATTTTTGTATTTTCTTTTACGAAGTTTTAAAAAAATAATAAAATTAATATTGTGAGGTTAGAAATATATATATATATATATATATATATATATATATATATATATATATATATATATATATATATATATATATATATAGTCACTAAAAAAGGATAATGTAAAAAAAAAAATACACATTTTGCATTTAGATATAATTAAAAAAATATGTATTTTAGGACTTTTATTAAAATAATTTTATAATTACCCCTGATCGGGGTGCAAGAGAGAGACAGATGACTCATAGGAGACCCATGAAGATGTTAATACGCCAGAAGGAAAGGGAAGAGGGGTGGGAAAATAAATGCCAACTACATGCCGCAATCAATAATGGCAACGATAGGGAAGGCACAGGCCAGTTGGCACATCGCACGATTAGGGTCCAGCAAGGGTATATTTAATACACACATGCACTGTATGCACCTTAGTATGCACAACAAGGAAGATAGGAGAAGAATGTGGAAGGAGAGGTGTGTGCTCGAGTTGTTGAACAATCGAGAAGGTTTACGCCTTGAGTCTCCGTTGAAGCTCTGGTTCTAGTATGTTACTTTGTCCCTCCTTTCGGTTGCTATGAGGAAGAGGAAAACAGCTATTAGAGGAAGCAGTAAGCCAAATTGGTTAATGTTGAATTGGTCACTCTCTAGGGGGGGCAAAGGAATGGGATACGTCCCAATTCTCCTCATCTTATTGTATATCACTCATAGAGGTTATGAACCTTCAGACTTGGTTGCCAAGACTTCTCCCACAATTCTGCATGTTGTCTGTCGCTGCTTTGGGGAGCCAATGGTAGGGGAGTATGATAAGGCTGAGGGGGATGACTTTAGGTGGGAAGAAGCGAGAACCTCCTATGCAAACCAGGGAGTCACTTGGTTAAGTTAGGGAAGACAAGAGAGGGCAAGAAAAACAATGCTCTTGCCCGGAAGAGGGACGTGGAGGAAAATAGCCAAACTCGGCTCTCAAAATATATAGGCACAACATATTTCGTGAGCTCTTCTCTTTTTCATGGGAGGGGTAGCAGTCAGGTCCAGATAAAGCGTCAGCTGGGCTTTTTATTTCAGTACGGGGAGGGACATAGAGGTGGGAACTGGGTTTTGGGTCTGCTTAGTCACAGTTGTTGTACCCCCACAACTGAGGTTCTGAGATTTGGTGTCCCAACACCAGATTAGTGTACAGGGAACTTAAACCTGAACCCAATCATGATGGGACCTAGTTCATAATGGCCCATGTGGTGATTGAACCAAGGGTTTTTGCCTTAAACAAGATGACTCCTCCTAACACGATCACTGGAACTGCATGTATTACAGGTTTGAGTAAGAGGCACTAGTCCTCATACATAATTATAGGGAAGAACTTGCTGGTGTGGGCCCTAATAGTGGTGCAGAAGGTGGAAAGCGTGACGAAAGGTAAAATGAAGAAAGAAGCTAATGAAAGCCAAAAGGGTCACGACAGCTGAAATGAAACTGGTAAAGGAAAAAGGAAGGTGATGGCCTCCACTAGTTGACCATCGAAGAAAAGAGGAATAAAATCGGGAGTGGAAACCATACAGAAATTACTGCATGCTTACAGTGGAAGTACGCCAGCAAGGGTAAATACTGAGATTTGCTTACAGTGAAATTATGCCAGCAAGGGTAAAGATTGATATTTCCGAATGGGAAATGGGGTTGAAGGAGAAGGCAGGAATGGAACCGATACAGGTAGAAGACTGGACACCATTGGTGAGGACTTGGGCAACACAAGAGGAAGGTTGGCGTTATTTAGACAGGTCATCCAAACCTACTGGACAATGAAGAACCTATTGGCAAAACCCATGACATGAAATCAGCAGTTGAGAGAACAACCCATCCAACCAGGGTAGCCCCAAAACCATGAAGATGAACCTAGCCTAGCAGTGATTCAAAAATAAATTCAGTCTGTCCAAGTGCAGATGTACCACTAGAATAACAAACTCGAATTAATGGGGAAGCAACTTTAGAGTCTGCAAGAGCAAGAGATATCGGGGTCGAGTGCGAAGGATCTGACCCTGGTAGACTCTTCTGATGAGTAAATGTCGGTAGATCTAGATGATCCTGCATTGTCTGTAATTTTTTTTTACTTATGTCAGATAGCATTTACATTGTCAGTTGTCAGCATAGTGTGATAGTAGATAGAATAATGATGAACATGTGGCTAGACATTCTCAAAACATTTAAGTTTTGGATGGCATATGCTGCAGACCAGTGGCCAACAGGCCCAGTTTCCTACGGGTGGGTTGAGGTCACCAAAGACATATATTTGTTCTAACATTATTCAAAAATTATTAATAAAGGAGTACAGCCAAATTTACAAAATAAAAAAATAATTATAATTGTTGTTTTCTTATTGTTTCTATTTTTTTCTTCAAATTTTTAATTTTTTTTCTTATTTATTTAAATATTGTTTATAATTGGTTTTTTTATGTTTTTTATTTTTAGTTGTTTAATATTTTTTATTTTATTATTATGTTTTTTTTGAATTTTTCATTTTAAATTATTATTTTTTAAATGTATTATTTATTTATTTATTTTAATGGTTTTTATTTGTTTTTTTTAAATTGTATAGTAAAATTTTGTTTATTTTTTTTCTATTTTTTTAATTATTATTATTATTTAATTTGTTTTTAAAATTGTTTTCTTAATAAGTGTTATTTTTAACATTTTTTTTCTAATATATATTTTTTATTTACTTATTATTATTTTTTAAACTTTTGTTTTTTTTTTTTTTTTTGAAATTTTTAGGTTTTTAGAGTCATGATATTTTATCTGCTATTATTTAAAAATGTTGAAAACTTATCCTGAAAAAAAAAGGCGTTATTTCAGTATCAACACTTTTTGTTTCTAGGGTGTTTTTTTTAAATTTACCACATGAAAAAAATGGTATTTGAGCATCAACACTTTTCATTTTCGAGCTTTTTTTCATGTTTTTTGGGATTTTTTTTTCTAGAGTTCTCGTTCTGAGTTTACAGTTCCCATTTGATAGTTTACATTGTTTTATCTCAATTGCGAGTTCTTTGGGCTTGTCGAAATGGCCAGCCAGGTCCCTCTCTGTCTCCATCAGTTTCCGTTTACATAAAAAAAAAGACCCATCCCCATGTAGAAGTAGGGAAACTTGCAAAAATATTGCAATTGAGAACCCCTTGTTTCCATGTGTCTTTTCACTATACTTCACACAATCTATATCATATCTGAGAGGGGCTTGATCCTTAGTTTGAAATATGCTATTACCTTCTCCTTCGTTCTCTCATCGTTCACACTCCTCACGAGCTCCCCCATTTCTCCATAATTTTCCCAGCTACCACAAAGAAATTCCCAATTCGCATGAAGTAACTAGTAGATGGCTTTGAATTTGACATTCGTCTGTGCCCAGTTTGCACACAACAACAAGTAGGTGGATTCCATCAATGAATGATCATTTTCCTAGTTCATATAATCAAGAGAATGGTTTCCTACTCATGAACCTATTACAACCAAGGAAGCCCATAGTTCTATTTCCATGGCCCTTGGACTCGAATACCAAAGTGCCCAAATACCATGGAGTTTAGTTTTCTCTATCCATTCTCCTCCTCCATAGTGGAAACCAAAGATTATTTCCATGTCTCTGGATAGAAATCCACTAACTAAATATGTAGTGTCTACATTCCACTAATTATCATTTTCAAAGTAAAAAAAGGCAGTGAACTAGATAGAGAGTGAGGCTGTCCATGTCAACAAACAAAAAGAACCTGCAATTGAGATAAGTCTAGTGACGTGTAATATGAGAATGCATTAGAGAAAATTTGAGGTCTAAAATAGGCCTCCTAAGGAATATTATAAAATGATAGTGGAAATAATAAAATAAGATTACATTACATCATCAAATTTTAGACGGGAAAAAGAAAAAATATTTTTTTCGATGTGTATTTTTAACTTATCTCCCTACAATTTTACTCAAATTTTGAGTGGGGTACTTGTTGGATGTAAAATTTAATTCTTCATCCAATGAGTTACCCATGTTGCATACTTTCGATGAACTCTGCTACACAAAAATGAGAAATACATGGAAAAATATGATTGCAATCAATCACATTTTTCCTTGTATTTCTCTTTTTTCATGTAGGAGGGTCTATCGAAAGTATGCAACATGGGTACTCCTTGGATGGGGAATTAAATCTTTCATCCAACGAGTGCCCCCACTCAAAATTTGAGTAAAATCATACGGAGACGAGTTGAAAATATTAGTTGAAAAACCTGTTTTGTTTTATAATATTTTTACTTTTTTACTCCAAAAATGGTGAATCATCTTAAATCCTATTGGTTCTTGTAAAGTTAATTTTGGTTGTACATTTTTGTTTTGAGGCCAATTTTAGATCTCAAAAATTTCAATAATGAAGGAGCTCATCGTCATTAAGTACATTGAAAGTATAGACACATCCTAACATAGTTACTGATCAAATGAGAATTATTACCTCGAAACGAGAACTCTAACAAAAAAAAAAACGTCAAAAAACCATGAAAAAACAACCTGAATACAAAAAGTTGTATTCTGGAATAATCTCTTTTCTTTCAGGGTAAATTTTCAACATTTTTTAAAATTGAAAGTAAAAGCCAATTTTTTTTTTCCTTTTCTTTTTTCCGAAGTCACTTTTGAACATTTTTTAAAAATAGAAGTAAAAAGCTTTTTTTTTTTTTTTTTTTTTGCAAAAAAACACCAAAAAACAAAAATATTAAAATAATAAATATATATTAAAAAATGAGAAAAAAAATTAAAATAATTGAAAAAAATACAAAATTCATTATATTTTTTAAATCAAAAGAATTTTAAAATTCAAAAATTCAAAAAAAAAATTAAAATAAAATAAAAACATTTTGAAAATTAAAATTTAAAAATATATTAAAAAATAAAATTTAAAAAAAAAAAACAAAACAAAACAAAATATTAAATTAAAAAAATTAAATTAAATTAAAATATACACATTAAATTTAAAAAAAAAGAAAAAATTTATTAAATTAAAAACAAAGAAAATTGAATTTTAAAATACAAATTTAAATTTAAAAAAATATATTAAATTTTAATAAATTAAAAATTTTAAAATTAAAAATAAAAATAAAAATAAATAAATAAATAAATATTTAAACTAAAAAAAATATTAAATTTAAAAAAAAAAATTTAAATTAAATTTAAATTACAAAAAATAAATTATATATATATATATATATATATATATATATATATACCTTAAAAAACAAATTAAATTAAAAATAAATATTAAATTTTAATAAATAAATGAATAATTAAATAAATTTTAAAATTAAAAAAAAAAAATCAAAATAAAAAACACTAAAAAAATAATAATAATAATAATTAAAAAAAAAAATTGAAAAAAAACAATTATATGGCATTTTTTTTAATAACTTAGAATTTTTTTTTTTATTTATTTAAATTTTTTGGTTCAATTTTTTTTCTTTAAATTATGTATTTTTTTTATTTTTTGGTTAATTTTCAAAAAAAATTGTTATTTATTTTTATTTAAAATTTTAATTTTTACAAGTTAATTTTTTTTTAAAACATTTTTGTTGGTTTTTTTTATTATTTCTATATATATTTTTATATTAGAATTTTTTTGTCATATTTTTCCTTATTTTGTTTTTATGTTTTATTACAAACATGAAAATCACCTCTAAAAAAATGGTTCATGCGCTATCAACACTTTTCAAAATTAGCATGAAAATCAGCACTCTAAAAAAAATGTTTGATGGTGCATCAACACTTTTCAAAATTAGCATGAAAATCACTAATATTTTAAAACAATGTTCATACTTTATAAATAAAAAAATAAAGTGTCAAAAATATGCTAAAAAAAAAGGGGTAATTCTGCATCACAACTTTTCAAAGTTGGGTGCTTTTTGGCTACCTAAAAAAAATAGGTACCAATTCAACGAAAATTATGAGAGTTTCATGGCATGAAAGATTCATCACCATGAAAAATAATTGTTACGAGAAGACCCAGTGGTAAAAGAAACTGCTTATCTATAGTTGTGGAGATTTCTAGTTGAATGGAAAAATAAAAGGGGTGGGGGGTTGTTCTTTTATTGTGTCAGGTTGTACTATCAAGTTCAAAAGAGGAGGAGAATGGTAGTGTTGTTATAGGTGTTTTTATTGTCTTGAATGTATGAATTTTGGGTCGTAGGATCATTGATTAACCCATGTGGAGGAAGGTGTTTTATGTATTGGAACAATCACATCTTTATAAGGATGAAGCAAATAAAAAAGTGAAATCTTATGGATTTAGGTGTGAAGAATCGATTCTATAGTAACAATGAAGATCTAAAAATGGCATGAGCAGTCAACATAATTATCAACCGGTAAAAGAGACATAAAGAACCATAAATTATTTAAATTTCTAACATATTAGACATTTCCACAATCATAAACATAATGTTGAGATTTTCTCGAGAACTTTGTTGAGCCCGAACAATCACATCTTTATAAGGATGAAGCAAATAAAAAAGTGAAATCTTATGGATTTAGGTGTGAAGAATCGATTCTATAGTAACAATGAAGATCTAAAAATGGCATGAGCAGTCAACATAATTATCAACCGGTAAAAGAGACATAAAGAACCATAAATTATTTAAATTTCTAACATATTGGACATTTCCACAATCATAAACATAATGTTGAGATTTTCTCGAGAACTTCGTTGAGCCCGACGTTCTACTGAACACTTTACCTATCTTGATCCTTAGGTCATTTTTGTCAATCTTTACGCATTGCTTCATCTATCTCTCACAGTCGAAACAAGCCCCCACCTTCGAAATGATAGGTCTTCCTCGATCAAAAGGAGATTCGCTGTGGAGTTGATGTCTCGATTGTAATCGAAGCAACTATTAATGATTCCGTATATGGTCTTGCTCAGTGTTAAACTTCGTTAATGCGTTGTAAGTACCAACAGAGACTGAAAGAAGAGCGGGATTTATTACATGTTTTGTTCATTCATATTTTCGGTTTAATCACAGGGTTGCCCAGAATGTCACCGTATGGGTCGCCCACAATGCCGCCCAGATCGACGAATTTGCCTCACGCTTTGACACGGTTACCTAACAATTCCACACACCCGTCCAGTAAAAAGACATCCGAAAAATGGTTATATTGTTGGGAAGCGTCATCGGTTCAACAGCTCTATTTGTGATGCTTTGCCTGGTGTTCGGTCGATCTGTTAGGCATTGGAAATCCACTGTTAGAACAGGTCATTATAAATTATTGCACTATAGCTTCCATGCTGAATTCCGCTGTATTTTATTTTATTTATTATTTTATTTATTTATTTCTAACTGTCAGATTAAATCGTTATTAAGAAAATTGTTGTTGTGATATGCCCTACGCAGATAAGAATATATATGCCAGGGGAAATTTCGGGGAAGTATATTTTGATTACAAGATTCTCAGAGATGCTACTGGAAACTTTGATCGGAAGAACATGCTTGGCAAAGGAGGATTCGGAGAAGTTTATAAGGTATGATAATACACGTAGTTTTGTTCAATTATGTGGTGACTTTGCAGAGTAATTGTAATGAGTTTGATGATGAGCAGGGAAGACTTCCGGATGGGAGGGATGTTGCAGTTAAGAAACTTAATGGAAAGCACACTACTCAAGTTGCTGAGGAATTTTTAGCGGAAGTGAATCTCATCAGCAGCGTCCGTCACCGTAATCTTGTTCGTTTACTCGGATGTTGCAAGAGAGGGCACAAACGCTTGCTGGTTTACGAATTTATGTCAAATAACAGTCTTGACAAACATTTGTTCGGTACGTTGTTCTTACTAATGCTATCGTTTTTCATAATTCATGTTGTTTTTAGAAATGATGTAACTTGTACTGAAGCTTTAGAATACTATTGCTGGAGGTCCGCAGGCCAGATAAGAAATCCTTTGAGCTGGGAAAACCGTTTAAATATTATAGTGGGCACAGCACGAGGCCTTGCATACCTGCACGGGGAATCCAACGTTCGCATTATACACAGAGACATCAAATGTGCAAATATACTTCTCGATGACAGCCTTCATCCAAAAATTGCAGATTTTGGATTGGCTAGATTCTTCCCGGAAAGCCAAACGCACGTTTCTACAAGAGTCGGAGGAACAATGTAAGCTCAGCAATTCAGTTATTAGTTGTTTTCAGAAGATTTTATAAGCTGTCGAATCCGGACATTAATTTATAGCTTTCACGAATTTGGTATAAAACAGAGGCTACACTGCACCTGAATACGCCGTTCATGGGCAATTAACCGAAAAAGCTGACGTTTACAGTTATGGGATCGTGATTCTTGAGATCGTCGCTGGGAGAAAGTGTGTGGACGCAAGACTGCCGGCCCCTCTTCAGCTTCTTCTCGAATGGGTGAGTCTCTGTTTGTGCTCGTGATAATTAACGGCCCAGATCTCTGGCGCTTCACTTCCTTTGTTTAAGGAGTCCAGTATTTGCTTTTCACCAGCCACCTAATTATCGACTTTCTTATATTTTTTTTCACATAGACATGCCCAGTCAATATATTATGTCAACCTACCATATCATCTTAGTAGGTGTTCTATTCCATGTACGCATCAGTATGCCACGTCAGTTTAATTATGAAAATTCAGATACCTGAAAAGCTCTACAGGACTTCCACACTACCAAATGTCTTGTATATCCAGATATCATCTACCCCTTTTTAGCCCCTTTTCTCTGCTGGGCCTCTGTCACAGCCACCGTGAACCCATGTTGCCGGGCATTAACGCTAAGATTTTAAAACCCAAGTAATCAGATTTACAAGCATTGGATTTAGCTTCTACGCCTTTTTCAACAGACTAAATGTAATACCTATAGGTGTAGATTTTGCGGAAATCCTTCATAGAATATTGTAATCCACAGCAATCTATAAAGCATATCAAACTCATTTAATCCTTGGTCAAAATTGGGCTTCTTTCTAAAGAAATCGAAAGGGGTTTATAAAACTTAAAAATTGAATAGACTATGCAAACTTTCAAAAGGGTCATTACTTTATTAGAGTAAAGCTCCAAAATGGGGTTTATAAAACTTAAAAATTGAATAGACTATGCAAACTTTCAAAAGGGTCATTACTTTATTAGAGTAAAGCTCCAAAATTTAATAGGTTAAGGAAACTTTCTTTCTCTTTCAATTTTGATCAGTCAAGGATTTCAAGCCAAGACAAACTTTTTAGCAGAATTCCATCAATTCACGGGCTTATAAGTGAACTTTCTAATACCTTATATCATATGTCATGTGAAGACTCTTCCATCTAAGTCTTCACTCTAAAACTAACTCTTCTATTTTTGCATTAAAGATTAAGACTTACATAAGTTTTTAAATTTTATAGCAATTTTCTTTTGTTTATGTGGACAAACTATCTTTAGTCACATATTGCAAGCTTCTTTCCATGGATTGGAATAGATCTAATCCTAAGGTCCATTGAGGTCCTCTAACCCATCTCTCATGAATTCTCATTGCAAAAACCATTGCCTATCCAAGATATCACAAGTAAACATATTTATAATTTTTTTTTGAATTTTCAACTCATTCTCATGGTAATTACAACAATATTACACCAGGCTTTAGTTCATCAACATATTTTTACCCAAGAATAATCTCATCCATGAATATTAAACATATACATGTATATATTGATATTTCATGTAAAAGGATAAAATACACCTATTTGAATTTATCCAACCAACTCAACAATAACCTCATCCATGAATCTTGAACATATACATGTATGTATTGAAATTTCATGCAAAAGGATAAAATACACCCTTTTGAATTTATTTTAAACTTTTTTCGAAATTGAGGAAGTGAGAGCCACTCTCCACCCAATCATATGCTTAGATGCACTGTGTATTTCTTATGATCAAGATTCCATGCAACAAGAGGTAACCTCACTCACTCATCAAAAGGGTAAATATAATTTAGAGATATGAAGGAAACTCTTCATGCAGAGAAATCAAATTGTTGTCTATCAACCCACCAATTCAAGGCTAGATGCCACTTATAGGGTTGCCACAATTGGATTTTATAACACAGGGATCCTTGCCTTCCAAACATCCCATCACACCATAAGAGGTAATGTTGTTCACTCATCAAAAGGGTAAATACAATGTAGAGATATGGAGACAACTCTCCATGTAGAGAAATGCAATTGTTGTCTATCAACCCACTGGTCCAAGTCCCGATGCAAGTCATAGGGTTGCCACATTTGGATTTTATAACAAAAAGGGATCCTTGTCTTCCCAATAGTCCCTCATCACCTCCCCTATCCCAGTGCTTCTCATGCTTACTCTAACAAATCGCTTAGAAAACTCATGGATCTCTTTTTCTAGCTTAGGTTGGACACTTCATATTTGATCTCTCTTACCAAAATAGGAAACTCACAATTTCACATAAGTTGCTATTACTCAAATGGTTTTTCTGCAAACCTACTTTGAATCATAGTCTTAGAGCCCCTTGTGTGTCTTTGTCTCTTCTCTCATGAGATTCTCTTTATGTCTTCACATACAAGCTTCTCTTTATATCTCAACCACCTCCTCTACTTGAGGATTCATGGTCTATAATATGGACCATGTGGTCAATTTAGAATTCTCCATAAGGGTACTTCATCCATACCTTTAGAGTAGTTCTATATCACTTCCATCCCTTCTCATAACTACTAGCAACTAACAGACGAGAGAAATTAGATATTTAATTTTGGGAAAGACATTATATTAAAAAGGAACTTTTTAATTTATGCCATGAGTTCTTCTCATAGCATCTAAATCTATGTAGATTTTTCTCTTTTAGCATCTAAATCTATGTAGATTTTTCTCTTTTAACATCTAAATCTATGTAAAATTTTCTCTTTATTCAGTAATTAGCAATATTTTCATTAGAAAAAAAACACTATATTATCAAATTTTAAAAATAACTATATTATCAAGTTTTAATGTAATAATCATAGTTACATTCCAATTATTATTATTAAATAAACTTCAAAATAAAATATTACATAACTGCAGGGTTGTTATTAATTGTGGTTCTAATTGAGTGTGGTTAGCATGTAAAGACACCGTAGATTAATGAGGATCCAATAAACAAAGGTTTCTCTTATGCTCAAAAGTTACATCATGATTGGTCAAGAGAAACATGGAATAATTTCAAACTTTAGAGGCTCAATACAGTGTGTAACATTTTCATTGAGGATCCCTTCAGTCAACTCTTTATATAGACCTTTGTTTCTCCCCCATTGACGCAGAGAAAGGTTTATCCTCTTGTTTCCCAAGAGAGCGGTCGATCTGCCAAGAAGTGTTGGAGAACCTCTTAATTAATAAAAAATGGGGTTGCAAGCACCTAGTCCCTACCCCGAATAATTGACCCTAGAAATGAAAAAATGAAAAGAACTAAATTAAATATAGTGGCAACAAATTCCACCATACCCTCCAAGCGACAGTGGCATCATAACCTATTAACATTTTAGATTTCAATCTGTTCACATGTATCAAGGTGATATGCCTTTATCCAACAAACTAGACTTGTGAACACATGTCCATAAAGTGCAGAAACGGACAATCACTTGGCTAGGGAAAAAAATGAAACTTGTCTTCATTCCTCCCACGAAAACAACCACGTGGTGAGAGACTTCAAAACCACAACAAAAATATTTGTTTCAGAATTTGTCCAAGTTGTGTTGTTCATAAAGGCATTATAAGCAGCACTAAAAATGGCATTGACCCATTTGATGCTCTTCCTCCCCTACACTAGTTTTGCCTACCATTTGAATCTTTGACTATCCTTTGGTAACTGAAATATGAGATTAAATACAGCCTATGTGAGGTGGGATAATAGAATTTTTGACTTTTGCGTAGTGAGAAGAATGCAAGCAGCTATATTCAATTCACCTTTGCTTCCAAGTATCTTTGATTCTCTGGTTGGTTGTCGGCTCTGTTATCACTATGTATGTTATTTGTATATTAAGTTTGTTTTATCTTCAGGAGTTGGCTATTAGCACTTGGCACAATAAGCTCAATATCTCTTAGTAGCAGAAGAAAATTTTCAGAGTCTCTTATGCATGTATATTGGGTGAATTGTCTTGAGCATGGTGTTGATTCCCATCCATCGTTTTCAAGTTTAGGTTTGTGGGTTTGTAGCATTAGCAGAAAGCAACTTTCTTTTTAGTTTACTGGAAGTAGTTTACTCATAATGGACCATCATAGCTACAAAATCTTAAGATTATTCTTAGGACTCATGAAGAATTGACTTAGAGAAATAGTGTTTACAATGTTTTTGTTTCCCTGTTAACTCAAAATTTCATATCCAGACTTGCGCAGGCTCAAAAACTTCAGAACCATGGATAATTACATACCCTAGAAATGGTTGCAACAAGATTTTTCACTTCATAGTTACTAGTTAATTCTGATTTTATTAAGTCGGGCACGTTCATAGGTGCGACATACCTTACAGTTTCATAAACTCCACCATCAGCAGTATGAGATTTTCTTGTTGACCGAGCAGAAGCACCACCAGCATCACTAACTACATATCCAGGTGCAAAGATAGGGACAGAGGAAAATAAATAAAAATAGTTAGCATAGCCAGATACAAAGAAATATAGAGCACGGGCCGGGAATCCATGGTCAGTTATCAATTGAGGCTGCTCTGGCTGGATACAGTCGGCCTGAAGTAACGTAGCACAACTTAAAGGAAGGCATTGAGCAACCCTCTTATCGACTATCAATAGGTTGGTCAAGTCAATAGGTCGGTTCAAAAGAAAGTGAGTTTTGTTTGGTTGGGGTTTTTTAAAGGAAGCACAGGATAAGTAATATCGTTCTCATTTATAAGTAGAGCTCTGCGAAGGGGCTGACACAGGACCTTCGAGCAAGGAGATACAAAAAGAAAGAGTCCAGGCATCACGTCCAACCGAACTATAACTATTCCATAAGTATGGAAAAGTAAAGGCTAATTCCGCTAAGCTTACAATGACTTATAATGAGAATAATTATCCCATATCAAACTACATAAAATAGCTATAGATTTACAAATTATTATAGCCGTTCCAACAAAGTAAATATTCAGCTTTGTTGTGCAGGAGATACACTTAACCTCAAAGAAATATGTCTACAAGAATGGCTGTTGATTTGGAAGCTTTCAGGAAATAACAAAGGGCAAATGGCTTAGCTTCGATCCTTGCTATCGGCACGGCCAATCTACCCAATGTTGTAGATCAGAGCACATATCCATATTACTATTTTCGAATCACCAATAACAATCATAACATAGACCTCAAGGATAAGTTCAAGCGAATATGTAAGTTTTCAGTTTTCTTCAAGCGATTCATGAATGATCAGAAAAAATATAAATATTTTCTGACAGTGATTTGTACTAATTTATTTAATGAAACCTGATGAAGCATGACTCCTTGTGGCAGGTTGCTACTACAGAATTCACCAGGAATTCAAAGACTCCTCATCGCACTGGCAAGTTGCTACTACAGAATTCGCTAGGAATTCAAAGACTCCTCCTCGCAGGCTGCTACTACAGAATTCACCAGGAATTCAAAGACTCCTCCTCACAGGCTACTACAACAGAATTCAAGAGGAATTCAAAGTTTTCTTGTTCCACATCGAGAATTGCAACAGAGGAATTATTTCTCTGCACATATCATGGAAAAGGAGCCAAGGAATTATGTCTATTATGTCTTTGCACATAGCAGAGAAAATAAAACATGTTAAGCTAAAAGAAACATGGCGGGGTAAGGAGAACATGTTTCCAGGAAATTAATGAGTCGCGTGTAATACAGAGAACATGTTTCCAGGAAATTGACCAGCAGCATGTAATCATGCGATGAACATGTAATCTATTCCATATGCCTATCTTCCACGGTGCAATTTACGCTACATTCTATAAATAATTGAGTAAGAAGTGATATATTTGTAAACATTAAATGTTTAATAATTAATACTATCATTAATCTAGCATAGCATTACCCTCGTTTTCAATAAGTGAAATAAGTGATATTGATGATGTAGAATTTATGAAATATATCTTATCACCTCGATATGAGGCCAATAAGACTATAAAACTTTTTATTGGATCGCGAAAAATATGCTCTAAATATAAAATTAAAAATTTGGTTATTTGTCGTAGTCATCACTTTAAGCAGCTAAAAAGAATGTTAAGCTCTCGATTTCAATTACTATAGTCCATGTCGCGTCTGCGTCAGGGACTGATAAGGTTTCCAAGGTTATCTTTATCCGAGAGGCCAAACAATCTAATATGCAGGTCGTTACTATATGCTAGCGTATTTTCCTTGTGGCATTTCACTTTTATATGGCAGTGTGTGTGAAATGCCTAAGTATGTCATTTTGTCATTCAAGTCACCAAGTTTGCATTCCTCAGTGTTGCTAACGATTAACCACCATGCAAATATTTAGAGTTTTGTTTGTGGAAAATGTTGTTAGATTTTTTTAAGGAACACATTACTACGTACGGTGATTACTGCTGGTTTAAATATTTCATAAAATATTTATTTATATTTTATTGGTTAAATTGTTCTTTAACATATAAAATTAGAAATATAAAATTGATGACACATATTTAAAAGCAAAAATAAAAAATTATTTATAAATTTAGAGTAGTTGTAAAAAATAAATTAGAATTATTATAATGGTTAAATTGTTCTTTAACATTGGAGATGAGAAGAATACAAATTTAAGAAAGAATTCAAGGCATATATTTAAAAATAAATAAATAAATTGTTCAACAATTTTCTTTAATGTAGATTTGTATTTATAGAAATTGTTATAGTTGTAATATATAAATTGGAGTTATTTAACAAATTTATGTGACTTAATAACATTTAAATTTTAAAGGAAAATAACTTGAAAGTCAATATCCTTTGTTTATTTACAACATAGTAAAGATTTAATCCTCATTATGATCATGCAATTGCATTGAGAAATTATTGATTTTTGGATGCTTTCAACCTTTTAACTTTCATCTAATAAGGATGCAACAAAAAATGACTACACCACTCCATGTGTTAAAAACGTACTACTATTTTTGGTGTTTATATAGTGGAATACCTTGGTGTTTATATAGTGGAGTACATTGATGAGGTGATGAGGGTGGAAACAACAATGTTGGAGATAACCCATCTAATAATTCAATAGTATTGACCACCAACACTGGCTTTATACTAGTGGATTCAATAACTTGGACAAGGAATTATGAGATCTATCTTTATTACAAAGGTTTTCTTTATTGTTTTGCTTATGATTATCATAAAATGTTTGGGGACAGTGCCCAATTTTAGGGAAGGGTGGGACATTTTAAGTACTTTGGTTCTCTCAATTGTGTTCACTTTCATAAATTTTATGGTTACCATGATTAGATTTATCAATTTTGTAGGACATTAGCAATTTTTTTGGGAATTTCAATAAATTCTAATCTCGGGAGAGTTATACTAGGATTGTGTAAATATGCGTGTATATGTATTGAGATATATTTTAGTAATGGTCTCGTAAATGAAATGATTTTCAAATAGAAAAAATAAAATCACTCAGGTATTGCATTATGACAACAAAACATTTTGATCTCCGATATGTCACATGACATTTTGATATCTGATATGTCAACTTCTAGGACATATATAAGTTACCTGTTTCCATTCTTGCATCCATCCTCCAAGAAAGGAAAAGAGAATCCAAATTACAGGTTAAAACTTGGAATTTATTGAATAAAAACATTTTTTGGATGATATAACCCAACAATCACAAGATTCAAGTGGGGAATACAATCCTTACTTAACAGATAGAGTAAAATATTCAGTTAACAAGCTTTCTTGGTTGAGGGAGATCATTTTATGTAAAGCCTCTCTAGGTTGAAAAAACAAATCTCATGATATTAATACCTTTGATTCATATGAGGAATTGGTTTCCTTTATGAATCCTATCATGTTGATTTCTTAATTATGATTAGTTATCATGCCTACTCCTTAAGGTCTATGGTAAGAAGTTAAAAATAAAAAATAGAAAAGGGTTGGGATTCAAGCTATTTCTTAAAGGACCATAAATGATGTGTAAATTAATGGTGTAATTTTTCTCTTGTAACAACTATCTTTTTAGTGTCATATGCATCTATAATTTTTCTTTCTTATATCATTCTTTAAACACATGAAAAATGTGATTGATTTTTACAATGGAACATAAAAAAATAACTCCAAATAAATTTCTAATTCCATAGTGGTACCACTAAATTATGAAGATGATTTCTAAAAATATTCATCCTCATATTCTTATATTATTTCAATTGGATCTAAGTGAGTTATGGTTGGGGCATATAAGTGATGTGCTTTAATGGCACCACTACATTATGAATCTCTTTTCTAAAAAGATTCATACTCATTTTATCCATTTCCTTTTGTTTTAGTATAGGTGGGTTGTTGGTGTAGAATATCATTTTTTTAGCGCTCGTTGTCTCCTTCAAATGGTATAAATCCCAACAGAAAGGTCATTGAAATTCATGTAATGGGCATTCAAAGTGGCCCAAGATTTTACCTTCAATTTCCAAGTTATGATTTGACGATTTTGGGCTTTGATTTTCATAGACTCCAATTTAGGATCAATTCCTTCTTCATGGATTTGTTTTACGCCAAATTCACAAATAGTTGAGTATATAGAGATTCAATGTCCTCTTTATTCTTACTTATGCCTCTATCTAGTTCCATGGAGTGTGAAATTACTAGTTCCACATAACATGCAAGTACTTCATATCACTTGGGTAGTTATGCATGTTTTCCAGGGTGTGTCAAGGACACGCAAATAAAAAATTGAAGAAAGGAATGAGTGGAAAGGGTCAAGGAACATGCACACTCTCCTTCCTACAAATACTAGCCCCATCATGAAGAGGCACACTATTCAAGAGAAAAAGTTCCCTAATAGTAGTAGTGAATCCATTAGGCTCCATGATGGTACGATGAGTGAGGCTTTTCCATACCTACATGCATGTGAAGTATGAAGGTGTCTCTTCCCTTGAATTGATTTTACTCTCACTTGCCTGGATGACAATAAAATAGGGATTGCCTCAATCTTGTAACCCTCTTGTGACTACCACTTGTTAGAAAATCAAAGGGAATGAGTAACACCCAAAAATAAGTTCTTTATTTGAACATTCATATTATATAAATATTGTATTAGTTTTATTATCTTCATGTTATACCATAATTCCTCCCTATAAATTTAAGATCTCTAAATTTTCCTTGTTATCACAAAATGTAGCACCCTAGTGTAAAGATTTTCGTAAGGCACTAAGATAAGTGTAACATGGAAGTGTTACCATTGTTACCGAGGAAATCACTTTCCTCTATTCAGTGAAGGGGATATTAACACAATGAAGGTTTCCCCTGTAGCTTTTAAGAATCCTTATGTACTGGGTAATCAACTGTAAGGCCGCCTTTATCAACTACTCATAACAACACAATAAAAATAATAAATTCAAGATGAGAGAAAGATGGCTTAATTAGGGAAATTTTTATATTTGAGTGTATAAATTTAAAATGCAATTTATGATGTTTATTAAGTCAATATAGGTCAAAGAGGGTACCCCAAAAACTACAAATATAGAAAAAGTTATGAATTTTGTAATACTTGAAAAAAAATATGATATATTTAGCAACAATAAAAATGAGTACATAAGTGGATAAATTAGCCCTTAAACAAGTTAAATGCCAATGAAAATTATAATTAAAGGAAAGAACTAAACTAGGGTTTAATCAACATACAAATTATTAAATTAAAAGGGCCTGACACTAAAAGAAAAGATGTGTGACCCTAAGAAGGTTGTAAAATAAATTAGCAATGCAATATATGATGTATGCATCTATTTTTAATGATACAAATGCTCAAAAACCCTACACATATGGCTATTTTATTGCCAAAAATAAATATTTAGTTGTTATAAGCCCCAATCTAATCATAAAACAAAAAATAAAGAGTAAAATATTTTTATTTTATAATTGAATTGGAGAGAGATTAGTACCTGTTTATTTTTGGGCCATATTGGGTCAACTAAGGTCTCTCATAAGAAACAATAAGAGGATATAGGTTGATATCTAGGGCTTTAAACTACTAAACCTAGAATATATACCTAGTAACTAACAAAATCCAAGAAATCTAGTGGAAGTTTCTCCACCATAAAGCTTCCTATGGTTTTAAAGAAGCGATTTTCTCAAAAGGATCCAAGTGAATGTACCATCTCCACTAGAAATATATAATTACACTTAAATCATCCAAAAAAATTCTAACAAGATTAGAGAGACTACTTACTCATTAAATCAATATCATCCATCAAACCCTACCCATGAAAATCCATAGAAAATTCAAGGTCATCTACTAAATTCATCTCCATGAGAAGTCACTCTAGTCATCCTTCCATAGTGATTTTCATGATGAGAAAAGTAGACAAGTGATAGTATAACTCCAAAAGTAGAAATGATCCAAATGGGGAGAGCACTTCCTATATTTAAATTGGGAAACTAAGATTTATTCCTCTGTAAGATCTTATAATATTTGTTAAAAACCTTAAAACCATATAAAATCTCATGATACAAGGTGGATACGTCCAGAATGACCACCAAAAATGCCTCTACAAATAATGTTTAATCATCAAGTCATCCTCCATAAATGTTCCATATCAATCACACATGTGGATAAAGCGATCTAATGAGAATGACGCCCTCTAAAATACAGTGATAATGCTCCAAATGTCATGTCTCTTGACTAAAAGGTGAAAAATCTCACCCAAAGGTCATGTATCATCATAAGAAAGTAACCAATCATCATCCATCATGCTAGGTTGGCTCAAGTATAGTGATATATAATCATATAGGTGAAATGTCCCATCATAAATGAAGCATCTTGAATTAAGTGCATAACGTCATCAAGGCAAGTGGCTCGATGAACTCTCCAAAAAGGATTATCATCATCATCAAGTGAAACATCATCATGAGAAGGCTCAACATTCATCATTAAAGGTGGGGTATCTCAATGAGTCATCATGTCATCTCAAGCCCCAAACACCCCCCAAAGCATGTGTGATATCCTCAAGGAATTGTGGAAGAAAATCATCAATGTTCTCAAAGTACCTTGTTTGTGCCATCATCAACATGTAGTGGCTACAATAGTTATGTGAGACCAACCAACATGTATACAAGAGCCATTGTAACATAAAAAGTGAGTCATATTTAATATAAAATCCATCAATTAGATCAAATTAGGTATATTCTTCAATACTCACACTAGCTCATGACATTATGCAATTTGTCAAGTTTAGGTACGTGAGGACCATCATAGAACCTTATTAGGTGTGATAGTACCCAAGAATTAGAGTATTTAAAAGCAAACCAATCAAATTGTAAGTGTGATGACTATGGTATGGTTTGGGGTTTACTTCATGGGAGTGGTGTCTTCAGCATACAATTCCACATGTAATGATGATCTCCATGGGTTCCTTTGTAGAGGGAGGATTCATGCATTGAGTTACCCTTTCCTCAACATTGTCTTTCCACTCCTTTCTTTCCTTTTTCTTTGTTTTGCTTTGCAATATCCTTTTGGTCTATACGCATTTCATTGTGTAAGGGTTGAGATTGTAAATTAAATCATTTCTTTATTTATGCATCCATTTCTGCATTACGACTTGGGATGATGGCCTCATGGCAAGAAAGTGAGGCTCAAGCTTCTTTGGCTTTTAGTTATCATTATTTATCTTCTTCATTTTTCTTTTTCATTTTGATTTTATATCATGCTATTTCTCTTTTCTTTATATAACAACATCAACTTTGGGAATCCAATTTCTTTCTTCTCATAGAAGTATGAGGTATGGACACTTTTTGGGTACATGTAATAGCCATATCAAAACAAAGAACAACATAAGGCCCAACAAACAAAATGTGTTAAACATAGAAAACATACTGACACATTCCCCTTGTCAAGGTTCTTTGGTATTACACCTTTCCCAAACAATGACAAAACTTGACTGGAATAAATATGATGGCCATAGAGAGCAAACACAGAAAATACCATAATTTCCAAGCATAATGATTCATTATCTGATTTTGACCCATGGTCCTTACTTAAATAACAAATAAAAACACTTAAACACTTTATATGGGACAATGGCTAAGGTATATCATGTGTATAGAGTCAACATCATTGCCAAATGATTGAATTGAGAATGATGTATGCCGCACTTGTAAGTTGTTACATGTGGAGAATGCTAGTCATCATCACTGGGATCACTATTTACTATATAGATCATAAAAGAAAATGTATCCTCTAGTTACCCTTAGTTGAAGGAGGTAAGATGCCCTATTAAGGGCCTTAGAGCTAAAGCATCTCTTAATGTGAGTGAATTTCACTAACTAGAGGGTGATCAACATGGTTTTTACTATCAAAATAATTCAAGTTAGATTAGAGATGGTGAAGAGATGGAATAGAAATTCATTAACAATATATTTTTAACTATGGAAATTATTCAAATTATATTAAAAAATTACAATATAAAGTTGTTAAAAAAAGCATAAAGGATAATCACAAAATATCCCACTACTTTTATGCTTGTTCACTTGATTTTGCAAAAATAGTTTAACACTGTGATACATTGTCAATGCTTCCCCACCACATTTAGCTCATTAACTTGACTTTGCAAAATAAACTTAACTTCTTGATACATTGTTGTTTATTTGATTTTACAAAACTAACTTATCTCCTTAACTCCTTAATAAAAGATCATTACCTTCCTATTAGATTTAATTTATTAACATAATTTTCCAGAACTAACTTAACTCCATACACTAATTTACAAAACTAACTTAACTCCTTAAGGCTTGATAGAGAGTCATTACCTTCCTATTGTATTTAATAGTTAACATGATTTTCCAGAAGTAACTTAACTCCTCCGTACAGTAATAATACTCTACTTCATTGTTAGTTATTTAACTGGAAATCCAAATCTAAATATACTTATTAAAAATAAATAAATAAAAAATCAACCTCTCCTGCCACCCAAACCGAAATTATAAATATTACATAATGTAGTTTAGTATTTCGAAAGTTCTTCGAATCATTTAACTCATGAAACAGACCTGCTTTGAAAACTCTGACTCCATAGTTTTATTATCACATGACACATATAATAGTATTACAACCTTGAAACAAACGCCTTTGAAGAATTGTACGGTTATAAATGGACGTAGATTCCTGGAATAGGTTTGAACTTTGAACTAAACAGGGGGTATTGCATCCCAGCATGTCTGAAAAACAATTTTTATTTATCATGCCAAATAAAAAGAAGCACACAAGAAGAGTAATATAGGCCTAGCCTCTCGGTGCATATCTAACACGGTAGCAAATGTGCTAGTAAAAATATTGTGTAATACAGAGCTAGCCTATCTATTGTATATCAAACACATATGTAAATGTGTTTGTAAAAATTATGCAGGCTTGGAATCAATTCGAGCAGAATCAAGTGTTGGATATTGTTGATCCATTGTTAGAGGCGCAGTACCCGCGAGAGGAGGCGCTAAGAGTTATTACTATAGCACTTCTATGCATCCAGGGCTCATGGATGCAGCGACCAGCAATGTCACAGGTTGTGTCATTGTTAACCAACAATTCAGAGAGAATTGTTCAGCCCACACGGCCAGCTTATATAGATGCCGCTGCAAACAGACTTGAGAATTTCACTTCCATAATCGAATCTGAGACCGACGCTGATGCTCCAGCTCGGACGTCTCATGGATCTATCAGCGTCTCTTTACTTCCCCGTTAGTCTGGCGGAGCCGCGTTTATAATTTTACAATCTGCATACTTTGACTGTTACAACTTTCCATATACTCCTTCCACTCAGCTGACATCTTCATCTTTTCTTCTTTTGGAAAAGTTTCAGCAAACTTCTCTGCATCCGGATGTGTGAACAAATCCCAATTTATCATTCTCTTCATCCAATTGTAAGGGATTAAAGTTCTGGAACAACCATCCATGAGAGTGATAAACTTATGGATTTCAGGAACAGAGGGTTTCTTTACATCAGGAGGCAGGTCTTTGAATCTGTAGGCTGGGATTAACTGATTTGCCCTTTCTTCATAACCCAACCCATATTTTGGAGTACCTGGAGGTCTCTGACTCAACAAGAGGTCGACAAGTCTTGGATCTTCTTCTTCCATAGAAGGGACTAAATGCATCATCATAACATGAGGTTTGTCATCCTCATGGGGGAAAGGAATATCATTGCATTTAGGATTAGGACAAGGATTTACAGATGTACTAGGAGGGGCTTGTCCTGTTCTAGAATTATGGTTTTTATGCAAAACAGCATATGCAAGACTTTGCAGATTAACACACTGCTTGCATTGAGGACACTCAACTTTAACTGGCTCAAAATTTACAATTTGGGCAAACTCAAAAAGAGAAACATGAATACAATTTGAAACAAGTGAACTACAACCCGTATCTGTACAATCGGGTTCTATGTACCGGGAGGACTTTTTACATTCAGACTCAATTCTTCTGCGGTCTATGGTTGATCTTCTAGGGAAAGACAGAACTGCAGAGGATTGATTCTCAACTATGTTTGCAGAGGTAATTTTTTGGACTTGCAAAGGCTTAGGATTTGAAATTGTCCAATGTCTGGGAAATTGTAGATCTTCCCATTTAATTGCCTGATGCTCAACTTTCTGATTTTTGGCATCAGTGATGACTACAACACTGGTTTTTGAATCTTTGCTGGGGGCATGTAAGACTGCAGGAAACATTGTGGATGTGTGGCGAAAACAGCCACGGAATTGTATTGCGATATTTCTTCTTTTCTTATTCATGGAAGAAGCAAATGGAGAACGATGTAGTCTTGATGGCAGATACTACATCCTCGTCCTCTCATTCTTGGACTGCATTAGATGGCAGTAAAATAGAAACCTCTACAACCTACCCTCCTTTTCGAAGTATTGTCATAGGAGAAGGGTCGAACTCTGCACATGCTATCCCCTTGGTTCAGCATGATGATTCTTTATCAGATCACGATAAAAGAGTTCAAAAAGTGAGTGAGCAGTTGAACTGGACGAATACTGCACTCACAGGTCTAGAGAAAAATGTTGCCAAAAATGCCCTGGTCAAAGATCAAATTGATTCTGTCCAAGTTTCTGTAAATGATGTCCATAGAGTTTTAAATTCTGTACAGTGTGATTTGCAAGTAGTTAGAGGTATAACAGAACATTCTTCTGTTAGATTTCAAGAAGTTGAAGAGTGTATTATAGACCAGTCTATGTCCACACGACAATATGTATATAAGTTGTCTGAAAAGTTTGAAAATTTGTCTGTCAAGAAGACCAGCAAACCTATTCCTATGTCTTTTATTGCTGGAAAGGCTAAAAGTGTTGTGCCTCATGAGATTCCCAGACTAGAGTCAAGTCCTCCTGCCTCTAGATTCCCTCATCTCATGCCAAGGGAAGTTCCTCATTTACCTGTGTCAAAGTCTAAGCCAGAATCGGCCAAAGAAAAATCTGAAAAGGTTACAATTACTGAAGTCTTAGAAGATTCTGAGCAAAAAGATCATGTCTTTCCCATCTATGAACCTTTGGAACCACAGTTCACCCGTCATGCAGCCCCTGATCTATATGGTGCAGGAAAGATTCCCCCTCGGGAAACTTTTCATGAAGGGAGTCATAAGGAATGGAACATAGATAATATGTCTACCTCTCAGGTCCGACAAATTTTAGATCAAATGATCATTGAATATAAACTGATGTGTGCAGATGGAAAGACTGAAGTTGATGCTTGTAAAACTCTCATGCAGTGTTTCACTGGCACTCTTGCCAGGTGGTGGGACTTGGAATCCTCTCCCGCATTGATTGAAAGAATGGAGCGGGAAGTTGTTAAAGATGAACAGGGTGATGTTGTGATTAACCCTGATGGCACTTCAAATAATAATATGATTGGTACTCTTACAGCACTTATTTATGAACATTTTTGTGGTTTAGAGTATGTTGCAGCAGATAAAAATGAAATGATTCTGATGAATCTCAAGTGCAACAATATTAATAAGTATGAAGACTTCCACAGAGATTGGATACAGAGAATATTTTGGGTTAAGGAGCCCAAGAATATTCTGTGGAAGCAAGTCTATCTAGCTGCTCTGCCTTCCAAACTTGTAGATATTTTGAGAATGGAAGATGCTTTTCCTTTGCCATTAGAGACCTATGTTTGGGGAGATCTCTATGGTATTATCACAAAGTTTTTGATTTCACTTTGTACCAGGTCTAAGATGCAGAAGTCTATAGACAAATTGAACAGACTTCCTGGTACTAAGTCATTTTGCAGCAAATATGGCATTACAGTGGATGATCCTCTTGTACATCACCAAAAACATAAGAGGCAAGTAAAGAAGGCTCATAAGAGAAGTACAGTTGCTTACAGATTAAGTTCTTCAAAGCGAAGAGAAATTCGCAGACCTAAAGTTCAACACAGGTCTAAAGCACCAAAGCGGCAATCCAGATGGAAGCCAAATACTCACTATTATCAACCTCAAGACATCAGGCCTAAAGATGTCAAGTTAAATAGAATGAAGGAAGTTGAGTGTTGGCTATGTGGTGCTAAAGGGCATACTTCTAATATGTGTCCTACTGCTTTAGAATCCAAACGAGGTCTGGGTAAAAAGTCTAGTAAATATGACAAGGGTAAGCAAGCCACTTCTTCTCATACCATTGTCAAACGTGACCCTGATGCCTGTTCTTATTGCCATCCTACTTCTCACAAGATTTCAGAATGTCCTTCTTACCCTGTCGTCTTCAAGCTTACTATGCAATATCCATATGCCATTCTTCTGTTCAAGCAATGAGTCCTCTTCTTCATGCTGACCATTAACCATCTCTCTGCTTAACAAACAATACAAAATGTCATTGTTCGATCCCCATGCTTTGTAAATGTGATTCTTCTTCGATCGATTCTCATTCTATTCTCTTTATCAGAAGATTCTCCTCATGTCCTCATGCCCTCGACAGATGATGATCTTAAGGTTTTTGCCCAAATCCGTGCCATGGATGAAAGTGACCTCAAGACTGCCCTTCTTGATACTTATCTGAAGAATCTTCCTGGTTCCTCTAGTTCTTCCTCATCTTCTCGTTATAAGAAGCCTAATTTTGTTTATGCTTCTTATGACCGCAATACAAAGCCGTATCTCCAGCAGAATAACAAAGCTCGTGGCCTCACTTTGGGGGAGGTGAATAAGGAGATACAGGACTTAAAATCCATGGGCAGATAAAAATATTAAATGGTTTCAAAGCTCAAAATAACTGGGCCCGTTTTCCCACTTCTACACAGACAATTATACACAGATACTGGGACCAAGCCCCACCAAATTTGTGTTCTTCAGTTACAGATATTGGTAGTGCAGTCCCTCATACCCAAGACGAAGAAATATCATGTTCTAGCTCCATCTTCTATTTATTGTAATACCAATGTTATTGTACCTTATTGATTCTCGGTTCATCTCTTAACTCGATTTCTGCCATCTCATCCTTCAAGATATTGGATCATCAGAGAGAGAAGTCCAGGGATTAGGGGGTGAAACAAATAAATTTAAGTTTCTAAAGCAATGTTTGCTTTAACTGTTGTGGAATTATCTCATAGTTTCTAAAGATATCTCATGGATTGTGGCTTGGGTAATATCTTCTAGCAAGCAGAGAACTCATGTCACCACATTTCCACAGTATCTAGGGATGCTGATACTGTCAGTAGAAGAATTGAATTACCTTATGTTTCCAGAAACAAACTTTCACCCATGGTGCAGATAATGCAGGAGAAAGTAAAGAAACTTTAGAAGGCTGAGAAAAGTCTGGACGAACTCAAAAATCACAAAGAAATCATCAGAATTGAAGAACAGTTGAGTTCCCCAGAAATAAAAAGAAAAATTGCTGCTTTCCAGAAAGAATTTGAAGATACTTGTTGTTCAGAAGAGCCAAATTCCTTCTGGCACAGAAAGCAGTACAGTATACAACTGCCTTACAAGGAAGGATACACTGGCAGACCTTGTAAGTCCAGATCCATTTCTATGTCTGTTCAGGACAGACAACACTGCCAGCAAGAGATTGAACAACTTCTTAAAAAGAAGTTGATCAGAGAATCCCATAGCCCATGGAACTGCTATGGATTCTACGTAAATAAAAGAAGTGAACAAGTCAGGGGAGTTCCAAGGTTGGTGATAAATTATAAACCCCTGAACAGAGTATTAGCAGATGATACTTATCCAATCCCCCACAAAGGAGACTTGATAAGGAGAATTTCTGGAGCCAAAGTGTTTTCAAAGTTTGATCTAAAGTCTGGTTTCTGGCAAGTTGCTGTTGCAGAAAATGATAGATGGAAGACAACATTTAGTGTTCCTCATGGACACTATGAATGGAATGTAATGCCTTTTGGTCTGAAGCATGCACCATCAAAATTCCAAAAGGTAATGGATTCTATCTTCAAACCTTATGCTGATTGGTTACTTGCCTATATCGATGATCTGCTGATATTCTCCAAAAATTTGAATGACCATTTCAAACATCCTCAGAATTTTCTATAAAATTGGTCAAACATAATGGATCGGTCTTAAGCAAGAAGAATATGGAATTGTGTCTGATAAAGATAAAATTTCAGACATGAAATTGAGAATGGCCAGAGTGCTCTGCAGCGTCATGCACTAGAATTTGCTGATAAATTTCCTGATGTTATCCTTGATAAAACCCAGCTGCAAAGGTTCTTAGGGTGCCTAAATTATGTGAGCAACTTCTATCCAAACTGCGCCATTGATAGATCTCTGTTGAATCAGAGACTTAGAAAAAACCCTAAACCTTGGACTGACAGGCACACCCAAACAGTCAAAGAAATAAAGTCCAAGGTAAGATTTCTGCCTATTTTACATGTTGCTGATGATAATTTCTATAAGATTGTTGAGACAGATGCAAGCAACGTAGGATGGGGAGGTGCTGAAACAGAAGCCAAAAGCAGAAGACCCAAAAGAAGATGAAAGAGTTGTTCTTTTTGCCTCTGGAGTCTGGAGTAAAGCAGAGATGAATTATGCTCCCATCGAGAAAGAGGTAAAGGCGGCGTGGTATTGTCTAAGAAAGTTTTCTGTTCATTTGGCCAATAAATATTTTCTGCTCAGAACTGATGCTAAAGCTCTGGATGGAGTTTTATCTAAAGAGATAAAGAACCCTGAGGATGCAAAATTTGCAAGATGGCAAGCCCTCTTTGCATATTTTAGTTTTGATGTTGAACATATTAAGGGTTCTGAAAACTGTATTCCAGATTTCCTAAGCAGAGAATATATCCAGCATCAAGGACAAGAAGATGACAATAAAGATCATGTGCAATATCATTGTTTTGTCATCTTGACAGAATGGAATCAGCCCTATCTAGAAAGAAGAACTTAAGTTGTCGCAGATAATGAGCCTGGCTCCAGATACTTGAAAATGGAGTAATGGAGCCAACTTGATCCCAAAGTAATACATTGTGTTGACGAATTTCAGGAAAACCATTCGTATCCTCGTAACACTTGGTCCCTGGCAGAAAAGTATATCCCAAAGGAAATATATGGATACACGAGAAAATGTATTCACACAGTATGGCTGCCGCACAAGAAGCTGAGAGATCCCTCTCAGAAGATTTCTGGGATCTGTATGTCATTGGTACTGGTGGCAATAACAGATCAAGTTACAAGAATTATGATAAACCGTGTTAGAAGGTCCCCACACTTATGGTGTAAATTCACATCATCGCCACAACATGACCTAAACCCATTTTTCCCGACATGTACTATGATTTTGCAGTAGATATGAAAGATTGTGGTGGAATTCTGATCAGACGGTCCGTAATAAAACTACACAAAGATAAAGTTTGCACTGGTTTGGATAAATGAAAGAGAGCCATTCATTCCTTTCGTCACAAATTGGTGGTGGGCACTATGACCCCTTGCCTCACAAGAGTGATCCTGATCAATTTCAGACTTATCACAGACATTTTTGTGATGAATGTATCTCAGGACCGGTCGGAGAATGTTTTCATTACCCTTGTAAAATTGTTGGGGAAATGACCAGTATTGAACATACAATGTTAGACCATCCCATACTAAAAATGTACATGCAAATGCACTATCAATGGGCCGTAATGACAAAAATTAAGCATCAAATAGTGCTTAACAAACCCATGATAGTAAGGCGAATTTATACGAAAGCCTGGAATGATGAATGGTACCATGTTAGATATCCAGGTGTCAAAATTCTAGAAGAACCTGCAGATGAACCCAGTACTAGTGGTCCTCGGGAGCCCCACTCATGAAAGGCTTTCCCTGTGTATATATGATACCTAGTCACGGGTTTACGGTGACATAGTTTTCTCTTGGAATTTTCCTATGTCTGAAAAGTATCCAAAGTGTAATTATTTGATTCCTCGTGGGCCTTTGTAAGGTATCCACTGTGTTTTCACATGACTTTCACTTTTTTCGGCATGTTAGATCTCCGTGCGGATGTCACCTCACGGTGTTACCCGAAAACGATGATCTACTGCCAAGTGTCAATAATCGGACGAACCACAGTAATGCTTGTCCCCCTCTCATTCCTATAAATGAAGAGGTAAGGTTCATTTGTGGACCATTCACATTTGGAGTGTTTTGAGTCTTGAGTCCGAGTAGTCTCTCCCTGCTCTGCGTCTGCGCCATCTTGGTGATCTGCTCGCATCACGGAGTTCATTACTCATAAGTATGAGTAGTTTCTTCCTACTCTGCGTCTGCGCTATCACAACGATCTGCTCGCAACACGAAGAACTTTGCTCACAGTCATTAGGTCGAAGTGAGAAGCCTGCGCGTCTGTTCATGTGACAGGCGAGAACCTAAAGTGGCCACTTCATTAGTGTGTTTGCATATATATGTGTTTATGTCTATAAATCTCTGAGACAGAGTCTGTATATTGGCCAGGAAGCCTCTGGTATCGATCCTTCATTCGTGAAGATCAGAAGTCCAGTAAATGCCATTACAGTCCATCTCTGATACGGAGAATCCATTGTAATCTGGTTGTGAAGCATACTGATAAATAAAGAGAGAAGAATTTGGTGTTTGAGTTTCCGCATTATTACTCTATGTGTTTAAATTGTTCTGTCAAAATACTTGCACTACTATAAAAGTTCACCATAAGTTCACCGGGGTTCGCGAAGGCTACGGATCGCTAAAGGCCGTTTGAAGGCGTGGAAGCCGTGTGGTAGGCCGCTGAGAGCGTGAGGGCATAGTAGGTTCGCCTGGGTTCACAGTTGGGTTCATAACAAGTAGTGTTCAGAGACATTTGACAAGGCCAAGTCGGTTGGTTGACGACCATAGTTGCTAACACATAACAAATACACTGATTCGTTGATTGGAGGGATAGTTGCTCCACTATCCAATGGGCCAGTCTGGTTTGACTGTTACCCAAATTTCTCAGTGTCTGTTTTTGATGAAACATTGGCCGATATTCTTCAGTTGCAAATCCGGACCACTGGATTTGATATTTATAAGAAAAGAAGAAATATCGCAATACAATTCCGTGGCTGTTTTCGCCACACATCCACAATGTTTCCTGCAGTCTTACATGCCCCCAGCAAAGATTCAAAAACCAGTGTTGTAGTCATCACTGATGCCAAAAATCAAAAAGTTGAGCATCAGGAAATTAAATGGGAAGATCTACAATTTCCCAGACATTGGACAATTTCAAATCCTAAGCCTTTGCAAGTCCAAAAAATTACCTCTGCAAACATAGTTGAGAATCAATCCTCTGCAGTTCTGTCTTTCCCCAGAAGATCAACCATAGACCGCAGAAGAATTGAGTCTGAATGTAAAAAGTCCTCCCGGTACATAGAACTCGATTGTACAGATACGGGTTGTAGTTCACTTGTTTCAAATTGTATTCATGTTTCTCTTTTTGAGTTTGCCCAAATTGTAAATTTTGAGCCAGTTAAAGTTGAGTGTCCTCAATGCAAGCAGTCTGTTAATCTGCAAAGTCTTGCATATGCTGTTTTGCATAAAAACCATAATTCTAGAACAGGACAAGCCCCTCCTAGTACATCTGTAAATCCTTGTCCTAATCCTAAATGCAATGATATTCCTTTCCCCCATGAGGATGACAAACCTCATGTTATGATGATGCATTTAGTCCCTTCTATGGAAGAAGAAGATCCAAGACTTGTCGACCTCTTGTTGAGTCAGAGACCTCCAGGTACTCCAAAATATGGGTTGGGTTATGAAGAAAGGGCAAATCAGTTAATCTCAGCCTGCAGATTCAAAGACCTGCCTCCTGATGTAAAGAAACCCTCTGTTCCTGAAATCCATAAGTTTATCACTCTCATGGATGGTTGTTCCAGAACTTTAATCCCTTACAATTGGATGAAGAGAATGATAAATTGGGATTTGTTCACACATCCGGATGCAGAGAAGTTTGCTGAAACTTTTCCAAAAGAAGAAAAGATGAAGATGTCAGCTGAGTGGAAGGAGTATATGGAAGAGAATGGAGTATGGATCTCTTTCTATTCATGGAAGAAGCAAATGGAGAACGATGTAGTCTTGATGGCAGATACTACATCCTCGTCCTCTCATTCTTGGACTGCATTAGATGGCAGTAAAATAGAAACCTCTACAACCTACCCTCCTTTTCGAAGTATTGTCATAGGAGAAGGGTCGAACTCTGCACATGCTATCCCCTTGGTTCAGCATGATGATTCTTTATCAGATCACGATAAAAGAGTTCAAAAAGTGAGTGAGCAGTTGAACTGGACGAATACTGCACTCACAGGTCTAGAGAAAAATGTTGCCAAAACTGCCCTAGTCAAAGATCAAATTGATTCTGTCCAAGTTTCTGTAAATGATGTCCATAGAGTTTTAAATTCTGTACAGTGTGATTTGCAAGTAGTTAGAGGTATAACAGAACATTCTTCTGATAGATTTCAAGAAGTTGAAGAGTGTATTATAGACCAGTCTATGTCCACACGACAATCTGTATATAAGTTGTCTGAAAAGTTTGAAAATTTGTCTGTCAAGAAGACCAGCAAACCTATTCCTATGTCTTTTATTGCTGGTAAAGCTAAAAGTGTTGTGCCTCATGAGATTCCCAGACTAGATTCAAGTCCTCCTGCCTCTAGATTCCCTCATCTCATGCCAAGGGAAGTTCCTCATTTACCTGTGTCAAAGTCTAAGCCATAATCGGCCAAAGAAAAATCTGAAAAGGTTACAATTACTGAAGTCTTAGAAGATTCTGAGCAAAAAGATCATGTCTTTCCCATCTATGAACCTTTGGAACCACAGTTCACCCGTCATGCAGCCCCTGATCTATATGGTGCAGGAAAGATTCCCCCTCGGGAAACTTTTCATGAAGGGAGTCATAAGGAATGGAACATAGATAATATGTCTGCCTCTCAGGTCCGACAAATTTTAGATCAAATGATCATTGAATATAAACTGATGTGTGCAGATGGAAAGACTGAAGTTGATGCTTGTAAAACTCTCATGCAGTGTTTCACTGGCACTCTTGCCAGGTGGTGGGAATTGGAATCCTCTCCCGCATTGATTGAAAGAATGGAACGGGAAGTTGTTAAAGATGAACAGGGTGATGTTGTGTTTAACCCTGATGGCACTTCAAATAATAATATGATTGGTGCTCTTACAACACTTATTTATGAACATTTTTGTGGTTTAGAGTATGTTGCAGCAGATAAAAATGAAATGATTCTGATGAATCTCAAGTGCAACAATATTAATAAGTATGAAGACTTCCACAGAGATTGGATACAGAGAATATTTTGGGTTAAGGAGCCCAAGAATATTCTGTGGAAGCAAGTCTATCTAGCTGCTCTGCCTTCCAAACTTGTAGATATTTTGAGAATGGAAGATGCTTTTCCTTTGCCATTAGAGACCTATGTTTGGGGAGATCTCTATGGTATTATCACAAAGTTTTTTATTTCACTTTGTACCAGGTCTAAGATGCAGAAGTCTATAGACAAATTGAACAAACTTCCTGGTACTAAGTCATTTTGCAACAAATATGGCATTACAGTGGATGATCCTCTTGTACATCACCGAAAACATAAGAGGCAAGTAAAGAAGGCTCATAAGAGAAGTACAGTTGCTTACAGATTAAGTTCTTCAAAGCGAAGAGAAATTCGCAGACCGAAAGTTCAACACAGGTCTAAAGCACCAAAGCGACAATCCAGATGGAAGCCAAATACCCACTATTATCAACCTCAAGACATCAGGCCTAAAGATGTCAAGTTAAATAGAATGAAGGAAGTTGAGTGTTGGCTATGTGGTGCTAAAGGGCATACTTCTAATATGTGTCCTACTGCTTTAGAATCCAAACGAGGTCTGGGTAAAAAGTCTAGTAAATATGACAAGGGTAAGCAAGCCACTTCTTCTCATACCACTGTCAAACGTGACCCTGATGCCTGTTCTTATTGCCATTCTACTTCTCACAAGATTTCAGAATGTCCTTCTTACCCGGGTCGCCGTCAAGCCATTATGCAACATGCCATTCCTTCGTCTGCTGCTGAGTCCTCTTCTGATGACTATTCATCATCCTCTTCTGATGAACAAGTCAATATGCATTGTCATTGTTCAGATCCTGATGCTTGTAAATGTGATTCCTCTTCAGACTCTGATTCTGATTCCTATTCTTCGGCTGTGGAAGATTCTCCTCATGTCCTCATGGCCTCGACAGAGGATGATCTTAAGGTTTTTGCCCAAATCCGTGCCATGGATGAAAGTTGCCTCAAGACTGCCCTTCTTGATACTTATCTGAAGAATCTTCCTGGTTCCTCTAGTTCTTCCTCATCTTCTCGTTATAAGAAGCCTAATTTTGTTGATGCTTCTTATGACCGCAATACAAAGCCGTATCTCCAGCAGAATAACAAAGCTCGTGGCCTCACGTTGGGGGAGGTGAATAAGGAGATACAGGACTTAAAATCTGAAGTGCGCAGTATAAAAAATGAGCTAAATGTCTTGAAAGCTCAAAACAATCAGTCTGCTTCTCCCACTTCTACACAGCAGACAAATTATACACTGCACACTAGACCTGAAGCCCCCACTAAATTTGTGTCTTCAAGTTACAGAGATATTGGGGATATGCAGGTCCTCACAGTCCAGTACCAGCAACATCATGTTCTAGTCGATCTTTCTATTGCTGGTAATACTTATCAGGTTATTGCACTTATTGATTCTGGTTCAGATCTTAACCTGATTTCTAAGCATATCATCCCTTCAAGATATTGGACTACTGCAGAGAGAGAAGTCCAGGGATTAGGGGTGAAACAATTAAAATTTGAAGTTTCTAAAGCTATTGTTTGCTTTGGTCCAAGTTGTGTGAAATTATCCTTAGCAGTCTCAGACATTCCTGTTGATTGTATTTTGGGTAATATCTTCTTAGCAGAAGTAGAACCTCATGGGTCAGTCAGATTTCCTGATGGTGGTTCAGGGATGTTTATTACTGTTTCTGGTAGAAGAATTGAATTACCTTATGTTTCCAGAAACAAACTTTCACCCATGGTGCAGATAATGCAGGAGAAAGTAAAGAAACTTCAGAAGGCTGAGAAAAGTCTGGACGAACTCAAAAATCACAAAGAAATCATCAGAATTGAAGAACAGTTGAGTTCCCCAGAAATAAAAAGGAAAATTGCTGCTTTCCAGAAAGAATTTGAAGATACTTGTTGTTCAGAAGAGCCAAATGCCTTCTGGCACAGAAAGCAGTACAGTATACAACTGCCTTACAAGGAAGGATACACTGGCAGACCTTGTAAGTCCAGATCCATTTCTATGTCTGTTCAGGACAGACAACACTGCCAGCAAGAGATTGAACAGCTTCTTAAAAAGAAGTTGATCAGAGAGTCCCATAGCCCATGGAACTGCTATGGATTCTACGTAAATAAAAGAAGTGAACAAGTCAGGGGAGTTCCAAGGTTGGTGATAAATTATAATCCCCTGAACAGAGTATTAGCATATGATACTTATCCAATCCCCCACAAAGGAGATTTGATAAGGAGAATTTCTGGAGCCAAAGTATTTTCAAAGTTTGATCTAAAGTATGGTTTCTGGCAAGTTGCTGTTGCAGAAAATGATAGATGGAAGACAGCATTTAGTGTTCCCCATGGACACTATGAATGGAATGTAATGCCTTTTGGTCTGAAGCATGCACCATCAAAATTCCAAAAGGTAATGGATTCTATCTTCAAACCATATGCTGATTGGTTACTTTCCTATATCGATGATCTGCTGATATTCTCCAAAAATTTGAATGACCATTTCAAACATCTGAGAATTTTCATGAAATTGGTCAAACATAATGGACTTGTCCTAAGCAAGAAGAAGATGGAATTGTGTCTGACAAAGATAAAATTCTTAGGACATGAAATTGAGAATGGCCAGATTGCTCTGCAGCGTCATGCACTAGAATTTGCTGATAAATTTGCTGATGTTATCCTTGACAAAACCCAGCTGCAAAGGTTCTTAGGGTGCCTAAATTATGTGAGCAACTTCTATCCAAACTGCGCCATTGATAGATCTCTGTTAAATCAGAGACTTAGAAAAAACCCTAAACCTTGGACTGACAGGCACACCCAAGCAGTCAAAGAAATAAAGTCCAAGGTAAGATTTCTGCCTATTTTACATGTTGCTGATGATAATTTCTATAAGATTGTTGAGACAGATGCAAGCAACGTAGGATGGGGAGGTGTGCTGAAACAGAAGCCAAAAGCAGAAGACCCAAAAGAAGACGAAAGAGTTGTTCTTTTTGCCTCTGGAGTCTGGAGTAAAGCAGAGATGAATTATGCTCCCATCGAGAAAGAGGTAAAGGCAGCGTGGTATTGTCTAAGAAAGTTTTCTGTTCATTTGGCCAATAAATATTTTCTGCTCAGAACTGATGCTAAAGCTCTGGATGGAGTTTTATCTAAAGAGATAAAGAACCCTGAGGATGCAAAATTTGCAAGATGGCAAGCCCTCTTTGCATATTTTAGTTTTGATGTTGAACATATTAAGGGTTCTGAAGACTGTATTCCAGATTTCCTAAGCAGAGAATATATCCAGCATCAAGGACAAGAAGATGACAATGAAGATCATGTGCAATATCATTGTTTTGTCATCTTGACAGACTGGAATCAGGCCCAACAGAAAGAAGAACTCAAGTTTATTGCAGATAATGAGCCTTGGCCTGTATACTTGGAAAAATGGAGGCCAACTTGGATCCTCCGCAATACACAGGTGTTGGACGGTAATTTGCAAAACCATTCAGATCTGCAACACTTGGTCCCTCGCAGAAAAGTATATCCCAAAGGAAATAGATGGATACACGAGAAAATGTATTCACACAGTATGGCTTCCGCACAAGAAGCTGAGAGGTCCCTCTCAGAAGATTTCTGGGATCTGTATGTCATTGGTACTGGTGGCAATAACAGATCAAGTTACAAGAATTATGTGATCAACCGTGTTAGAAAGATGGGTCCCTACACTTATGGTAAATTCACATCATGGCCACATGATGACCCTAAACTCATTTTTCCTGACACAGTTTATGATTTTGCAGGATATGAAAGATTGTGGTGGAATATTCTTAACAGAGATGGTCCAGAACAAACCCACTACACAAAGATAAAGTTTGCACCTACTTGGATAAATGAAAGAGAGCCATCCATTCCTTGGCTGACAAATTGGTGGTGGCACTATGGGGTCAGTCCCTACAGTATGGATCCTGATCAATTTCAGACTTATCACAGACATTTTTGTGATGAATGTATCTCAGGACCGGCCGGAGAATGTTTTCACTACCCTTGTAAAATTGTTGGGGAAATGACCAGTATTGAACATACAATGTTAGACCATCCCATACTAAAAATGTACATGCAAATGCACTATCAATGGGCCGTAATGACAAAAATTAAGCATCAAATAGTGCTTAACAAACCCATGATAGTAAGGCGAATTTATACAAAAGCCTGGAATGATGAATGGTACCATGTTAGATATCCAGGTGTCAAAATTCTAGAAGAACCTGCAGATGAACCCAGTACTAGTGGTCCTCGGGAGCCCCAATCATGAAAGGCTTTCCCTGTGTATATATGATACCTAGTCACGGGTTTACAGTGACATAGTTTTCTCTTGGACTTTTCCTATGTCTGAAAAGTATCCAAAGTGTAATTATTTGATTCCTCGTGGGCCTTTGTAAGGTATCCACTGTGTTTTCACATGTCTTTCACTTTTGTTTGTCGGCGTGTTAGATCTCCGTGCGGATGTCACCTCACGGTGTTACCCGAAAACGATGATCTACTGCCAAGTGTCAATAATCGGACGAACCACAGTAATGCTTGTCCCCCTCTCATTCCTATAAATGAAGAGGTAAGGTTCATTTGTGGGTCATTCGCATTTGGAGTATTTTGAGTCTTGAGTCCGAGTAGTCTCTCCCTGCTCTGCGTCTGCGCCATCTTGGTGATCTGCTCGCATCACGGAGTTCATTGCTCATAAGTCTGAGTAGTTTCTTCCTGCTCTGCGTCTGCGCTATCACAGCGATCTGCTCGCAACACGAAGAACTTTGCTCACAGTCATTAGGTCGAAGTGAGAAGCCTGCGCGTCTGTTCTTGTGACAGGCGAGAACCTAAAGTGGCCACTTCTTTAGTGTGTCTGCATATATATATGTTTGTCTCTATAAATCTCTGAGACAGAGTCTGTATATTGGCCAGGAAGCCTCTGGTATCGATCCTTCATTCGTGAAGATCAGAAGTCCAGTAAATGCCATTACAGTCCATCTCTGATACGGAGAATCCATTGTAATCTGGTTGTGAAGCATACTGATAAATAAAGAGAGAAGACTTTGGTGTTTGAGTTTCCGCATTATTACTCTATGTGTTTAAAATTGTTCGGTCAAAATACTTGCACTACTATAAAAGTTCACCATAAGTTCATCGGGGTTCGCGAAGGCTACGGATCGATAAAGGCCGTTTGAAGGCGTGGAAGCCGTGTGGTAGGCCGCTGAGATCGTGAGGGCATAGTAGGTTCGCCTGGGTTCACAGTTGGGTTCATAACAAGTAGTGTTCAGAGACATTTGACAAGGCCAAGTCGGTTGATTCAGCAGCCTTGCGCTTAGCTTTGAGAAGCCTGCGCTGCAGGGGTGGTATCAAAGCACAACGGAGATCAATAAGATTTTGTAAACAAGGACGTTGGAGGATTTCGATCCCCTCATTAAACATATTCGATGCATCTTGAAGCACATTCAATGTATCTTTAAAAAATTTCCTCAGTTTAATACAGTGTAAAGTGAAATAACCATACGAGAGCAACATTTCAAGCCACATACGAAAGTTGTGATTTTATGAAAATTTGACTCGCGGAATGAAATAGATATGAATGTAGTCTGTACAAATGCAAATACAACGTTAAGTTCGGGAGATATTGGTTACGGTAAAACCATTTTTTATTAAATTGGAATTTTTTATTATTTAAATCTATTTTTTAATTAATAAATATTAGAATTATATGAAGTAAAAATTTCGTAAATATTTTTTTATTAAAATATATTTTCTTATTGTTTAGAATTTATTTTTAAATATAAAAATGAAATGGAAGTTATAGATTAAACTTGTATTTCAAATAAATTTAATGAGAAAAAATACAATGATATACAAATCTTACTAGTTTATTGGGTGGATAGAGGCATTCTATGGCTTACTATTGAGTGGACGGGGTATTCTATTACTTATGAGAATGGTGTGCAATGTATTATATGTTTCTTTTACAACAAAAATAAAATATATTTTCAATAAGAAAACAATATTATTTATAATAAAATAACAATGTCAAGTAATGCATTTGGTTATAATGAAATTAAATTTGATTAGTTTTAATTAGAAGTTTATGAAACACCAATAATTCATTTCATTGTGCTTGCTAAATTATTGATTTTACAACCTAGTTGAAGGAAAGGTGAAATTATTTCACTACGGTATACATAAATAAAATATTTAAATATCTCTAAAAAGTAACATAATTTTATATCAATTTTATAAAATTAAAAAGTGATTAAAAGTCAAAAAAATCTTATATTTTCACCTTTTATTAAAGAAATAAATTATTTGAATATTAAACTTTGGTGAGTAGATAACAACCATTCTGCCATTAATTAAAATAATCACAGTTCATATGTTAATTAAATAAATTATTTACATATCCATATTAATTAATTTTTTTCCCAATATCAACTTTATATATTAATATTAATCAATGCTTAAAAAAAAAAAAAAAAAAAACAATTACTTTATCTAAAGAAGGATATACAAAAATCTTAATATTAAAATAATACGTGAAATGTAAAAAAAATATAAGTTTTTTAATAAAAATATCAATTAAGTCATAAACAAAACAATTTTAATGTCATTGGTGAAGTAATATTTGAATGTGATTTATATATATATATATATATATAGACATTGTGTATTTATAGTTTTTCATGAAAAAAAGTCAAAAATATAATCATTAATATTGAAAACAAAAAAACATTAACAATATAGTCTCAAAGGAAGTCTAGGAAACATGTAAAAGACAATATAGCAAAAATATATACATAAAAACTCTTTATAAAGTGAAATCATGAGATACATAAAAAACCAAAAAAATGAAAAGAAAATTCTGAATCTGATCCCCTAGTTGTGGAAGAACAAGATCTGGCATATTATGATGAACATGTATAGTAGAGTAACCACCACAAACTTAAAAAATTTTCCAAACTTTATTAGGACTAATGTTGGTTTGGACGTTGGATTTGTCTCCATGTTCCACTCTCTGTATATGTGGTCATATTTTGAGTATAATTCAAGGTTAAAGTTGGATTATAAGATTATAAGAAATCAATACTTAAAGATGATAAGTGAAAGGAACATAGAAGGTTTGAGATGAAATTCTTACAATTAACTTTAAAGATTTTGTTAAAAAAAAAAAAAAGTATGTCTGGTATAAGCATTTATGAAAGTCATTTTACATGAATTTCCTTTTATTTTTAGGTGTCAATTGTTGGAGGTATTTCAATATATATAGATTTACAATATTTTGCTCAGGTACCTTGTCACAATTATTATGGATAACATTTTTAGTAGCAATTTCAAGGACACTTTATGGAAGCAAGGTTTATTGTTTGATGTGTGAATCTAATTTATAACTCATTTTTTATTTGTTTTCCAAACTTGTCGAAGGTCATTTCAACTCACTTGAATTTACATTAACCCCTCCTTTTAAGCCTCCAAATTAGGCTCTCTTTTACAAAGCTCGCTTGAATTTAAAATTATGTCTCTTTCAACCTCTGGTGCCAGCCCTCTTTTTCAAGCCTCAAGTTGCATTCCAGCTCTCTTTAAGTTTGTAGGCATTGCTGTTTTAATACGTAACACACAACATAATATTTCATTTGATTTTGTGGAGAAAAATAAATTCCAATATATTCATCTTTAGGATAGTATTATCTAGCTCTACACATCCTCGCTTGAAGTATGTTTTACTATTTTATTTTTTATTTTAAAAGTAGGATTGGCAATTACAAACTATGCTTTGATTGAAACATAAAAGATGAGTGATTTACTATAACAGTTTACGAAAAATAGAAAAAAAAACTCATTGTTGCAAACTATGTATAAAATAGTGAAATTGATATCAAAAGTTCAACATCTTGAATATCTAAAATTAGTTTGAACAAAAAATTTCATGGCAAAAGATTTGTATATCTAAGTAATGAACTTGCAAGAAAAACGCATTAGATGATGTTTCAACAAACTTTAATCCGAATAACGTGTTATTTCAAGAGTTGGTGTAATAAACTAGTGATACCCAAAATAACCCATCTCCCATTAGGTGATTGGTATTCTATTGGACACTAAACAATTAAAATCAGTAATATGGGAAGATTCAATTAGGCTAAATTTAGTCATTTGTAATTATTAAACTTTGTTTAAGTTTGTGGTTATTAGAAAGCTAATTTATTCATTTTTAAGCCCACTTAATGACACTAGATCAACCTTTTTTTAGAACTAAGCATTTTCCAGGTTGTATGAGATTTTTAAATTTCTTGAAAACTTTATTTTACATATTCAGAATGTAATCTTTAAGATGTAATTTTCAGCTATAGCTTTAAGTTGCAATCTTCAACACTCTTTAGGGTTTTGTAGAAACCAAAAAATTATGCTTCTTTTGTTTGTAGAATGCATCTCTAATTCTTTTTTCAAGCCTTGAATGCATTTTTACATTGATGTCAAAAAACAAAAAAAAACTGTTTTTTTCAGAATTTTTATATACATTTCCAACTTTTCTTCATTCACTTGTCTGAAAATTCAGATTATGTCTTTCCTGTATAAAAATAATTTTTAACCCATTAAATGTTGGCCGAAATGTCACACTACCTCATTTCTCAAGTTTAAAAGCTTATGTTTAATAATAAAACAAAAATTATATTTTAATTTCAATATTGTTTAATTATGAAAACCAAATAACGATTTTTTAATTTTTCAATTTAACAATTTTATATGCGTCTCTTTGCGACTTGTGAAACCATTGTAATTAATGAATATAAGCCATATTTTGAGTATTTTGACAGTTTTGTTTGATATACTATGAACCTAGACACGCCGTCCTCTCTCAACTATATAACTTTTGATTTCAGATATAATATCATCTGAATTTCAGGAATAATATACATGATAGAATTTCCAGAATAATATAGATGATGAAATTAAATTGTGATAAGTTCATTGAATTGGAATAATGACAAGGCATAAATATGTTCAAACTCTTACGCACTAGCGCTGATTTGAGTCTAATAAATAGTTTCCTGTTATCTGCTGGATCATGCTGCCTATAAGCCCTGTCTTTTAGCACAGAACCTGTGACTTGAAATGAATATGTTTACTGGGGTCGATTACATCCCCCTCTGGCAAACGACGGTCGGTCCTTCCAGTATAATCTATCGGCAGTTGGGCCGCCGACATATGGTACTCATTAGACAATTTGATGGGTATGTGAAACATGAACTGATGTATTTATGTATAAATATGTATGCAGCGTTTTTTTCTTCTGAAAAAAAAAAAGGTGTAGAATGATTGCCGCTTAAGTCTGTTATACTGGCGAGGAAGTAAAGACATCGTCATGGATCCACGAGATCCTGAGGGGATGAAACAGCAGCGGAGGAGGCAGTGGCATCTACCAGACGCTGGTTGTGTGGGGCGAACCGGAATCTCTGGGGTGCCATTGTTGAACAACATAGACGCAACCTCTGACATGACAACCACCTTTCGAAAGAGCGAGTGCACAGAAGTGCAATTGTCATAACTCTCAACGCCTGCTCTCTCTTGGGTACCTTGCTATAATGTTGGATCAACGATATCCGACATTCATGTTCGTATTCATTCCAAACCTGCACCATAATCGAAATCATTAGGTTTTATGCCTTCAATTCTGTACTTGTAAATGTTTTTTAGTTAATTATTGAGACAAATAGTCAGAGCTCAAGCAGAGGTGTTGGATTTTCAAATTAAAATTGGGTTGGTGTCTAAGCATATACACATTTGTTTTCATAATTTAGAGTTAAGACAAATATGTCACTTTATTTTGACAAGCTGTTTGTTATTTAAAAGATATGAGAGATTATGAAATATTATATAAATTATGAATTGAAATTAAAAATATAAAATTTTGATTCTTTATTTTTTGAAAAAAAGATGATAGATATGAATGAGGAGTCAATTGTTTGATTTGAGGATTTAAATTTAAATAATTTTTTTATTTTTTTTATTTATTTTATTTTTGAAAAATATATGTAATTAATTAACTAAAATAAACTTCATAAGTGTTTTATTTCATGTATTTCAAAATTTAGAAATTTTTTAGTCATTTTACAATACATTCACATTTATGAAATATTTTTTTCATTATTCAGAAAAAATTAACAAGCCCAAAACCACTCGCCAAGCCTGCCTTATTCCAAATACCTTAATTTTTGAATTACAATAATAAATCAACCTACATTAACTATTAGCAACCAGTGACTATTCTCAATACTGGTTTTACAACTAAAACATGTTACACCCCACCGCATATCATCCATAATTAATGATCATCGGCCATGCTTCACCTATAACCTCTCGCATCGACTTTGACTCATCTTCAACAACCGGCCCACTGCGCTCTCCTGCGCGACGCCCATTGTCTCAAACAATAACATCGAAAGCATGGTTCCGTGAATGATCGAATGAAAGCTCCATGACATGGAGGTAATTGTGGAGAAGATACAAGCTTGGGAGCTAAGCTGTTTCGAGGCTAAGACAAAGAAAGTATAGACCCTAACATGGACGTACTGAACATAAGCCGCAAATATTGCCAAGGCCATGATTCTCTTGTTGAAAAGCACAGTTTTTGTCTGTATCCTTCTTTCACTCTCTTACAAACATTATCAATTACAAAAATTCAATTTATCTGCCTATGTAATGTGCGATTCAAACATGCAATAAAAATAACTAGGAGGCGGTGAATAATGTGAACAAGAAAAAAAATAATTATTGTTACTTATTTTGGGATATTTAGCAATTTGCTACGAAATAAAAGTTGGTTTATTTATCCCAATTTAATTATTAAAAAAAATAATAATAATAAAAATAAAATAATTATGTTAGGAAGAGTTCACTAGGTCAATGAAAATAATCATTTATACATGGGGCCGGATATAAGAAAAAATATATACATATTTTGAATTTGCAAAAAATGAAGTTGACTTTATTTTATTTTTTTATTTATCAAAATTTTAAAATATTTTCAAATTTTATATTTTAAAATAAATAAATAAAAATAATTATGTTAAAATAGTTGTTCTTTATTGAAATAATGGAATGTTTTTATTAACATATTATTGTTCTCCCTCTAGGAGGCATATTCAAATAAAGAAAAGGTAATTATTACATATTTTGAAGATGTTTTGGAATTTATAAAAATTTCTAAAATTTATAATTAAATTAAATTAATTTAAAAAATAAAAATAAACAAAAATAATTATATTAAAAGGTTTTATAGTCAATGAAAATAGCCATCTGTATGGAATGTTTTTATTAACGTGTTATTCTTTTCCTCCAAGCAATTTCAAGCCAGAATTACTCTATTTCCATTGATTTACTATTTTCCGCTTTTAGGGAATGATGGCAGACCTCCTACTTGACCTTGATGTAAGTAAAAAAGAGAATTGAAGTGTGCCTTGCGAGGGTTTAACCAATTGGGCTATTTATTGTTATCCTTGTTTATTCATATTTGATTTAGTTACCCCTTGCCAGAGGAGAGCCCTTCACTTGTATTTGGAACACAATCTAGTCCAAAATCGCAATATTCTATATCAATCGTTATTGTCTGTTAGGTACAGTTTCACACCAAGAAAGGTGAAATTCTCCAATGAAATCCAACAAGTGACGATGGTTGTAACCTAGATTTCCCCAAAAAATCAAAATAATATCAAAATTTGCCATTGTTTTCAAGCAAGTGCAACATTATTTTAAACTACAACTTTGGAAATTGAAAACAATTAATTTTTTGTAACTATATTTATAGTTAGTTATAAACATTAAAATTTCATAATAAATACATTTGCAGTTTATTGAATGTTCTAATATTGGTGCTAAGTATTTGATATGTAACCCCAAATATAATATTTATAAATTTTATAGATTTTGTCCTGTTAGGTACTAAATGAATATTAAAATCGCGGAAGTTAATGAGTTGGTTCTCAATCTCAAAAAAATGACTCCGAAAAATCATTAATTTTATGAATAATATGTAATTTAAAAAGTTATTTTTATTAATATTTTTATAAAGAATAATATAATGTTTTATAATTTATTTTATGTATATAATTTTTGGTTAGTTTAATAGTTAAGAAAAATAATTTTGGATGACAAATTTAAATCTAAAGTGGGTAGGTATATACACTTTTACAATTAAATCGCTAGAAATTTCATAAATAAAAATCTCACATACTAATAAACCTTAAAATTAATATGTTATTATTTAATAATTATTAACATTTTTTGTAAATACATCTTTTTAAAAATATTTAGTCACATATTTTTATATTTCAAGTTTATAAACTTATTTTATTTCAAATTTAAACATAGGCTCTTTCTTAATAATAATGGGTCTGAATCCATCTTAACCCCAGATCTGTCAAATCTCTCTAGGTGCAAACTTCTTTTTTGAGTGCAAAACTTGAGGAAAGGTTTGCACCCCTCTTGGCCCTTATTAGATCCAAGGTTAAGATGGATCTACGCTGGTTTGAGTCACGTGCGGTTATACAAAATTTGTTGAGCATATAATTATTTTGATCATTTTAAATATACTAAATATGTATATGATTAATTTAGTCAATCTAACTTTAACATTGCTTATTTACCTCAATTTGTTGAGATTAGAGATTGTTACTAACTTGAATGATGAAAAATGATGAAATAAAAATTTTAAGTGCAAAGTGACAATGTAACAATGTTGAATGATATAAAATGTGAGTAATAAGAATGAAGTCAATTACAAACAATATTCATTGCGATCAATCTAAAACTATTTAATTTTATTGTTCTTATTGTCATAAATTTAGTTATTCTCTATTATTGTGTTTGAATAAAAAGTGATTAACAATGTTGAACGATGGAAAATGGGAATAATAAGGATGTATCCAATTAAAAATGGTTTATAGTTTCAAGAATAAGACATTTCAAGTAAGTGAAAATTTTATTTAGGATGAAAATTCAAGTATTGTATTTATGGTTGAATTATTGCAACACATAAGTCAATTAATGTCATGAATAATGTTTATGTGCTCACACTAAGAGTGTGTGTGTATGTTTTGGGGGTGAGATAGAGATATAGATAGAGGAGGGGATAGAGGGGAGAAGAGAGATGCAAAGACATGGTGGGGAGGAAGAGATATAGATATGGAGAGAGAAGTTTTAGAGAGAGAGAGAGAAGGAGAAGAGAGAGAGAGAGAGAGATATGGAGAAAGAGTGTCTATGATTGAAGTTGAGATAGAGAGATAAAGAGAACGTTGGGATATGAAGATATAGATGGAGCACGAAAAATTTTAATGATTAAATTTATCTTAATGTTTAGAAAACTTGGCAAATATCATGATCCATAATATGAAATATGTACAATGTTTGATGATAATTTTATAAAAATATTCAAATGTGTAATGATTTTATATAGCATCTATATAAAATTTTAGCGTTTTAAATTAAAATAGTTTTATACTATAAAATTTAGGCGAATACGTTTTCGGGAAAAATGGAAATTAGAAGAATCTTTTTTGAAAGAACATGGAAAAGTGTGGCCAGCACGAATGATAGCCTAAAATTTTCCATGGATGGAGGGGCAGTGTGCCTACTTTGAAATCAATACATTATTAATCTAATTGCTTTGAAATTAATGTATGCATATACATCTAGTTGCATCAATTCGAAATAAACATCTATAATGAAATCAATGTATCTAGTGCAAACAATCAAATATATGATTAGAAATCAACATATACACTAAAATCAATGCATCTAAATGCAAACAATCAAATAGGATGAGAAATCAATATCTACACTGAAACCAATGCATCGGTAAACAATCAAGCGAGGTAGAAATCCACATCTACACTAAAATCAATGCATTTAGTGTAAGTTGTTAAATGGGATTAGAAATTTACATCTACATTGAAAAGCAATGCATCTATTGCAAGCGATCATATAGGATTATAAATCAATATCTACACTAAAACCAATGCATCAGTAGCGGTCAAATAGGAGTAGAAATAAACATCTACAACGAAATCGATGCATCTAGTATAAGATATTAAATAGGATTAGAAAGCTGGCGTTTACTAAATCAATGCATCTAGTGCAAGTGATCAATTACGTTAATCAATATCACCATTGAAACCAATGCATCGAAGTACAGAAATCAAATAGGATAGAAATCAGCATCTGCGAAATCAATGCATCTAGTGTAAGGTGCCGATCAAGTGTGAGTTGGATGGTGTTAGGGTCTAGTGATTTGGCTGATTGGCATGTTAGGGTCCCGTGATTTGGCTGATTGGCAAGCCAAATGACAGTGTAACATCAAACCAGTCTTTGGAGCCCAAGGACCTAGCCTTCCGGGACTCAAGGAGGGCTCTCTCTATTTGTGTAAGGGATATCTGTGTGTTTGCTTATTGTGTTCTTGATTTTAGGCTAGTTATGAAGTAGGTTTTTGGTTTTGGTTTTTAGGTTGTGAGGGATGAACTGATCAAAGACATAAGATAGGTAAAAAGATGTCAGATCAACTGGGCTATGGGGTCGAAAAGGTCAAGAAAGCTTTCAAGTGGTGATACAAGGTTGTTGAAGGGCCGATTTGAGTGAGGTAAAATGCATCTTTGGGTAAAATGGAGTGAGATGGACATAAAATTGTGAAGGACAAAGGATTTCAAACATGAATAGTTTAATAGCTGACATAAACATGGTAGGGAAAACCATTAATCATGATAAATGTAATTGTAAACTGATTAATGCATAGAAATAAACATTCAAACCATGCATAGAGATATATGACTCTCTGACTTTAGGAAATGGCTATCAGACTTTGGGGAAATACATTTAAGACAAACAAACAACTTAAATCACTATGAAGGAATGCCTAAGCATAGTATTTCAAGCTATTGGGCACTTTGAAAGCAAGATTGCATAGTTTTAGGAAAAGGGAAAGATTAGTACAAGACCTCCTTGGTTCAACAAATGACAATCAAACAATCAAAGAGAAGTTTCAGAGGTGGAGCTATGACTAGCCATGAGTAAGCAAGGCATACCGTGAATCATACTTAGCATGCATAAAACCATAAATGAAACAAGCAAACAATATTATTCAGTTATCAAAGAGCAATCAAGGATTCTTTGATATGACTAAGAAGGAAGAAAACACAGAAGCTGTGAAGAAACATGAAATTTGAGGTGCCTCCAAGGGCATGTCTCAAATCTATTCTCTACTGTCTTATAGCAAGCAAGAACATGGAATTATGAATGAAAACTAAGAAAAAAAATAGAGAGAGAGACACTATACCATTCTACCAAGTCATGGAATCCAACAACAGACCTCCTTCATCATCCAAAAACATCCAAGAAACTATCCAAAAGCATGAGAAAAGTGTTTCTTCCAAGCTTGTATAACCATATATTGCTTCTATTCATCAAGTTCAGCCTTATTTACAATTAAAGCCTTTGGAATATATAGGCCAATATGAGGGAGAACCTCCTAGTTCAACTTGCAATCTCATTGGCCTATCCAAAATATCTGATTTTTTCCTTGAGGCTTTGCAAAGCCCAAGGCACAAAATATCTAATAAAATATCTCAAAAATGCTAAAAAAGGAAAATAAATTGACTTTTCCTAACTAAACATGCACAAAAATAGCTAAACGCACATGAGGAAAATTCAGTTTTGAAAGGTACATTTTTTACAAAAATACTTAAGAAATACATCAGCAGAAAGTCCCCTGAATTTCCGGAAACATTTGGAGGCCTTCTCGATGTCAAAACGAGGCCTGTGATGGCTCGTTGGAAAGCTATGAATGTATATTTTTCTGAAAATATTTAGTTTTCTCAAAACTAACCACTATAAGTCCTCCAAAAACACACATGTGTGTAAAAACCCAAAAAATAGGCCTTGCTGATAAACGGGGCATAGTGTGGAAAAAGTGAGTGTTTTTCGCCGTTTTGGGGGAGAAAATCATCTTCAAATGATTTGAAAATCATTGAGTATATGCCCCTAAAATTATGGCATCCAATGATACCATTTTAATCCTTTGAGGATGCCCCAAACTGAAATGGCGATGCCCATGAGTTTTAGCCAAAAACCAAAAAATGACAAAAAACCAAAACTTGTTGAATTGTGCCCAATTTTGGTGAGCATGACCCTCAAGTGTTTTCAGAAACATGTTGTGAATCTGAGGCCAAAATTTGAAGCTTTGAGGTGTCTTTATTCAATTTTGGTACCGGGTGCCTCCTTTGAGCCTCTTTGAGTTTTTCCTGTGTGGCCTTCAATTTCTTCCAGGAAAACTGATTGAGCTTCTTATAATGCCCAGTCATCCTTCGTTGAATGTCCAAGTCTCTATTTTCCTTCCCAAAATTCTTTTCCAAGTGATCATTTACCCTCTCAAGCCATGCTTCTCGATTGTTCTCTATTTCTTGGGTGAACAATGTAGTGAGAGGGGTAGATTGGAGAAGGGCAGCTTCTTCTTCCTTTTGTTTCTCAAGGGCTCTTTTGAGCCCCATGGTTCTTGGCATTTTTCTCCTGTGCTGATCTTCATCTTTGCTCTCATCGAACTCACCCATGAGTTCTTCCAATATCACTTGTGCCTTGGAGGCCTCTTTTTTGTATTTGATGGCCCATGTCTCATATACCGCCATATGGACACTCATCTGTTTGTTTTGAATTTACAAAAAGTGATTGAAGTTTCTAGCCCTCTCTAGATCAGTCCTCAAAGCATCAATTTGGTTTTCTCAATTGATCAAGAGAGTTTCTAGGATTCGGGCTTCATTGTCGCTATCATCACTTAGGATTTGAATTATGTCGAAGTCCCTTTCCTTTTCATGGCTGCTTTCTTCTTTCTCCTTTCCTTTGCTTTGGGTGGCTCTTTTAGTCTTCCTCCTCTTGGGAAATTCTCCAATGGGTTTCTTGGGAAATTTCCCCTTGCTTCGGAGGGCCCGAGTGAAATTTGGAGTTACAGCTTTAGGTACCCTTTTTCTTGATGTCCGAGACTTGGCCACTTTTGGAGAAGAGAGCATGGCCCCTTGCCTAGGAGAGGCAGCTAGCACATGCTCTATTGGCTCTTTGCCCTTGTTACTTTGCTCATCATTCTTGCCACTGTCTTGGATTTCTTCATGGATGCATTGACTGTCCTTTTGCATTTCTTTTTAAGGGCTATGCTCCTCACTGTGTTGCACTTTTTCATCATGCTATTGTTATTTTTCATGACGCTGTTTTTCATCATCATGTGGCTGCCTATCCTCACTGTGCTGCACCTGTTCATCATGCTGCCCTTATTCTTCATGAGGCTGCTCATCCTCACTGTGCTACACCTGTTCATCATCATGCTGCTCATCATCATCTTCCTCTTCATCATGCCCTTCTTCATCATGCCCTTCTTCCCCTTGCTGCTCTGTTTTATCATGATGTTTCATCATGATGCTGCTCATCATCATCTTCCTCCTCTAGCTCATGCTCTTCTTCCTCATCATGCTCTTTTTCTTGTTCAATGGGAAATTTGAGCTTCTTAGGAATGGGCTTGCTTGAAGAAGGCGAAGGATGGTGAGTGGAAGGTGAAGGAGATGTATGAATTGAAGGGGCAGTGGCGAAATCCGGATGTGTAATAAAAGTATCTCAAGAGATTTCTTTCTTCTCAAGCTGATGAATAATGATAACCTTGATGAGCGAGTGATGGAAGAGGCAGGCTGTCTGCTGAGAATGAGGTTTTTTCTAAACAATGGAGGCCATTTTCTCAATACTTCTATGGAGGAAGAAAGGGAGATTTAACAACTTTGGCTCTTGTGAAATGCATGGGCAACCAGACATGATAGGCATAGACTCAGAAGAATCTCCCCTCGCAACTGAAGTATTTCATGATTATCTTCATGAGGGGGGCACAACTAGTCAGCAGATATGAGAAGGGAAAAATGGATGGACATGTGTCTCTATGCTCAGGCTTTAGAAAAGGCTTGTATTGTTCTGAGTCTAGGTGGCTTTGTTTAAACCACTTCTCTCCGACATAAGGGATTTTGGTGGCCTTGGAAATGGACCTAGGAGAGAACTTAAAATCCAAGCCTGCAGCTGAAAGTGCTTCTCTTGAAATCTCAAAGCACAAAGATGTGTCAAAGGGGAATAGCTTTTCACCTCCTGCACCCTTTAACAAAACTCTAGACACCCAACCTCATGGAAATTAAACAAAACTGATGGATGAGCATTTACCTCTTCAGTTGAAACAGGCTCAAACCTCCTGTGAAGGCCACTCCTACTGTCTTGCCTGGGAGGCATTTTGTTTTGAATGTTCTTTGCAAAACCAAGCTGTCTCAAATGGCCCTTGAAATGTTTTTCTCAACCACACCTTTGTCCTCCTTATAAGTCACTGTTTGTCCTCTTTGATGCCAATCAACAAGTATTTGTCAAAATAAAATAAAATCAACTTATCATTGTGCTTGGGCCAATAACCCTGAAAAGATATGCTTGTGGTTTATTGGTGAAGAAAGAAAATCTTGTTTTGATAAGAACACCCTTCTCTTCAATCAGTACCCTTTTGTTGTTCACTGTTTCCTTACAAAGGTAGACAAAAACACCCTCAAATTGATTTAAAAGATCTTCATAGCATACTTTGTTTTATGGAACAATGGAGGCTACACTAGGTTTCACTGTTTCACCATACAAAGAGGACACTTTTGAAGTGACAAAGCATTCAGACTATGACCACTGTTTTCACCTTACAAACATCTCTTTCTTCTGAGTTTTAGCAGACAAGGTTTTCTTTCTTCTATTAACCTTGTTAGGACACTTTCCAGCAATTTGAAACCTCTACAACTCTGTGTTTTTGTCTTGCAATTAGTGTATGGTTTATCACTGTTCTTAAAGCTCTTAAGGTCCTCTAAGATTGATAAAGCTTATCCACTAATATGTCATTTTGGTCATCGCAATAACACTCTTTAATTTTGAACCAAAGCCCACCTTTAATCAACAGCATGATCCTGGGTATGCCTGAAAAGCATATGATACACTTCCTTGTCTCTTTGTCCAAATTGATTTGAGATCTCAGCTAGGAAAGTTTTTCGACCTTGTGAAACTACTGCCTCTTTATGTGGCTATCTCATAGTTTTATGTGATGAAGTGTCTTTAGGACAACTATTTCTTCTTGGGGAAAAAACATAGCAAACCACCCTTTCAAAAATCGAAATTCACCCATGAGGTGATGAAAAATACCTCAAGATTCATCACGAGCAGTGTGGATTTGATCGTTTGAGGGCTTTTAGAGCTTCTTAGAAAGGTGAAAAGGCGACACGTTTACGGAAAAAACGCGCGATGGAAAGCGATCAGGTAAACCTTGACGATGGTAATAAGCGCTTCTGATGCCTTCCTTGATCAAACGTCTTGTCTTCTCTTCTAAACATATCGCGCCTTTTCCGGTGTGTGGCAACCTTTAAGCACGAAAAACGCCATTTGCTCAAACTTCTTGCTTTGTCCAGGTGAACAACAGAGCGATTGTGAGCAGCTTGTTCTGTTTCGAATCTTGCAAATGAACTTGAAGCAGTCTTTCCACCCTTTTTCATTAAAAACCTTTTGAACTTAACGTGAGGGGGTTTGTTCTTTTTGAAAAGAGCTTTTATTGTACTTAAACACAAATCACCTTTTAATATTACAAGGGTGAATTCCGATTTTCGTCTTGTAGAAGCTTCTTTTGAAGCAACATCATAGTCGCAGGCTCCTTTGTTTTGCTGCGTTTATGTCTCTATCTATAAAATGCAAAGTCATCAACCTTGTCTGCCTGTATCTGTCGCCAACATAAATATTAATGATTGGTTACATCTGCCAGACATTCTCTTGTTTGTGGAACAACAATTTGTCCATAGGTTTAATAAATATCTTGTTTATCAAAGAAGGTCTTTTAAGGCCTTTCCTTTCTTCATATTGATGAACTGTCCCAAGATTTGTTCACTTTAATATAATTACGCCTTTGAAGGATCTAAATGAAGAAAATCAAACCTCTTTGATTATCCTGCGTCTATATGTCATCATAACAACATTTCTTCATTTAATCATCCAATTAGTTTCACCATTTGTGTATTTCAATTGTGTTTTAATAGTAAAATGTTTCTTCATTACTTTAACTTTCGCTATTTCTTTGTTTATTCATAAATACCAATTTGTCTTCTTTGTATACGTCTATGATGGTATTCTCGGTCAATCTTGAAACACCATTGTTGTGTTGAAGTGGTTTTGAATCTATTGGAATAAGGTGTTAAGCAGGCGTTTTTTATGCGATTTGCATCATTGTGTGCTGTGCCCCTTAATGAGAGCCCATACCTGCTGTTCCCGGCCCTCACTTGTTAAATGAAGGAGGCCTTTATGCAATGACACGACCATCTGCTCATATTGATTGAGGTTTCCACAATAAGTGACCCAACCCTCTGGTCATGTTTGGAGGAGGTTTTTCTCAATCATTTAACCCTGCCTTGCTTGGAGAGGGTTCTGATGATGTCACTTAACTGACAGTGTGTCTCCTTTACTACCTATTCATGTTCATAAAATAAAAAGTGACAAATTATTGATATGCCATGAGGCATTTCTCTAAGACATGTAATCATATATTAAAAAATACCTTGATGCATCTTTAGACATTGACTTAACTGACTAGTGTCTGTGATGTTAGCAGTAGTCATGGTCACCTAACCTTTTCTTGTGTTTGCAGACTCATTGAAAATGCCTCTCTTGTCCAGTACTTGTCTGATCACTTCTTGGCTAGTTGTCTTCTCTGTTAAGTTTATGTCTTCACAGAACACTGGGTACCTTATCTTGGAAAGCAGAGACATTTACCAAGCACTATAATTCCACCTAGTGTCGATTTGGCTTTTAGCATATAAGCGCTAAGACATCAAAGACTGTTTAGTGAAAGCGCGACTTAAGGGTGTATCTCAGTGCACATAATAGGAAGGTTATCTATGGCTGAATGATATTTAGATCGAGGTTCTTTTGGCTTTAGGATAGTTTGCCAAGGAGGATGCGCCTAACGCCACTACCTAACAGAACTTTTTGAGCAGGTGGAGTATTCTCTTTAGGTGATAGACAAGTTTGGTAGCCTGGAAGCAGCAAATTAGTTTTATCTCATCATGGGTTCGATTTTTAAAAATAGGAAAAAATATTGTTAGTTGTTCCGGCTAGCAAGTTGTTGGAGTGGAGATGGTGCTAGAAAACTTGGCTTTAAAAACTGGTCATCATCAACGAGGTGAAAAATATTGATAAACTAACGGATGGAAATATCATATTGGGTGATTAATGGGGTCTTTTCAGGCATACACCACCCTCGCAAAACGCCTTGGAGCGGTGCATCCATGCATGTGAGGAGTAACACTAATGTCGAAGGTGGAAAAGGCATTCGTGTGTGGAAGTTTTTGAAATCTCGGGTGTGAGATTGGCGATCTTCGGCTAACAAGGAGATTTGCTTGGCCGTGGTGTTTCGGTGCTCGGTCCAGGAGGTTGGCACATGTGCAGCTTGAGGCTAGGTAAGTGGCTCTAATCTCGGCTTCTCCTCTTGTTGACCAACAAGTATGTAGTCTTGCTCTTTTCCAGACCCCATGCATCGATGCATCGTTCGCCTTTGGTGTGTCTGGTTTTGAATCATGAGGTCTTCAGAGATTGGTTCTACGCATTTTCATGTGTTAGTATGGGATTCAAAAGCATGTCTCAAGGTCTTTTGGTTTCTCTTTGTAATTTCATAGATTTTCTTTCCGAAATAGGTTGTTCTGTTGGAGTTTTATTCTTGGATTTGTGTCTTTATGGTTTTCTTTATCCAGGCCTTGTTCCCGAATAGGTTATTTTTTGGGTGTGTGTGAGCGGGCTATGTGTCTTGTGGTTTTCTATTTTCCCCGACCTTGGGATCTTCTATTGTTTCTAAGGGTTTGTGGAACGATTATTACTTAGGGTTTAACCAAGAGAAAATTTTGCGTTAATCAATAATAATAAAGTAAACAGATAGAGGCACTAGTAGGTTAATAGGGGTCTTGTTTCTGTAATGGTATGTCTGCCTGTTGGAATTGCTTAATGGATAAGGCATGGGATGATTCCTTGGATTTCATTAAATATTTGGCTCACTTGTCTTCTCTAGCAAGTGTGCGGTTTGGTAGTGCTTCTAGGGAAACGGTGCTTTTGAGCTTGGACTACTGCCTTTGAATATAGTTGGTTTTCGATTTGTCCTGAAAATTGAGTGCAAAATATGCTTTGTTCAGCTGCTGAAGAAAAACGGCCCAAGCTCAAGGGTCGCGACAAGGACCATGGGGTTTCGACACCACAACTTGACTCCTTTGGGGCTGAACTTGAAATATGGTGGTATCGAAGCATCATAAATTATGCGTGTTAAACCCCTATATTAATAGTACGGTCATATTGTATTGGTCCTAACCCCCTTATCGTTGTTGTTTGTACCCCTGTAACCCCATATTGTTATTGTTGTATACATTATTATTGGAGTACGTGGAATTACATTGTGGCCCACTAGGATTACATTATGGCCACATGGACTCCTATATATAGAAAGGAGGTTTTGTAAGTTGTATCATCCAAGAATTGTTCATTTATGTAATGTATTGGAGGTTGCCCCCTCGAAGTGGCTCATTTCTAAGGCGTTGATATCTCTTTTCTTCTCTTTTTGGAGTTGGTTACACAACATTTGGTATCGGAGCTTTGGATTCTAGGGTTTCGCTGCTCCAAACAGGTCATCGTGGCATTTTCGCTATAACTTTTTTTCTACGAAGTTTCAGAAGCTGAAATTTTTAGGGTGCAAATCCGAAATCCTGAGGAAGCTTGTCTAAAAATTTCAGAGCTTGGTTCGCAATATTTTCGAAGATATGATCTGTGGAAGTTAGGTCTTTTTTTCAGGCTCCTAAATAGGTCATCGTGGCATTTGCGCTATAAATTTTTTTCTACGAAGGTTCAAAATCTGAAATTCATATGGTGCGAAGCTGAAATCCTGAGGAAATTCGTCAAAAAATTTCAGAGCTTGGTTCGCAATATTTTTGGAGATATGATCTGTGGAAGGTAGTGCTTTTTCAGGCTCCTAAACGGGTCATCGTGGCATTTTGCACTATAACTTTTTTTGCTACGCAGGTTCAAAATCTGAAATTCATATGGTGCAGCTGAAAATCCTAAGAAATTCATCAAAAAAATTTCAGAGCTTTTTCACAATATTTTGGAGATATGGTCTTGTGGAAGGTAGTGCTTTCAAGCTCACAATTTCATCTCCAAAGAGGTGATCGTGGGAAAATTTCAATAACTCTCTCTGTGCATTGGATTGGAGTGCCATAAGAGTGGTCCTAAGTACATAGACTATAGTTTCTTTGCTATCAATTTCAGAGACAAAGGACAAAAACGATGACAGTAGCAGAGTCTAAAGTTAAGCTCCTGCGAACGATTGAGAATTAGGTCATTGTGTGGGAGATTGGACACAACTTTCTTGGAAGTCTGATCGAGTCGGACCTGTGGCATTCAAAAGAGAATTCAGAGGGATAATTCAGTGCTGAATTTCAGATATTGAAGAGCCACAATCACAGAGATAATCCAATTTCAATATCGTTTCAATATCAAGCTCCTCAAAAGAAAGTAAAAGGTGTGTATTTGTTTTTCCCGAATTGCATAAGTCTTGTTTGAAGAATCAAGTTGAATTGATTCCAAGGGTATATTGAAGAATTTTTGTCAGTAATGGGTTCTATTATGCCTCCAAAAAATAATTCCATACCCATTAAGCCCTCAGAAAGCTATACTATGACGCATGAGGAGGAAGAATTGCAATATGAGATATCAAAATTACGGTACCAAGTGCAACAAATTTTGATCTTACGAAGAGCAACCGAAGATGAAATAGATGGTTTAAAAGCAGAAATGGAGGCTAAGTTGGATGGTTTGAAGGATCAAATAATAGCTAATATGGATGATAAATTAGTGGAAGATCAAATCGAGCATCAACAACAAGTTCTCCAACTCTCAAAGGATAACCTAACTTTGGTGCAGAATCTAATGAAACAACAGGAAGATCAACATCACATCAAAAGAAGTTCTGAAGCAGTCACAGAAACAAGAACTCGACAAGTACGATCAATTTCAGAGTATCTCAGCAAGTGGAAGAACTTTCCTGTAGAAGATTCCACATGGGAGGATGAGAATTTTATACAGAAGCATCAAGAAGTAATCAAGCGTTGAGGACAACACTTGTTTGAAGGAGAGGGGCATGTTAAGTCCCTATATTAATAGTGTAGTCCATTATTATGTTAGTGTATCCCCCCTTATTGTTATTGTTGTACCCCTGTAACCCCCATATTGTTATAATTGTGCCCTTACATTATTATTGTTAGGTCGGCTAGGGTTACATTGTGGCCCCACTAGGATTACATTGTGGCCCCATGGACTCCTATATATAGAAAGGAGGTTTTATCATTTGTATCATCCAAGAATTGTTAATTCATGTAATGTATTGGAGGTTTCCCCCTCGAAGTATCTTATTTCTAAGGCGTTGATATCTATTTTCTTCTATTTTTGAGTAGTTGCAACAATGCGCCCCGATATATCATGAGGGAACTTGAAGGGAAATTGACAATTAATGGAAGAATGGGAAGAGGACTAAACAAACAAGGAGCATGGTGGACATGAAGCGACGGAAGATTGGTGGGTTACAGTGCGCAGATTCAGAAGCACACTTGTGGCTAAACCACCGCGATTTAAGAAAAATTTGTTATTGTATTGGTCAATGAAAATTATTATGGCGAATCCTTGGAAAATTTCACCGTGGTGTGGTAGCAACAATGAAGCAATTTCGATTATAGCAGTTTAAAAGCTCTAGTTCAGCTGCCAAATGCAAGATATGTGGAACTACGTCATTTGAGCATCTCCCCTTGTATTCACGGAATAAGCTTCGGTTCCTTCAGGACCGACTCGGTGGAATCTACGATAATGATGACTAGTTCGATAGTTGTGTCCTTGAGTTTTTCATTTACATGTGCAAGAAAAACTTTAAATTTAAATATGTTGATCATTATGTTTTCAGTATCTGAGGTATAGGAAGTTTAAATAAAATAAGAAATATATGACTTGGTTGGATAGACTCATTATTTTTTTTTTGGATGGCTTATCACGTTGTAAGGTGGCCAACATACTTGGTTTCCCTGCGGGTAAGTTGAGGCCACCTAAATATACATGTGGATGTAACTTTGCTTTTATAAATTAATGAAAAAATAAGTTTACCAATCTTGCAAAAAAACAAAAAACATCTAGTGTAAGGTATTAAATAGGATTGGAAATGACACCTACACTAAATAAATGCATGTAGTGCAAGCAATCAAATAGGATTAGAAATCAACAACTACATTAAAATCAATACATCTATTTTAGTGAAAAACCAAAATATTCGTGACTTTCTAGATCTAACTTCTATGTATGTATTTGTCTTTGCGTGTATCTTTCTTCTTCCCTCTCTCTCCACCTTCAATTTTGTGTTTATCTCTGTCTCCTTCTTTGTCTCTCTATATCGACACCCATACACACTCTCTCTCTCTATATATATCTATCTCTCCCCTCTTCCTCTCCCTCTCTGTCTCTTCCCCCCCCCCCCCTCTCTCTCTCTCTCTCTCTGTATCAATCTCTCTTCCCTCCCTCTCTCCCCCACCCATCTATATCTATATTTTCCCCTTGTCTCTCTCCTTCTCACGCCCCGAAACATGCACCCTCTCTCCGTATCTATCTATCTCTCTCTATCTATTCTTCTCCTTCTCTCTCTTCCCCTCTTCTCTCTCTCTCTCTCATCTCTCTCTCTCCCTCTCCTTTCTTTCTTTATATATATCTTCTTCCTTCCAACTCCGTCTCTCTGTCTTCCTTCACTCTCTCCTTTCTCTTCCACATCTATGTCTCCCCCATCACCTCTCTCTCTCCACCCTTGACTACTGTCAATGTCTCCCTCTCTCTCCCCTTCCTCCCTTCTTTGTCTCTCTCTCTCTCTTACCCTTATTTCCCTCTCTCTATCCTCTCCTTTTCTCTCCCCTCCCTCGTCTCCTCTCTCCATCATTACATGTTTTTCTCTCTCTTATCACTCCCTCTCTCTCTCCACCTATATCTCTCAATGTATTTGTTGTTCCCTCTCTATATTTCCCTTTTCCAACTCCATCTCTCTCTATCCTCCCCCTCTCATGTTCCCTCCCTTTTCCTTCCTCTCTTTCCCTTTCTCTCCCACTTCCCTCTGTCTCTCCCCCCATCACACAGACACTCTCTCTCCACCCTCCAACTTTTTCACTATGTCCCTCTCTCTCTCCTTCTCGCTCTCACTCTCTCCCCCCTCCATATCCATGTCTTCATGTCTCTCTCTTCCCCATTCCTTCCCTATCTGTATCATCTCATATTCTCCTCTCCCTCATTCCATATTCATCTCTCCCTTATCATTCCCTCTATCTCTCAACTTATATCTCTCAATGTTTTTGTTCTTCCCTCCCTCTCTTTCCCCCTCCAAATCCATCTCTCTCTCTCCCTCTCTCCTCCTCTCTCTCTTCCTTCCTCTCTCCCCCACATCTATGTCTCTCTCCCCCACTATATTCCCCCCCCATCTCTCTCTCTCTTACATATGATCCCATTGTATTTTATTTAGGAAAAAATATAAATTTAAAAAAAAAAACATAATTGCTTTCAAAATATTAAATCTATATTTTGGATCAATCATATGAAAGAAAATACAACAACAAAAAACTTAAAAGAACCATGCGGTATCTTTTTTCCCCTTATCATTGTTAGTCAGAATTTTTTTCTCTCTTTTTCTTGGATCCTTGGATTCAAGAAATGCATCTATCCTAGTTCTTTATAATGTTATTTATATTATATAAATTTCACATATGTATACAAATGGGATCATATTTAAGAGACAAAGTGAGAGATGAGGTGACTTGGAGGGGGAATAGAGTTGGGGAGAGAGACATATAGGTGGGAGAGATAGGGAGTGAGAGGAAGGAAGAGAAAGAGGAGAGGGGAGAGAGGGAGGGAGAGAGAGGAGGGGGGAGAGAGGGAGGGAGAGAGAGATGTATTTGGAGGAAGGAAGAGAGGGAGGGAAGAACAGATACATTGAGAGACAGGGGTGGAGAGAGACGGAGAGCGATAAGGGAGAAATGAAGATGAAATGAGGGAGAGAGGAGACGAGGGAAGTGAGAGAAAAGGAGAGGGTATATATAGGAAAAGAAGGGGAAGAGAGAGATAGGGATACATATATATGGAGGGAGAGAGAGGGGGAGAGCAAGAAGGGGAGAGACAGGGAGATAGTGACAATGTAATAACCTGAACAACGAAATAATCAATTTGACATGTTTAGGTGTTCTAGTTAAAAATAATTGTAATCAAAACACTGAACACAACGGGATTTAGAAATGAAACCTTTATTACATTATTAACTAAAAACGAGCATATCCCCATACAAAAATATTTAATCCCTTGCAGTGGCATGTCTGACTACTCATTAAAAGTAGAAAACAAAAAATGAACACAATCGTGTACCCAAGATGGATCCACTAGACAAAATAATACCCACGGGGTTTTCATCCCTGGGATCAAACTGGAACTAGACATGCCAAGTTCTCAAGAAAAAAATAATAAGATAGATAAACCTGAATCATCCAAATTCCTAGCTTATGTCCCCTTTTAAAGGCTTGATCGAATCTTTATGATCTGAAATGATTGTTAGCTATTGTTGTGCTAGTATCATTTCCATATATAAAATTCTCTTTGCTTTGGTTTTCTTATTCATCAAGAGTTTGGCCATGAGCATGTGATTGTCAATTCAATTTACTTGGTGAAATTTAGTGTTTGTCATAAATAATTTTAAATGACTGAACATCAGAAAATATAAACACAGAAAACACACATAATAGAGCTCAATACACAACATTTTGTTGAAGGAGTTCACCCCTCCTAGGCTACATCTCCTTGGTCTAACTTCATAGTGTGGGCCTTTGTATTAGCTTCAAGTGTGCTCAAACAACTATTACAAGCTTCAAATGCTATTGAAACCTATTCCAATGAGTTTAAAACATCAAAATCTACTATAAATGATTGTTTTTTTGCTCAATTTGGATTATGGATGCTCTGGCAATGTCTTCAACACCAGGTGGCCCTAGCCTTCAAAAATATTCAAATGCACAAAAACACTTGTAGATGACCTCTTATGCCTCTGCAACCTGCTTCAATGAGTTTCTAGCATGTCAATTAGCCAAGAATGCCTCTTTTTGAGCTCTGTTTGGATGAAAATTGCCTCAATTATGGCAAAAATTGTATTTCCCCCAATTTCTCCACTAATTTTGGGGAGACTGCCAGTTAAGTTTCCAAAAATAGAAAAGCGGTCAGTTTTGGCACGCTCCCCTAAAATTCCGGCAGATTAAATGTGTATTAATTAGAGGATAAGCATGATTAAAAAATAAGATAAGCCTTGTTTTATCGTTAAGCGCTCTTAGCGCTAATTGAGGATTAATCGTGGCTTAACCACGTTTCAACGTTAATTAAGTAGGTTTAATTTTTCGCAGGTTTTATTGTTGTGGCACCTAGTTCTCGGCGTATGGACACATGGGAGGGGGTTGTCCCGTAGGGCTGGCCCCCTCAGACCCTCAACCGTCGAAGCGATGAAATTTAATATTTGGCAGAAACTGTAGAGGTTAAGAACCACCGTGGCAAGGGAGATGGTAAGGCACTGGCATAGTGTGGAGTAGGTCAGGTGTTCGACCTCCGATCCAACCATAAATTTTTGTAAAAACTTATAATGATTCCTACTGCCAAACTTAGAGTCGGTCCCTAAATTAGAGTCTCCACCGATTTAGTTGGTAGCTCCTCTAAGTTTGGCTCGATCCGACATATAATATGGTTTTCAACTTAGGTTATAATAAAATTTCACACCATATATAATATATCCACCAAAAAAACATTTGAACTTTCCAACCTCTAAGGCCATGGGGTGGGGGCACGTGGAAGCCCCTGAATGCGCCACATGGCCTATCCCCATTGGTCAAAAATTCCCCATTTAAAATCAATAATCTTGCACCATTAATAATAATAGAAATCACCCTTAAACTTAGGATAAAAAATTTCACTTCCTAGTAATCATCGGCGAATCCGACTGGAACACTTGGCACATTGTCATTGGCTGAATCTAGAGAATATTCTCTAAGAAGCTTAATGTACTTACCACATCATCCATGTACCTGTTCTGCTCCTTTTTTACCTATTTTGGAAAAAGAATAGGAGACCATAACTCACTCATACAAACTCGGATTTTGATGAAACGAGTTGCGTTGGAATCCTAGAGATGAGTTTTATCCAGGCATTCAGGTTCGAAGCATTTCTGAGCACTTTCAATTTTGAGCTAAAAACTGACCCTTAGATCATTCCTCCCCACTAGAAGCCTTTTGGACCCCAAAAGCTCTCTTGATTACTAATTATGAAGATGAGGGGATTGTTCCCTCACTCTTCCAGTATTTATCCATTCAAAATTTCCTTATTTCATCATTTGGACCTTGTCATAAAAAGTCAATTTTCTCCTTGATTCTTGCCACCATATATTGTTGTCTTTGACACCGTCATGCTGCAATATTTTTGAATTTGCAGAACAACAATATAAATTTGCAGAAAACATCTTGTTTCTACCTTGGTCAAAAATCAAAGAAAACTTAGAATCTTTATCACCTTGCACTCTGTCACTATGGCGATTTTTAGCTGCTTTTTCCTTGAACTTATGTCGACTCTTGACCAAGTATCTTCGCCATTGTAATGTGCCTTTTAGAAACCAGCAATGAACATTTGTGAAACCTATTCCTTCTTTGCCAAGCTACTTTGTCCTTTCTTCGAACTTTGCAACCTCTTGCACCGACACATTGTTTTCAACACCGCTCAACTCCAATGTTGACTATTGCAAATGTTTTTCACCTTCTTTCAAAGACAACCTGTTATCAATTTGAAACAATTCATTATAGATATCAGCATTTGTTTGAAAAGTATGATGTAAAACATCTCTTTTTTTATCATCATTAATGTCAAGTTTTGGCTTGCATTGACTAGCCTCTTCATTTTCCCTCCATTAACTAAAAAAGTATTCAGTTTTTTGCGATGAGCTCTCACAATATACTCCACTTCATCCTTAAGCAAACGATATTTGTTCTCATGGCGATAAAACACCACTTTCTTGTCATACAAATATGGACTTCCCCAGATAATCCCGGAAATGTCAAGTGGAATTACATCTAACTCGACTTCATCAACAAAGTTTGCAGTAATATAAAATCTAAAAATGCATTTCCTTGTAACCTATAAATTAGCATTCTAAACTATCCATCCCAAAGGGTATGGTTTATGATGTGCCACAGTTTCAAGGTTGAGATTTTTGACTAAATCTTCTGAAATAAAATTTTCTTGTGATCCCGTAAAAAATAATGCATCAATATTTGTATGATTAGAAATCACTCTAACATGGAACAATTCTTCTCTTATGTCTTCATTTGAAGTGTTGATGTGACTATTTGAGAAACTAGTACTTTCAACAGGTTTCCCTTTCAAACCCATAGCAGTGATTTTTGTCTCATCTCCTGAATCTGATCCTAAGTCTTTTTGAGCTATAGCAATAGTTTTGCCTTTCTCTTTGGCTTTGAATCTATCTAGTTTCAATTCTGGATGAAGTTGCCAACAGTGGTCTTCATCATGGTCAGTCTTTGAACAATTTTTGCATGTGAGTTTTTCCTTCTCTTTCTTGATACTTGCATTCTTCTTTCCCTTCCATTTTCCTCCCTTCTCTTTTCCCTTATCCTCACTTTCACCTTTCTCCTTTATGTTTTGTTTTCCCCTTGCTCCAAGTGTGTGGCTTGTACACAAACTTCATCTAAATTGCTTAGTTTAAACATAAGGATAGTATGCTTCAAATATGAATGTAAACCTCCTATGTATTTCAAGAGTGTATCTTGAGAATTCAAGTTTACTCCTAACAACAAAGCTCTCTTTCTAAACTCCTGTGTGTACTCTTGAACAATTTGGCCTTTAAGCTGCCTAAAGTTTTGCCGACTCATAACTGCTTTTTGCATATAGTCTAATGGATAAAACTGTATTTTAATGGAAGAAATGAATTCAACCCAAGAAATGGAAATCTTACCATGCATTCACATTTCCTCTTGTGTCTTTGCCTCCCACCAAACTAGTGTTGCTCCTTCTAGTCTTAATGAAGCCAACTGGATCTTGATATCGTCCTCTCGTAGATTTTGAATTCTACAGTATACTTCCAATTGAAGAATCCAATTGTTTAGCTTCTTAGCATTAACTTCGCCATTGTATATGGGAAGTTCAAACTTGATGTCCAACTTGAGTAATGGAGTCTTTCCTTTTGGGATATTGGAATGAGTTTTTGTGGTGGATGTGGAAGATGACGATGTTGATGATGATGAGGAAGATGAGGATGGTGGAGATGGAGTTGTCTTTCTTCCACTACCTTTTGAGCTCTTCTCTTCATCATTCTTATTGTTTGAAGATCCGTCTCCATGTGGATGCTTTGAACCTTCTCCAACTTCCTTTGCCATGAAAGCTTCATACATAGCTTTCACCATTCTTTGCATCTCTTTGAAGTATCTCTTAACATACTCTTCTTCAGAATGTTCATGAGTCTCTTCATAGCCTGACATTTTGGCTTTGGGTTCAAGCTCAATCTCTGTAGCTTGTACCTCTTCCATCATTTCAGCCTCTTGTACAAATTGCACTTCTTCTATCTCAACTGACGGAGATGAAATTTGAGGTGCTTCAAGTGTTGTCTTGAGTGGTCCTTTGGGTGAGGATGATGCTTTCTCAGCTCTCTTCATTCTTGTCCTAATATTAGGACTAGATACCAATAGCTTCCCTTCTCCTCTCTACAATCTCAACCTTGTAAGCATCACAAAAATTGCAACTATTAAAACCATTCAAGAAAAACAAGCAATAAACCTTGTGCTCTGATACCAACTTGATCCGAAATGATTGCTAGTTATTGTTGTGTTAGTATCATTTCTAGATATAAAATTCTCTTTTCTTTGGTTTGCTTATTCATCAAGAGTTTTTCCATGAGCATGTGATTGTCAATTCAATTTACTTGGTGAAATTTGGTGTTTTTCATAAACTTAAAAGCATAATTTTAAATGAATGAACATCAGCAGATATAAACCCAACAAACACACATAATAGAGCTCAATACACAGAATTTTGTTGAAGGAGTTCACCCCTCCTGGGCTACATCTCCTTGGTCCAGCTTCATAGTGTGAGCCTTTGTATTAGCTTCAAGTGTGCTCAAGTTGTTGTTACATGATTCAAATGTTATTAGAACCTATTCCAATGAGTTTAAAACATAAAAATATACCATAAATGAATGTTTTTTTTCACAATTTGGATTATGGATGCTCTGGCAATGCCTCCAACACCTGGTGGGACTGGCCTTCAAAAATATTCAAATGCACAAAAACACTTGTACATGACCTCTTCTATCTCTGTAATCTACTTCAATGAGTTCCTAGCATGTCAATTAGCCAAGAATGCCTCTTTCTGAGCTCTGTTTGGGCGAAAATTTCCTCAGTGATGGCAAAAACTGTATTTCCCCCAATTTCTCCACTAATTTTGGGGAGACTGCCAGTTAAGTTTCCAAAAATAGCAAAGGAGCCAGTTTTGGCGTGCTCCCCTAAAAGTCCGCCAGATTAAATGCGTATTAATTAGAGGATAAGCGCGATTAAAAAATAAGGTAAGCATTGTTTTATTGTTAGGTGCTCTTAGCGCTAATGGAGGATTAATTGTGGCTTAACCACGTTTCAACGTTAATTAAGCGGGTTTAATTTTCCGCTGGTTTGATTGTCATGGCACTTGGTTCTCGGCGTATGGATGCATGGGAGGGGGCTGGCCCCCTCTAGACCCCCAACTGTTGGAGCGATGAACTTTAAGATTTGGCGGAAACTGTAGTGGTTAAGAACCACTGTGGTAAGGGAGATGGTAAGGTGTTGACGTTGTGTGGAGTAGGTCAGGTGTTTGACCCCTGATCCGACCATAAAGTTTTATAAAAACTTATAATGATTCTTACAGCCAACTTTAGAGCCGGTCCCTAAATTAGAGCCTCCGCCGATTTAGTTGGTACCTCCTCTAAGTTTGGCTCGATCCGACATATAATATGGTTTTCAACTTAGGTTATAATAAAATTTAACACCATATATAATATATCCACCAAAAAAACATTCGAATTTTCCGACCTCTAAGGCCATGCAGTGGGTGCACGTGGAAGCCCCTGGCTGCGCCACGTGCCCTATCCCCATTGGTCCAAAATTCCCCAATTAAAAAAAATAATCCGACACCATTAATAATAATAGAATTCACCCTTAGACTTAGGATAAAAAAATTTCTCTTCATAGTCATCATCGGCGAATCCAAGTGGAACACTTGGCACATTATCATTGGTTGAATCTGGAGAATATTCTTCGAGAAGCTGACTGTACTTGCCACATCATCCCTGTACCTGTTATGCTCCTTTTTTACATGTTTTGGAAAACGAACAACAAAACATAATTCACTCATACGAACTCGGATTTTGATGAAACAAGTTGCATTGGAATCTTGGAGACAAGATCTATCCAGACGTTCAGGTTTGAAGCATTTCTGAGAACTTTTATTTTTGAGCTAAAAACTGAGCCTTAGATCACTCTAGAACCTTATTTTATTATTTTCCCTCGAAAACCTAAGGAAAATACCATGGGTAGATCCTGTCTAATACCACCATATCAAGAAAGGGAATATTACAAATCCTCCCACCCAAAGATTGTTTGCCTCAAGCAATTCACTTCACTCCTATCCACAATAGAAGCATTGATACCAAGATCCCATGCAACCCAGTGTGTTATTCCATACCTCCATTCTAAATGATCTTGAATGGATCCTTCGATACCTGGATCCCAAACAATCCTCCAGCCAATCCTGCCCCCAATGGATTATCCTAGATCCCAATGCCACCTAAGTCTTTGAACCTGTGGGTTATGGTACCATCTGAGCCCTCCATCATTGCTCATGCCCATCGGCTCAAGCTACAATATTCCCTTGGTTGCGAGTATCCTCCTAGGAATCAGCCCATTGATAGAGTTACAACTCATAACCTCTCGCCAATTCATGCCTTGGGAAGGATGAATACCTGCAAATCTACTATGTTGATGTTGCTCGATGCTCAATTCACTATGTTCCACTCGGTCACCCAACATGATCCATTTGGAGAAAACTGCCCTGCTCTTCCCAATGTAGAAAGGTGGGTTGGTAGTGTTGCAAGCCTTGTCTATGTACTCCTGTAGATGGCTTCTCTGGAACTCCCAATTGTACTCCTCTTGTTGCCTTGCGAGGGACTTGAGTCATTCCTCAACATTAGACAGCTTGGTCCTTGATTCGGCACATACCCCTATGAGCTCCTCAATTATTTTGTTCTCCTGTAAGAAAGTGTCTCGGACTGTCCAAATTCTCTGCTTCAACATCATAATATTTGTCTTGAAATGCATGATCCTTTCCTGAAAGTCCTCTACGGAAAATTCTAGTTCCTTGTTGAATGTCTTTGTATCTGTCTGCACCAAATGCCCCTCGACCACAACTTCAACTTGAACCTTTGACTGACCCTCCAGAAATGGCTCATCCTGCATACTATATTTGTCATGATTCCCCACATGATCATTCTCATCATGTCGATTTATTACTACCGGCTCCTCATTTGATTTTCCTTGATTGTTTTCTTCCTAGCCTTCTCCCCATGTGGGGATAATCTGTCCACCGTTTCTGGTTGTCAAAAATGGATGTATTGGTGCATTGTTATCTACACATGATTTCCCATACTCTTTATAGATGTTCTCCTGGATATCTATGGACTCAACTACCACATCATCAGGAGGAATTACCTCCTTCTTTTCCCCATGTACTTTTTCAAGCTGAGTGATTATCATCGGCTTGTCCTGCAAGCTTCTTTGAAAAACATGTTGTTGTTTCTCACCATTTGTGCTTGACTGCACAGATCCTTCATAGGTTCTCTCCTGAAAACCGGTGAACCCAACTATGTATGAATGATCTGGATAAGTCTCTAATTGTTCTTCCCTTGTTGCCTCCTTATCACCTGGACATGAATGGTTAAGGGCCCAAGGTCCCTTGAAGATAAAGAATAGTCCTATCCTCCTTAGTTCATTCTTGTTGTAGATTTTGTTCTTGCTTCCTCCATCAATCCTTCTCAAATCCTTCCTAGTGAGCACCCTTTTGAGAAATTTTATGTTTTTCCTGGCCAACTTCTCAATGAAATCATATGCAGCTGGTGATCCTTGTGGTTCCTTCCTTCAAATGGTCAACAATTTGGATTTTAGTACCTTACATATGTCAACATATCCTTATAAGAATAGAGACACAATATTTTTCATGCTTGTTTTAACACAGTCTGGATGCACTAATGTAATATTGATGTAAAATGTTTGTAGTAACTGAAAGATTAAGTCATCGGATTCCAAATTTAGCATAAAGGTGCCAAAGCTGAAATCTACCATGAGCTTTAAAATCATGCACTGCTTCTAAAAGGTGGGAAGCATGATGTTATTCAACCCCTAAAGTACTTCTATTATTAGTTGCAATATATATCTCATGATATCATTATTGTAAGGCAATAATGGCAACATTAGAGTTATGACCCTGCTGAGACAAGAAGTAACTATGAGCCTGACCTCTTCACAAGAATGTTCCCAAAGTTTGGGTTGTATTAATGCAAACATAGATGGCTTGAGATCCCAACTAAGTTTCTTCCATTCTGGTTTCCCTACCTCCGAGAGACATGTGTCTAATTCCTCCAATCTATGAAGGTCTATGATTGACTTTGTTCATTGCAATTTAGACCCAAGTGTGAAGAGATTAGCTCCTCTTCCTTTCCCTTCATTCACTTCCCATTATTGCTTTTGCTGCAGAATGACATGGACCCTTTGTCAGAATGGTATGTTGCTTTGACCATCATTTTTGTCTATGGAGGTATTTTTGCCTAAAGGACCATATATTCTTACTAGTTCATCAAGAACTTTTGGTTGTTTTACAAGGTCTCTTCAAGACAACCCATCTTCTCCCATACCAAAGAAAGAAGATACGTAGGAATACACCAAAAGATTTGCAACTATTCCCAATCCTTCTATACCAATCACCAAAAAAAGGAAATTAAAACCCCCTTTTTAAAACCTTATGTCTTGCGAATACAAAATCAAACTCCTTATATCTCCCAAAACTATTTAAACCTAAACTCCTGAATGCAACCAATACATAAAGGATACGTCGGTCAACGCTACTATAATTAAAGTAACATTAAAACCCTCCTGATAGAATGTACGTATGTGGTGTATCACTAAACTCCATTGAAATTATGCCAATATATCCCTAATGGAATTAAATATAAAAGAGGTTTATTTATGCTTTGGCCAAAAGGTGTAAACAACAACCTGACTTCTCGATAATCCCAATGTCTTAGTTGTGTTAATAAGTCAACCTCATCTGGATTTCGAATTACAACCTCCAGGATCAATGAATTTTGAATTACAACCTCCAGTCTCAATACATCAACGTATGTTGTGAGGTCACGACTAACACGGTGAATTTATAGTGGGTAACTCATTGTCAGCTTGAAGAGTCGTGTTTCCTTCGCCAGGGTCTTGTCTTCGCCTTGAATGATGAGTGGTGCTCCTCCTTATTGTGCGAAGACTTTGTCCAACTCAATCCTCCTCTACCATCTTCTACAAGGGAATCTGATCGCTCACAAGAAATGTGATTCTCTTCTAATCAACAAATTAATGCCCATCGATTCTTCAATTGCTCAATAGCCCAAGAGTTCACCCTTCCCCGCCAATGATACCTCTCAATTGCAGCCCATATATTCACTCCTCTCTACCATCGACCTCTACCACCTTCGAATCACCCCCTTTCCCTAGCAATTTTCCTCTGTTATAGCCCAGGGCTCTTCCTTTCTCCTGCACCAACAATCTTCCTCAATCACATATAAGTGTTCTTTCGACCATCATATGCAATGCCTCTATCTCACAAAATATGACAAGAATCACTCGAAAACACATCGCACAACACCGGGTAATTTTAACTTTTGATATGAAGTGAACCCTACATTGCTCCAACAAAGGAGCCTTATACCCATTTTGTAACTAATACACATGGTGTGCATTCAGATGAGTGGAAAACTTCATATTTTTTTTTGTGGTTGTTGGAGGACCTTGACGGAAACCAGGTTCTTGGTACAAACTCTGTCTACAATCAAAGTGCAACACTTACCTCCCACTTATTACTTCATCTTGAAGATACTCTTACTCTACTCCCTTTCAATATGCTTCTCATGATGCATCAACACTCTTTGTAGCGTCAAATTATCTCTGTGCTTAGCCTCCACTAGGAAAGCTTCTTTCACAAACACTAACTCTACTGTGTCTGCAATGTGCATGCTTGCATCTTGCCTCTAACACTTATTCAACCTCTATCAACATCAAATCGTTCTCCAGTAAATTTATTCACAATAATGGGACTAGTTTCTTCATATCTCCTCTCTCTTGATTGTTCTCTTTCAACCACTTGTATGATTTGATCTAGAGGGAAACGATGCCTCTAATGCCAATAATCCATGGATCTTGCAGTTCGCTTTACACAACGAAGAGTTGGCAGATCTATGGTGGTTGCCCAGTCACTTCTCCCCACACTAACTCAGACAACAGGCTCTATGGCTCCCTCGTACCTGCATGTCAGTGAATTGATCCATTGTTTAACATTGACCCACTGTTTAACTGAGCATTGTTGGATGTGGCCATATAGTCAAAAACATACCCTCAGATCTGGGTTCAATCTCAGCTTGTAAAATTGGATGGATATATTTGTACAACAGAGATCCAATCTGAGAGAAAAAAATAAATTAATTAATTAAAAAAAAATAGTAAATAATTTAGCAAAGGTAATCTGTGCCCTTTCAAAAAATTTAGTAAATAATTTAGCAAAGGTAATCTTTTCCCTTTCTTCTGTAATAAAATAATAACCCTCGAAGCAATGCAGGAAAATCTCTTTTTAACCAACTAGGGCGATACATATACCACCGAAGATGGAAATGTCGACAAGGGTTAAAACAAGTCTCACTATAGTTCCCTACATTAAATCATCAAGATGGCAAGATGCACAACTCTAATACCACTGTAATAACCCGAACAACGAAATAATCAACAAATTTGGCATGTCTAGGTGTTCTAGTTAAAAATAATTGTAATAAAAAAACTAAACATAATAAGATTTGGAAATGCAACCTTTATTTACATTATTAACTAAGAAACGAGTACATGCCTATACAAAAATATATGAACCCTTGTATTGACATGTCTGACTGCTCATTAAAAATAGAAAACAAAAAATAAAGCACAATCGTGTACCCTAGATGGATCCACCAGACAAAATAATACCCACGGGGTTTTCGTCCCTGGGATCAAACTGGAATTAGCCACACCAAGTTCTCAAGAAAAACATAGTAAAGTAGATAAACCCGAATGATCCAAATGCCTAGCTTTTGTCCCCTTTTAAAGGCTTGATCGACTCTCTAGAACCTTATTTTACTATTTTCCCTCGAAAACTAAAGGCAAATACCATGGGAAAATACCACAAGTAAATACGAGGGGCAGATCCTATCCAATATGACCATATCATGATCTGAAAATGGAATGTACTTGAATAAAGGGTGCAAGGTATCCATTTTCAACAATTTTAAATGTGAAAACAACTCCAAGGTTAACTATGAAGTAAACACTCAGATGCCATTAAAATACTCATGCTTGAAGCTTGATGTCTTGCGGAATAAAACAAATAAGTTTGAGCAGTTGTTTAGGTGTTTATGTGTGAAGGAAAGTTACTTAAATTTATTGTTTAACACATTATAGCAGATTTTTTTAACATGATATCTTCAGCAAATAATGACACAAAGATGATGAAGCAGTTCACCCCTCCTGGGCTACATCTGCTGGACCAAGCCTCCCAAAATGGGCTTGTCCTCTTGTATTAAGAAATTTGCAAAGACTAATACAAGTAAATAAGTGCCTCTAAAGGCAAATATGACTGTAAAAATAGAATCAGAAGATAGGAAACAACTAAGAATGCTCTTCTCCAAGCACTAAACAGTGAAATTGTACCTTAAACGGTACTTTCTTCAAATGGCCCTAATGGCCCTTTAAACTTATATGAAAAAATTCAAGGTGAATATGACCTCCAATGGTTCTGAAACCTCTGCCAATGGACTTAGAATGTCGAAGAAAGTAGAAATGGGCTTTTGAATCACCGAAAACAGATGAATACAACCCCCAAACAGCTCAAGAACTAGAATGGCCCTAGTGGCCTTGAAAGCTTCCCTGAAGAAATTCGAGGTGAAGAATGCCTCAACAGGAAAAAAGAGCTGTAGAAATGGACTCAAAACATAGAATACAGTCAGACGTGACTTTCGTTTCACATTCAATGGTTGCACACATCCCAATGCAGCTCCCAAACTGATATGGCCCTAGTGGCTCCTGGAACTTCCCTGAAGAAAAAACACCTGCAAACGACCTATGTTGGCTATGAAACCTATGCCATTGAGTCCAGAAGGTCGAAGAGACTCAAAATAAAATAAAAATTCGCTCAGAAAGGATCTCCCATGTGAAAGATATGTCCAACTAAAGTTTTTTCCCAATGTTAGGCAAAAATCCCACAAAAAGTGGGCCAACTTTAGTTAACTGCAGATAGGTTTAGAGGTTTGCCTAAATTGGCGCGCTCTGCCAATTTTCCAGCCAGTTGGGTGGTTAGCATTTAATGTGACCCTAACCTGCCGGACATGTGAACGAACTGCAGCATTAAACGTAAACTGTTTAACGTAACGTCCGCCGGTTTGATTGTCACTGGTCATGACGAGAGGTCATGTGGAAGGGGGGGCTTACCCCGAGGCTTAAACTTTTAACTCTGCTCACCACGTAGCCACGTGCCTTTGAATGTAACATAGCCACTTTAACCTTTGACTTTTACATACCACGTGAACTTTCACCTTTTTCAAATGAATGTAAAGGTTTGCCATGTTTACTTAAACTTTAGAAATGTGTTTTGTAATAAATTCGAAATTTTTAATTATATGTGTGGTATTTTAATTTTATTTTTAATAAGGTTTTTAAGAATTAATTAAAACATATATAAAATAATATAATATATGATTAATTAACCATATAAAATATTAATCAATATATAGTTTTAATTTATTAATTAAACCTTAATAAAAATTTAAAATTTTCCCAACACATAAAATTAAAAAATTCCCTTTCAAAATTGGAGGTTATTGGGCGATTTCAAAATGCAATATCTTCTTCATACTGTAACGGATTTGAGTGTCGTCCACGGTGCCGAAATCGTATCGCCGAGGCCTATCCCGTCGCTCAGGTTCCAACCAATTTTGAGCAAACAAATTTTTGAGCTTTTTCCCAAACTCAGATTTCAGCTCCTGATCATATCAAGAAAGGGAATATTACAAACATAGTTGGAGGGTGGAGAGAGAGAGTGTGTGTGATGGGGGGAGAGACAGAGGGAGGTGGGAGAGAAAGGGAGAGAGGGGAAGGAAGATAATGGGGACTTGAGAGAGAGGAGAGAGAAGGAGTGATAAGGCAAAGATGAAGATGGAATGAAGGAGAGAGGAGACGAGGGAAGGGAGAGAAAAGGAGAGGATAGAGATAGGGAAATAAGGGTAAGAGAGAGTCGGGGAGACATACATATAAAGGGGGGAGAGAGGGGGAGAGAAAGATGGAGAGAGAGAGGGAGATAGTGACAGAGTTGGAGAGTGGAGAGAGTGTGTGTGCATGATGGGGGGGAGAGACAGAGGGAGGTGGGAGGGAAAGTGAGAGAGAGGAAGAAAGAGAGAGGAGAGAGAGATGGAGTTGGAAGGGGAAGAAAGACATAAAGAGAGAAAGGTGGAGAGGGAGAGGGAGTGACAAGGGAGATATGGAGAGACAATGAGGGAGAGAGGGGAGAGCAAGAGAGAGAGAGAGAGAGAGAGAGAGAGAGAGAGATATGGAGAGAGTGTGTGTATGTTTTGGGGGTGAGAAGGAGAGACAAGGGAAGATAGAGATATAGATGGAGGAGGGAGAGAGGGTAGAATGAAGAGAAGGAGGAGGAAGAGAATTAAGTGTGGAGAAGGGAAGAGATAGAGATATCCTGGAAAATGTGTGTATGTTTGGGGGTTGATATATATATATATATATATATATATATATATATATATATATATATATATATATATCGAGAGAGAGAGAGAAACAGAGAGAGAGAGAGAGAGAGAGAGAGAGAGAGAGAGAGAGAGAGTGCAGGCTGATAGAGAGATAAAGGAGAGACAAAGGGAGATAAACACAGAATGGAAGTTGGAGAGAGAGGGAAGAAGAAAGAGACACACAGAGACAAATACAAACATAGAAGTTAGACGTAGAAAGTCATGAATATTTTGGTTTTTCACTAAAATAGATGTATTGATTTTAGTGTAGCCATTGATTTCTAATCCTATTTGATCACTTGCAGTAGATGCATTGATTTCATTGTAGATGTCGATTTATAATCCTATTTAATACCTTACACTAAATGCATTGATTTCAGTGTAGATGTCGATTTATACTCTTATTTGATTGATTGCACTAGATGCATTGGTTTTAATGTAAATATTGATTTCTAATCGTATTTGATTGCTTGCACTAGATGCATTGATTTTAGTGTAGATGTAGATTTCTAATCCTATTTAATACCTTATACTAGATGCATTGATTTCAGTGTAGATGTTGATTTCTACTCCTATTTGATTTCTTGCACTGTATGCATTGGTTTTAGTGTAGCTAATTATTTATAATCCTATATGATCGCTTGCACTAGATGCGTTGATTTCAAAGTAGATGTTGATTTCTAATCCTATTTAATACCTTACACTAGATGCATTGATTTTAATGTAGATGTTGATTTCTACTCCTATTTGATTGGTTGCACTCGATGCATTGGTTTTAGTGTAGATATTGATTTCTAATCCTATTTGTTTGCTTGCACTAGATGCATTGATTTTAGTGTAAATGTTGATTTCTAATCCTAATTGATTGTTTGCATTAGATGCATTGATTTTAGTGTAGATGCTGATTTCTAATCCTAATTGATTGTTTGCATTAGATGCATTGATTTTAGTGTAGATGCTGATTTCTAATCCTATTTGATTCTTTGCACTAGATGCATTGATTTTAGTGTAGATGTTGATTTATGATTTGATGCAACTAGATGTATGATGTACATTAATTTCAAGGTAATTAGATTAATAATGTGCATTGATTTCAGTGTAAGCACATCTTTGTCCCCTCCATCTATATCTCTATCTACCATTATCTCTCCTTCTTTATCTCTATTTCTCACCCCCAAACACACACACACACTCTCTCTCTCTCTCTCCCTCCCTTTTCCACTCCCTCTCTCTCACTTCCCCTTCTCTCTCTCTAACACTTCTCTCTCCATATCTATCTTTCTCATCCTCTCTCCCTCCCTTTTCCACTCCCTCTCTCTCTCTCTAACACTTCTTTCTCCACATCTATATCTCTTCCTCCCTCCTTGTCTTTACCTCTCTCTTCTTCCCTTTCTCCCCCCCATCTATATCTTTATCTCACCGCCAAAACATACAGAATCTCTCTCAGTGTACGCACATAAACATTATTCATGACGTGAATTGACTTCTTTGTTACAATAATTCAACCATAAATACAATACTTGAATTTTCACCCTAAATAAAATGTTCACTTACGAGAAATACCTTCTTCTTAAAACTATAAACTATTTGTAATTGGCTACATTCTTATTATTCCCATTTTCCATCCTTCATATTTGTTAATCACTTTGCATTCAAACGTGGTAATAGAAAATAACTAATATGTGTGAGAATAAGAATAGTAGAATAAAATGGTTTCAGATTGATCGCAATGAAGTTTGTTTGTAATTCACTATATTATTATTATTCACATTTTCTATCATTCAGCATTGTTACATTGTCGCTTTGCACTTAACATTTTTAATTTCGTAATTTTTCAGCATTGTTACATTGTCGCTTTGCACTTAACATTTTTAATTTCATAATTTTTCATCATTCAAGTTACTAACAGTGTCGCATATCTCAACAAACTGAGGTAACTAATCAAAGTTAAAGTTAAATTGACCAAATTAATCTTAGACATGTTTAGCATATTTAAAATGATCAAAATAATTATATGTTCAACAAATTTTGTATGACCGCACATGACTTAAACTAGCCTAGATCCATCTTAACCCCATGTCTATCAAGCGCCGAAAGGGATCAAATCTCTCGAGGTGCAAACCTTTCCTCAAGTTTTGCACTCAAAAAATAGGTTTGCACCTTGAGAGATTTGATCCCTCTTGGCGCTTGATAGATTCGAGGTTAAGATGGATCTAGGCTGGTTAATAAAAGAAAAAGTTACAATATAAAAAAATATTGAATTTAAAAAATATCTCACATATCACACCTAACGCTCATGCTCACCCAACCACCCTAAATTGGGATGTAGAACGCCTATCAACGCAATGAATTAAAAAAAAAGAAAAAGAAAAAAGAAAAAAAGAAAAAAACAGTTATGTCGTGTTGTACGATGTTTATTTGATTAAATAATACAAGTAAATAATTCATAATATTGATTATCACTTTTTCATTCCATTATTTTCGTAAATATACTAGTGTAATTATCTTAGTGACGAGAGAATACAACAAATTACTTAGTCTACAAAACTTGGAAACATTGAGTGACGTTAAATATAAATGGTGTATCTAAATCTATTAGCAAATTGCAAATGAGTCATCTCATGCAATCAAATATATATACATAACAACTAGGTTTTCTTGACTATTGAAAGTCAACATTATTCCCTATTGTTGTAAAATTACGACTCATTGAGTTAATAAAAAATAGACTAAATGAGTTAATTTAATATGGGGATGTGGGTGATATGTAAGCAAATCATATGGAGATGTAGAAAAACCCTAAAAAAACACAAATAGATGACAACCAAATAGCAATGAAGGTTAGTTTTGAAAAACAACTGAAAATTAATGAACAAAGATAGAGGAAAAAGACGAAACCCTATAGACTTTCAATAATATAAACTTTTGATAAAAGAAAAATTCTCCCATTGAAAGCAAAGTACAACAAATTAGATATTATTATGGTTAGAAATCTTGTTATGGTTTTACAACTTATTTTCAAGTGACAAACTTGTTTCATATTATTTCAATAATATACTAGGGTTTCATATTATTTCAATAATATATTAGCAATTGCTCCTAAAAATACAAAAGTACGCGGAAGGAATAGAAGATTTGAGAATATCATCTTGAAATATTAAATTACTAAATATGAAAATTCTTATATAAAGATTGATATCAATTTCCATCTAGATTTCAAAAAAAATGTTGAAAGCCTTTTAGTATATTTAAAAGTAAGATGACATGGTATACTTTGATCATTGTCATTGATTTGCTCTATTCTTTAATTTTATTTACATAGCTTGACAACATGTTCATTTGATTGGAAAATCGATTTTCAAGCATATACATTGAATTTTCATCTAGAATCTTTTATTTTTAATGTTGTTTTTATGCTTTGACATTGTTTCCTCAACTTCAATCAACCAAGGTAATTTCATCTCCATGAGATTCATTTTATAAAAGGTTAGGGGTAATTGCTAGATTAATACAGGTGAAAGACAACCAATCTCTTAGTGAATCACTGTGTAAAGCTGATTAAATGCCACAAAAATTAAGCACTCCACCGAGTCACGATGAAACAAAGTTGTACGAAAGTTCTTTCCCAATATTTTAACAGAAAATTTCAAGTAGTTTTACATATTGTAATGTGGTCCTAGAAAACATATTTGCTCCATTGACAAGATGTATATAGATATCCACACTTCTACACATACAAAACTCAATTTTGAACACTCGGAACAATTTTCAATATGGTTGAAATGGAACATGAGTGTCCCCACGTCCCTGAATTTGTTCAGTCTATGGGAAAATCTCTAAATTCATGGGTATAATCTTTATAACTTTCGCGGAAATCAAAAAAACATTCTATCTGTCTGTTCTTCTTACACATGGGTGCTACTATTAGGCAAGCGATATAAATCGTTCTTCTCCTTCAAAATGATGACCTGTAATATTCCCTTTCTTGATCCAGTCAAAGTGGATAGAATCGATCCATGGTACTTACAGTGGTATTTCAGTGACTAACCCATAATTATTTGAACTGCCTTGAAAATAATAAATAAGGTCTCTGAAAGTCATGCGACCTATAAAGGGAAAGCTAGGCATTGGAGGCTTCATTATTATCTGTCATTATCTTTTGGGTTGAGAACACGCTTTGGCCGATTCTAGCATTGATCCAGGACCAAACCCAACGGTGATGTTTATGTGGTGATCATCCGGGATTCCTAAGTAAACTGATTTCTTATATTTGTCATTGTCAAGCAGCTGTGCATGCAATTTGTAGGATTTTATGGTCTGGGCATGTATTTTACTTTTAGTGAATAATAATATAAATAAATGGTCGCATTTCTTGTGTTCTGGTTCTTGATGAGAGACTGTATTAAATGAGAACACTAAGATTTTTTAGATCTATGAAATTTTTTATTGTTTTGAATCTTACGATTACTTGTAATTTGTGCATCACCTTTAGCTTAAGTTTATGCGAGGAACCGGTGAAATTTATTGTTCACTAGCATTTCTCACTTCGGTGATATTTATCACCCTAGTTGGATTTTTATTTTTTTAGTAAATTATTTTATTGGGAGACATAAGTGAAGGGAAAATCATTTATAAGTCTGTGGGTTAAATTTGTGAAAATATTTGAAGGCGTGATTGACAAAATCATTTATAGCTTGTATATAGCCTCTTATGAATAAATGTACCCATGATATTTATTCATATGTATGGAATATTATAAATGTACCCATGATATTTATTCATGTGTATGGAAGATTCATATCTTTCTTGCAAATATGGTCATTGTTGAAGGCTGGAAAGTTATTGCTAGATAGGGATCATTCCCAGGTTTCTCATTAGCTAAGTATTGAGATCCATTGATGCCAATGTCGTCATTTTATTTTTGGAAACGCCACAAAAATCAACATAATGATATATCAGTTGGTGCTTTGGGCTACGATACTTCTGTGGATCAAAGATGGCAACAACATACAAATCAGAAGCAAGAGCAGAACAACAGACCCTTCTCTTGAAAGGTCCATGTTATCCTTCAGTAGTCAAAAGATACCCGGAAGGAAGATATAGAAAGTTAAGTGTCTCTTTGATCTTGGATCCAAATTGCAGGGTACAAAGTCAAAAGATTTTCTCCTACAGCTAGACACATTAAATATGGCTTTGAGCTTGATAGAGAAATCAAAATGGGAAGGGACAAGTTGGGCCTTGAAGCCATCCATGCTTGCTTTGATACAACCTAGGTTCTTAGAGCATTCTTGTGAAAAGGTTAGACTCATGGTCACCTCTTGTCTCAGTAAAACCATAGCCTTAACAGCACCACTATTGCCCTACAATGATGAAATCATGAGGAGGACTTTTCGGGTAATGGTAGAAGCACTCTGAGGGTTGGAAAACACCACCGTTCTTACTTTTTTCTAGAAGCGCACAATTTTGGAACGCATGGAGAAATTCAGATTTGGTATGCTTATGCTGGATCTAGAGTGTGATGATTTAATCATTCAGATGCTCCAATACTTCTGCAATGGAATTACAACGTCTCATCCAAACTTCATCAAAACAGACATGCAAAAGATCATGTCTCTGATCTTAGGAGAAGATAGGGCCATCTGCGAACAATTGAGATCCAAATTGTTGGCCATTTGGAGGAAGGAGCTAATTGCATCACCTGCTGCTTATGAACTAGTTGAGGGGTTGATCAAATAGAGCATCAAACTACTTAGAAAGAAGTTAACCAAGGAGGAACTAACAAAGATTTGTGGAGACAGCAAGAATGAACTAAGGAGGAAAGGCTTATGCTTTGTATGCAAGGGAGTTTGGGCACTTGACCATTCATGTCCAGACAATAAGGAGGCAACAAGGATAGCAAAATTAGAGACTTCTTTAGATCATGGGAATTCATCCATTGATGGGTCGCTGGTTTTCAGGAGAGGACCTATAAAGGATATGAGCAATCAAGTACAAATGGTGAGCAACAACACCATGCTCTTCAGAAAAACTTGTAGGACAAGCTGAGCAGTCAACTTGACAAAGTACATGAAGAAAGGAAAGATGCAATTCCTCCTGATGATGTGGTAGTTGAATCTATAAATACAACAAAGGACATCCATAAAGAGTATGGGCAATCGGATATAGACAACACTCCACCAGTACATCCATGTTTGACAACCAGAAAGGATGGACAACTCATCCTCACATGTGAAGAGGTCCAGGATGAATACACCGAAGGAGAATCAAATGAGGAGAGGATCATGCATTTTCAGGAAAAGATCATGCATTTCAAGACAGATCTGATGTTGTTGAAGCAAAGAGTCTGGACAATCCAAGACACTGTCTTACAGGAGAACATAAAAATTGATGAACTCATAGGGAAATGTGCCAAATCATCGACCAAGCTGTCTAGTATTGAGGAAAAACTCAAGTCCCTCACAAGGCCGCATGAGGAGTACAATTGGGAGTCCCATAGCAACGCTCTACAGGAATACATAGATAAGGCTTGCAACACCAACGACCCACCTTTATACATTGGGAAGAGAAGGGAAGAGTTCCCCAACTGCATCATGTTGGGTAACCAAGTAGAGAAGTATGAATTGAGCATCGAACAACATCAACATAGTAGATTTGCAGATATTCATCCCTCCCCAAGTATGGATTGGCGAGAGATTATGAGTTGGTATTCTATCGATAGGTTGATTCTTTGGAGGATACTCACAGCCGAGGGCAATTGCAGCTTGGGCCCTTTGGTGTGGACAATGATGGAGAGTTGAAATGGTACCATAACCCACAGGTCCCAAGATTTAGGTGGCATTGGGATCCAGGAGAATCCATTGGGGAAATGATTGGCCAAAGGATTGTTTGGGATCGAGGTAAATCTATTCTGGGAAGGATTGGTCAAAGGATTGTTTGGGATCCAGGTATTGAAGGATCCATCCAAGACCATTCAAAATGGAGGGCACATCAGATTGTATGGGATCCTGGTATCAATGTACAAATGCTTCTGTTGTGGATAGAAGTGGATCGCTTGAGGACAAGCAATCTTTGGGCGGGAGGATTTGTAATATCCCCTTTCTTGATCCCGTCAAAGTGGATAGAATAGATCCTTGTTGCCGATGATATTTTCTCATGGTATTGTTACAGAAATTGTTTGTTATTTGATTTGAAAAATAATAAAATAAAGGTCTCTAGAAAGTCCATGAAGCCTATAAAAGGGGGGGAGAGAAGCTAGGCATTTGGAAGCATTCTCGTATTATCTATCTTATTATGTTTGGGTTGAGAACGGCGCTGGCGATTCTAGCGATGATCCAGGACAAAAAAACCAGCGGTGATGTTCTGCTTGGATCAATCGGGATTCTATAAGTGGAGAAACCAGTTTTATTATATTTGTGTTCATGCGCGTGTGCATACCATTTGCATGATTTTATGGTGCAGGCATATTTTACTGATGAATAATATAAATAAAATGGTATTTCTTGTGTTCTAGTTCTTGATGAAAGATTGTATTAAATGAACACTAAGGATGTTTCGATCTGAAATTTTTAATATTTGAATCTTATATTGGTATATGGAGAGGCGTATCAATGTAAACGAGTTTTATGAAAGGAACTTCGGTGAATTTTTTTTTTCACCCTAGCCAGCATTTCTCACTTCGGTGATATTTATCACCCTAGTTGGATTTTTATTTTTTAGTAAATTATTTTTGTTGGGAGACATAAGTGAAGGGAAATCATTTATAATTCTATGGGTTAAATTCGTGAAAATATTTGAAGGCATGATTGAAAAAATCATTTATAGCTTGTATATAGCCTCTTATGAATAAATTTACCCATGATATTTATTCATGTGTATGGAAGATTCATATCTTTCTTTCAAATATGGTCATTGTTGAAAGGCTGTAAAGTTATTGCTAGACAGGGATCATTCCCAGGTTTCTCATTAGCTAAGTATTGAGATCCATTGATGCCAATGTCGTCATTTTATTTTTGGAAACATCACAAGAATCAACATAATGATATATCCGTCGATTCTCTGGGCTATAATACTTCTATGGATCAAATATGGAAACAACATACAAATCAGAAGAAAGAGCAGAGCAACAAGCCATTCTCTCGAAAGGTCCATGTTATCCTTCAGCAGTCAAAAGATACCTGGAAGGAAGATATAAAAAGTAAGTGTCTCTTTGATCTTGGATCCAAATTGCAGGGTACAAAGTCAAAATATGTTCTCCTATATCTAGACGCATTAAATATGGCTTTGAGCTTGATAGAGAAATCATAATGGGAAGGGTCAAGTTGGGCCTTGAAGCCATCCATGGTTGCTTTGATACAACCTAAGTTCTTGGAGAATTCTTGTGAAAAGGTTAGACTCATGGTCGCCTCTTGTCTCAGTAAAATCATAGCCTTAACAGCACCGCTATTGCCCTACAATGATGGCATCATGAGGAGGAATTTTCGGGTAATGGTAGAAGCACTCCAAGGGTTGAACAACACCACTATTCTTACTTTTTTCCAGAAGCGCACAATTTTGGAACTCATGGAAAAATTCAGATTTGGTATGCTTATGTTGGATCTAGAGTGTGATGATTTAATCCTTCAGATGCTCCAATACTTCTGCAATGGAATTACAACGTCTCATTCAAACTTCATCAAAACAGACATGGAAAAGATCATGTCTCCGATCTTAGGAGAAAATAGGGCCATCTGTGAACAATTGAGATCCAAATTGTTGGCCATTTGGAGGAAGGAGCTAATTGCATCACCTGTTGCTTATGAACTAGCTGAGGGGTTGATCAAACAGAGCATCAAACTACTTAGAAAGAAGTTAACCAAGGAGGAACTAACAAAGATTTGTGGAGACAACAAGAATGAACTAAGGAGGAAAGGCTTATGCTTTGTATGCAAGGAAGTTTGGGCACTTGACCATTCATGTCAAGATAATAAGGAGGAAAAAAGGATAGAAAAATTAGAGACTTCTTCAGATCATGGGAATTCATCCATTGATGGGTTCTTTGGTTTTCAGGAGAGGACCTATGAAGGATCTAAGCAGTCACGTACAAATGGTGAGCAACAACACCATGCTCTTCAGAGAAACTTGCAAGACAAGCTGAGCAGTCAGCTTGACAAACTACATGACGAAAGGAAAGATGCAATTCCTCCTAATGATGTGGTAGTTGAATCTATAAATAAAAAAAAGGACATCCATAAAGAGTATGGGAAATCGGGTATAGACAACACTCCACCAGTAAATCCATGTTTGACAACCAGAGAGGAAGGACAACTAATCCTCACATATGAAGAGGTTTAGGATGAATACACCGAAGGAGAATCAAATGAGGAGAGGACCATGCATTTTCAGGAAAGGATCACGCATTTCAAGACAGATATTATGTTGTTGAGGCAAAGAGTCTGGACATTCCAAGGCACTATCTTATAGGAGAACAGAAAAATTGAGGAACTCATAGGGAAATGTGCCAAATCATCGACCAAGCTTTCTAGTATTGAGGAACAACTCAAGTCCCTCACAAGGCCGCATGAGGAGTACAATTGGGAGTCGCATAACAGCGCTCTACAAGAATACATAGATAAGGCTTGCAACACCAACAACCCACCTTTATACATTGAGAAGAGCAGGGCAAAGTTCTCCAAATACATCATGTTGGGTAACCAAGTAGAGAAGCATGAATCGAGCATCGAACAACATCAACATAGTATATTTGCAGATATTCATTCTTTACCAAGTATGGATTGGCGAGAGATTATGAGTTGGTATTCTTTAGATGGGTTGATTATTTGGAGGATACCCATAGCCAAGGGAAAATTACAGTTTGGACCATTTGGTGCGAGCAACGATGGAGAGTTGAAATAGTACCATAACCCACAGGTCCCAGGATTTAGGTGGCCTTGGGATCCAGGAGAATCCATTAGGGGTAGGATTGGCCAAAGGATTTTTTGGGATCTAGGTAAATCTATTGAGGGAAGGGGATTAGTGGGAAAGTTGTTTGGGATCGAGACGCCAGAAGGATCCAGCCAGGATGGTAGCATGGAGGGTTGGAACAATACATCGGATGTATGTGGGATCTTGGTATCAATGTACAAATTCTTCTGTTGTGGATAGAAGTGGATCGCTTGAGGACAAGCAATCTTTGGGCGAGAGGATTTGTAATAATCCCTTTTCTTTATCCAGTCAAAGTGGATAGAATCGATCCATGGTACTTACTGTGGTATTTTCCCATGGTATTGACCCATGGTATTTCTTTTATTGGCCCATGGTATTTATTGTTGGTATTGACCCATGGTATTTCTTGTTGGTATTGACCCATCAAGCCTATAAAAAGGGCAGAGAATCTAGGAATTTAGAGCATTCTCATATTATCTATTTTATTATGTTTGTGTTGAGAACCTAGCCTGGCTAGTTCTAGTATTGATCTCGCGATGAAAACCCCGCGATGCTGTTTATGTGGTGGATCCATCCAGGATTCACAAGTGGGCTTCAGTTTCTTATATTTGTCATTGTCAAGCAGCTGTGCATGCCATTTGCATGATTTTATGGTCTGGGCATGTATTTTACTTTCAGTGAATAATATAAGTAAAATGGCTGCATTTCTTGTTCTAGTTCTTGATGAAAGATTGTATTAAATGAGAACACTAAGATGTTTTAGATCTATGAAATTTTTTATTGTTTGGAATCATACATGACCATGCATTTCCCCATGACAAATAAAATGTGCCAAATTAGGCTTCAAATAATGACCATGCATTTCCCAAGGAGGATGAAGAAAATCACGGAGCCAAGTCCTCTCTTTCCATCTCAATCCACATAACCGATAACGCTTTCCCATCCGTCCCTACACAAACAATGGAGTGTACTACTTAGTTTCTTCTTTGCCATATTAATTTCTGGATAGTAGGCTTCAAATTAGGCCTTCTCAATCTTGCCCGCTATGACGAATTCATTCTCGTATGCCTTCGTCCAATTCTTCACTTCCATGCCCACCTTCAACTCCTTTGCCACCAATATCAAGTTGGAAAATTGGCCCGAATGTTGTGACCAAGCTACCATGTGAACACTCGTGCTGATGCTCTCCAAAGTCGAATTCCACCTACAATGCGTTAAGAAACTGTTGGTAGACTCATGTGATAAGACACCACAACCTACCCCGTCTGAACGCACCACAGTCTGAACCCACCCCAACAACCATTCATGCACAATCAAAATCCTATTGGAATTGGAGAAGCAAAGGCTATGTATCAGAGGATCGAAAATCTCTTGGAGATCTTCCCTAAACTAGATCACTAAGTCATTTCCGGAAATATGGTCGTCGCGAGATCTTGCACATGGTAAAAATTGATTTGAGGGAGGAGGAAGAAAAATGAAGTATCTGATTGGCCAAATTTGCCCAGGAAAAGCCAGCAGAGGAAGACCTTCGGTGTAAATATTTGTTAAACTTTGAGTAGTTTAACAAGGTTAAATTTTTTCTTCTTCAGAAAATAGTAGAAATTCTGGTAAAAATTATGTGAAATTTAGGTTATAGTGGTTAAGATTTAGGATTTTGGATGCCTCAAGGGTTTTTGATGATGTTGAATCCATTTCTACCATAAAAAAAGAGAGTTTTTGATGATGTTGAATCTATTTCTACCATAAAAAATATTTAAACACTCTTATGATTAATTTTTTTGAAAAAAAATGACTGGATTCCATGAAAAAAAACTTTCCAAATAAAATTATAGCCTCCCTAAGCAACGCCCATAATATTCTAATAAAATCTCATAAATAACCACACATTATTAAACTAATGACCTTATTTTTGGAATCTCAAACAATTATTCCATCCTCTAATTAAAATGTACCAATAACAAACAAAAATACCTTAACATTTAACACCTTTTCATTTCTTTTTGGAGTTGTCTACAGAGGGGGAGGAATTGCCCCAATGGCCAAAAGTGACCGGAAAAAGGGCAAAAGAAAATTAAGAAATCTTGCAGTGGCCGGAATAAGGGCAAAAGAAAATTAAGAAATCTTGCAGTAGCAGAATTTGAATCAAGTTTTTTATGGTGGAAATGGATTCAACACCATCAAAATCTTGAAATTTTATAACTATAATCTAGATTTACAAAAATCCAAAGTAATATTTTAAAAGAAGCAAATTAAATGTCCAAGTAAAAATATAAAAAAATTTCCATAATTTTTAGGTAAAAAAAAAAACTAGATAGACTAAGACTTTCTTTTTATTCTACATAAAATTGATTTTTTTTTTTTTTTACAACAATATATCCTCACTTGGACATTTAATCTTGCTTCTTTTAAAACATTACTTTTAATCCAAAAATAAATTTGCATATCTTTTAACAAAAAGTACCCTACTTCATTTCGACCTTTCCTTTGCTAATTATAAAAGCATAGGGTTGTCAATGTGCAATTTAGTTTTCATCGCCGAGTATAACAATCAGCTCACTAGCCACGAAGAGTAGAGGAATTTCCGGGCTTTCAAGGCGCAGGGGATAAGCAGGCGGAATAGAAACTAGTGTACCTGCGACAAAGCTCGAGGGAAGCATGGTTTCTTTTCCTCATTGATTTTTTAAGAAAATATTGCTGGGTTTGGTGGGTTTTCTCTGTAGATCGGATTTTTAGTGGCGCTGGCCATGGAGCGTTTCATGCAAGCAGAGGGGTATATGGGAGCCAGCTCGTGTAGAAAAAAGTGACTCTGGAAGCTATGTTGGACAACAAATGTTTAGGTTGGATGTGGAGGGTTGAAGGGACTGCAGGTATAACATATAATGATCTTCTTGAATCTCTTTAACCTCACAAGTAATGTCTTGCCCTATGCCCTATGAGAATCCTGTATTATTTGGAAGTAGAAGCAAAGGCTTTCGTCGTTATGAAATGTATGGGAAATTTAGAACTTAGTATTAATTTCAAAAATTTGGAGCTGCCTGGAATATTGGGGACTAAGTGTTAATTTCAACAATTTGGAGCTGTCTGGAATGTTGGGAAGGTGAATTACGTTGGTAATCTCTGGCTTTCAGAAAAATGGTAAAGCCTAGGCTAATCCCAAATTATTTTCGGGGAGGATTTTGCCCTAAATCAAGTAACAGAAATTTCCAATAATCCCCATCTGCAATTTCATCATTTCAACGCAATCAATGGCACTGAACGAGGAGGGAGAGGTCCAAACCGTGAAAAAAGGGAGGTCGGAACCGTGCAAAATTTTCAGAAATTTTGTACCGTTCCGACCTACCTCTCACGGCTCCGCGACGTTACTGGCTGTGGCAACCTGTTGAGCAGGTAATGTTTGCCGTAAGTCCTTGTGAATATCCGCAGTGATTGTTATTGTGTCACCTACGTTAATATTTTTTGTCTTTGTAGGCGTCTTCTTAGAGTTGGCATGATAGAATGACACAGCTAAACATCCTTAGATAAACTACCCGTTATTTATTTCAACAATTTTAGGATTCTCTGTCCCTTCACAACTGTACAGTGCCTCACGGTCTTTGTTTTAAAGTTAGAATGCTATGATAGCAGACAAAAGTCCAAGCAGTCAAGGTGGATTGTGTTTGTTTCTTTGGTTCATGGCTTGGAAGGATTTCTGACACAGGATTTTTTTTAATAACGTTGATTGCAGAACAATCTGCAATATTTATAGTTTTTGTCAAAGTTTCTCTGTAACGGTTCTAATGTAAAGAGTTGGAATTGTTTTAACAGCTCTGTTATGGTGTTGGAAGTACTTTTGACATAGTGTTTTTATGTTGAATAAACAGTCAGCAATATTTATTGCTTTTATCAAAGTTTCTCTGTAACAGTTCTACTGTAAAGAATTGTAAGTTTTAACAGCTTTGTTATGATAGCAATAATATTTTGAAGGGCTTTCCTTCCTCTAAAACTCTGTGACTGGATTTAGTTTGTGGGAGCTCTGTTTTCACTTGTTCTAATTCCACTGCACACTGTTTTTACTTGTTCTTCTCATTCCAATGTGCATTTGTCTATCTGCTAAAGAGTTACTATGTTTATAACATCTCATGGTTGGAGTTAATTAATGTATCTGATATGTTCTCCTTTCACCAAGTGGCAGGCCATGGTCAAAATATTTACACGCTGTCAGTTAATTCAGTGGAAAAGCCCTCAGATTGAAATCTGTGTAGTATTCGGTCAAGTTCATTGGTTTGAATAATAGCATATACAAAAAGTTTGCCTGTGTACTGCACCTGGAACACGGTGACTCTATCCTAATAGAAACAGGAGAAAAAAATATTGAGTAAGCTTGGGCTCTCTAAATCTTAACATAGGCAAAACAGGCTACGCTTGGATATAGCTTGGCCTCAAGACACTAAATCCTATGGTATGATCAGACTAGAAATAAGACATATAAACTGAGACTATAGAGATAAGAGGTATTCGTAGTTGAGTTGGGACAGCACTTCCTCTATGCTATTGAATGAGGGATGGGGGATTGTTTTTGAAGTAAGAAGTGGTACTTGTTGTTGAGTTGTGGTAACGCTTCCTTTATGTCATTCAATGAAGTATTGTTTTTCTCTATGGTCGAATCCATAGGATAGGCTAATATTTCCTTAGTATGCCAGTATAGATCTAGAGTCAAAGACTGCCTGGTGGTCCTGCTTCCTGAAAACCCTGTTTTCATGCTTCCTGAAAATTGTTTTCAGGAAGATGTGAACGGAATCTTCATCTGTTTGTATCTTCTAGGGGCAGCTCTGCGTGCATGAATTTCCTCCAGTTTACCCGGCTTGTGAATCGTGGCTGCCTTATGTCAGCCATTGAAACCTTGTGCTATTTCTACCTCTGGTTTGAGTTCCTCTGGGGGTGGTTCATTGATGGCCCTTGCATGAACGGTTTTAAAATTTTTCCTTTGCCTATGTGCCTAGACGGTGTTGGGTTGACATCTCTACCCTTTTCCTTTCCCTGGTGTTTCGTTGGCTCTGCTTCCTCTGTCTTTTTCGTGGGTTGCTCCACTGCATAAGCTAGAAGAGGTACCTTGTAATCCATTGTTCCCCTAACATTTACAACTCTTTTGTCTGGTTCTCTGTCTACCCCTCCCGATATTGCTATGCTCCGGTACCCATCACATATATAAAGGCAATGGGAGAGGCCATTTTATGGTATGTCGGAATCATCATGAGGAGGATGCTGGGCTGGGATTGGATGTCTATAAACCCCGTGACCATGGACGTAGCGTCATGCCTTAGCAAGCTATTACTATGAAGCGGATCAATATAATCATTCTTGGAGTTCCTGTCTAGGCTCGCAGTACCTGCTCCAAAGATCCCGATCCCATTCGCTAATCACCCTTGTCACCTTCTCATATGGAGCTTTAATCAACGAGGGGCGACTGGTGAATGCCCATCTTCCTAACAAGCTGAACCATTAATAAGCTGCATGTATTGGTACATTCTCTACTGCTCGGTGGGTGGTTCCCTCGGTAGCCAACTAGTGGTGTGAAATGTAACAATGCGGTTAATAAAATGTCATGGCTGTAATTAATTAATCTTATTGATATCGGTGCGATTATCTAAATGAGGCCCTCTATTTATTTCATACGAACTGTCATAAAACAATGGATAGCGTAGCCAAACCATATGTGAAGAGATGAAGCTAACCCTTTTACTTGACCAAGTAAAATGCAATATTGCTTGTACTTGATTTGTAAGATGGCTAAAGGGGGCGGTTTCAAGGTACGAGAGCGGTGGAAGAGTCGACACATGCTCCCTGTACTAAAATATGCAATGTTCTCAGTGCTCACAGGCATTTGCAATTCTATACTCTGTACTCTGGTAAGCTTTGTCCTATATGTACCCATAATTTTTATTTCAAAATACAATATTTTATAGCTAAACACTGCTTAGTGTTTATCTATGACTGGAGCCTTTGATTCTAAAGCCCATAACCTGGGTATAAACATGTGGTCAGAGTTTAAACGAATGCATTTTTAGTTGGTAAGTTTGGATGGAATAGAAAATACCTTCTAGCAAGCTTCCTATTTTCGAGCATAGAAAACAAATTAAACGTAATAATCCTATGTTAGTAAGATCTATTACAGGGTGCTAATTTTGGATGTTGTAATTACACCACTTCAAATATCATTAAGGTTACTATTAGGAAGCATATGAGATGAGATAGACATAGTCTAACTTATTAATCAATTTACTTGGTCTTTAAAGCCGTGATAAACCTCACATAATGCATTTGCACGAGAAAGGAGGTGGAATGGATTATCTGGTTCAAGTCTGACAATTCAAATCGTGTAACACATGCTTTAAGTTTTTCTCGCAATAAGAATTTGAACAATGAAATTCTTTCTAACAAGTCTCTCCTGCTGCCAAGGATAGGAAATAGAGATTGAAAATATATTAGACATACATGGTCTAACTTACTGATCATTTGGTTTTTGAAGCAGTTATAATCCTATCATAACGCATTGGTAAAAAAAATGCAAAAGACTATAGCTTCTTTTCGCTTCTAGAATTTGAACAATGAAAAATTCGTTTCCTTTGAGTAGTAGGTTAGGACGTTTCCTTGTATATTGTGATTGTAAAAGATCATTTAATATTTTTCAAAATAAAAATAATAAACAGCTCTGCCTTGTCTATATATATATATAGAGTTTAGGCAATAATTTTCGGCGCAGACGATGGAAACATTGTAATTAAGTATGTATATTTTGGAATTGGAAGGGAGGCTTTCAAATTTAATGGTGGGTATGCATTTAATAGTTATCATCCCTCTTAATCTTCACCTTTCAATTTTAAACTTGCTGGATAATTAACAACATGAATAATTCTCCTACCTAAATTATGTGCACCTACTCGTATAAATTTTGGTGGAGGCCAACCTTGATAAATTTTGGTGTAGACTAACCTTGATAAATTTGTTGATGTTTCATACATTGAATTTTTAGTCATATTAAATATATGATTAATGAGTTTTACATGTAAAAAGCAAAGAGGTAGCGTTTAAAATTGGTAATTTTTAGATTATTGAAGCGATTATATCCAGTCAACTAATTAATGGATTTACAGGGTAAACATGTAAGATGGAAAGAGCCGGCTCTTGAAATTGTTTTTATTTGACACAATTCACGCGATTATATAGAACATGCTGATCTTGTGACAATCAATGGGTTTTACATGGTACAGGTAAATAGCTGGATATTGAAATTGGGTATTTGAGAATATTGAAGTGACTCTAACAATTAATGGGTTTTACATAGTGCAGGTGAAAAGTAAATAGCTGGTGTTTGAAATTGGGCATTTGAGATTGTTGAAGTGGTTATAACTTATAGTTAAGTGAAAAATAAATAGCTTGTGATTGAAGTTGGGCATTTGAGATTATTGAAATGATTGTAGCAATTGATGGGTTTTACATGGTGCAGGTGAAAAAAGTAAATAGCTGGTGTTTGAATTTGGGTATTGAGATTATTGAAGTGATTATAGGCAGCATAAAATTTTGGGTATCTTTCTTCACACTGAGATATTAAGTGTTGATCAATTTCAAATATATTTACGTTTTAAATTATATTGATTAGAGTTAGAATATATTAATAATTTCGAGTTGGGTTTTTTTTCGGTTGTATATCTTGATTTCTGTGTGAAAAGCAAATAGCCGGACTTTGAAATTGGGTATTTCAGATAATTGAAGTGATTATACGCAGAGGATAAAAGTTCGAGTATCATGCGAGCATCTTCCGCATTGGGATGTTAAGGTTCGAAGCTTTTAAAAGTAAAGATTGGAGTTTTCAATCGGCTGAAACTCTCAGTTTTTGTATATCTTGTATACTTTGATTTCTGTGTGAAAGGCAAATAGCTGACGCTTGAAATTGGGTACTTGAGATTATTATTGAGGTTGTTGTTGATTTCTGTGTGAAAAGCAAATAGCTGACGCTTGAAATTGGGTATTTGAGTTTACTAAAGTGATTATAGGTGAGATAAATACCTTCCCCTCGGAGATGTTAAGGTTTGGTGAATTATAAATAGATTTGGATTTTAAAAATGAAGATTAAAGTTCTGAATATAGAAAACCATTGAGTTTGTGTTTTCCTAGATTTCTATAAATATGAAGTGGACAATTCTTTAAAACAGAAACGCACCCGTTCCAGAAGAAGCTGCAGAGGGGCCTCCAGTCTTGCATCCACACACTTTCTCCCGCTTACGATCTCAAGAACCACGATCCCATAACTATAAACGTCAGCTTTTTCACTCAATTGCCCATGGACGGCATACTCGGGCGCAATGTAGCCTCTGCATTATACCAAATTTTCAAATGCTACAAACTAATTCCTGGATTCAAAACCTCAAGGAGATCTTGAGGAAAAAAGTTAATAAAATAGATAACTCACATTGTTCCTCCTACTTTGGTAGAAACATGGGTTTCGCCTTCTGGGAACAGTCTAGCCAATCCAAAATCTGCTAGTTTAGGATAAAATCTGTCATCGAGTAGAATATTTGCACATTTGATATCTCTATGTATGATGCGAACGTTGGAATCCTCGTGGAGATATGCAAGGCCTCTAGCTGTGCCCACTATAATGTTTAAACGGCTTTCCCAGCTCAAAGTAGTTTCTATTTCTCCTGTACACCGCCAACAATAATATTCCAAATCCTCAATACATGTTACAACGAGTGTATACGATATCTGTAAACAACATGAATGGTGAAAACAATAGAATTCATGAGAGCAACCTACCAAACAAATGCTTGTCAAGACTGTTATTTGACATAAATTCATAAACCAGCAAGCGGTCGTGCCCTCGTGTGCAACATCCTAGTAAACGAACAAGATTACGGTGACGGACGCTGCTGATAAGCTTCACTTCCTTCAGAAATAGAAATTCCTCAGTAGCTTGAGTAGTGTGCCTTCCATTCAGTTTCTTAACAGCAACATCCCTCCCATCTGGAAGTCTTCCCTGCTCATCATCAAACTCTTTACAATTAATCTGCAAACAATCCAAATAATTGAGAAAGCGCATCAAATCTATGTTCGATATTATACCTTATAAACTTCACCGAATCCTCCTTTGCCAAGCATGTTGTTTCTGTCAAAGTTCCCAGTCGAATCTCTGAGAACCTTATAATTGAAAAAAATTTGCCCGAAATTACCCCTTTCAACTAAATTCTCATCTGCGCAGAGTATCAAGACAACAATTTTCTCATAACGATTGGATACGACCGAGTTAAATAGCACAGCTGGATGCAGCATGGAAGCATTAATTCAATCATATATAATCTCACCTGCTCGAGAACAGCTTTTGGAATGCCTATTCCGTTGCCAGAGCACCAAGCACAGCACCGCAATTATAGCCGTTCCCCCAACGCTTCCTAGCAATTCAGGCATTAATTTCGATGTTTTCTTTTTCCTCGATGCTGCAGTTGAAACGAAAACAGAAGAATCAACAAACATACATGTTATAGTATAATGAAACAGCAAATAGTTGCCCCAAATCTAAAAGTTGTTTTACATGAAGTCTGCATATTGGTGAAAAACGGATAATTTGAGTAGCGCATGGTACAACCCGCCTCGAGGGCTCGACCTTCACGGTGGGGTATACAGCTGAGTAATTTATTTCGAGCTTCTTTAAAACATCTTTGGCAATTACTACTCATAACAGACGGCCAACACTGAGTGAGACCGTATAAGGATCCATTAATGGAGCCAACGGCATAACTGTTATTTGCTGATGCGTTGGTTATGAGTTGCGTGGCCAACAGGTGGGCTCTTTGAGAGAACGTCTGTGGATCTGTGTCATTTGTGGAGGAACAGTAGCTGTTAGAAAACCCAGCGCCCAAGCCCTCACCATAAAAACTAGAATTTTCATAGCGGAGGAAACAACCGTCCAGAAGAATCCGAGCACCGTTAGATATGGGACAGTGCGCTTTTATTTCTCTTGCTGCTTCTGTGAAACATGCTATGCACTGGGGGACGGTTAAATACTTTTGACACACCGCGAGACCATAGACAGGATCCGTTGATACCGCGAAAGAGTCTTCAGTTGAAATTGCGAAACTGTCTGAGGATAAAGTTGAGCGGAGTGAAGCGAAAACAGCATTCAGATTTTTCCGAAACTCTGTAGAATTAACATACCTATGAGTTTGTATGTTCTTGCACCCTGAGCCGGCCACCGGATACTTGGCATTGTCGGCTGCTAGGGCTACAGTAATAATGATCATCACCACCATAGTGACCAGCAATGACGAGGGGGCAACTTCCGCCATCAGTCCTCTCAATACCACCATGAACGCAGTGGCTGCGTATCTCCGAACAAAGTTGTTTATTGAGGTGTGGGATGAGAGTATGAATGCAAATCAAACGAAGTATCGTAACCAAACAAAATATCGAATAAGCAAGGACAACACGAAATTAGAATCCGAAACGGTGACGCAACTTCTGTCAAACTCGGACTCGGACTTTATGGTAAAAGTTTTCTATTTTATTCATTCGTTGTGTAGTACATCGGTTAGCACAGTAAGTTAGATGGTAACCGTCGGTGTTTCGAATATTTTTAGACACTTGATATGAAAAATATATTAAATTTTCCAATGTGTAGACACTTACATTTAAAAAATATTTCGTATTTTGTTTTGGGACGTGTGTATTAAAGTGAGGGATGTGTTCATCCAGTGGTTGATGTGATTTTTTCTTTGTCGGTGCACTGTGTATTAAACTGCGAGTAGTCTTTTCGGTGAATTTTTTGAAGGTTTTTACGGTGTAATTTCTCTAAATTTTGGCAGAAATTTATTGAAAAGAGAAGTTTGATTGTTAACTTTGCACAATCGAAGTGTTCTAGAGGTTTTTGAAAGTGCTGAATCCATATATAGAGTCAAAAAACTAGTTTGAATAACAAAAAACCAAGATTTTACCTCAAAATTTTTCACTTGATTCCTACACCTGAAACTTCAAAAAGTCGCACTAAAGACAACTTATAATTTTCCAATTTGTAGACACTTACATTTAAAAATTATTTTGTTTTTTGTTTTGGGATGTGTGTATTAAAGTTTGGGAGATGTTCAAGGTCTCTTCGAGTGGTTGATGTGAATTTTTGTTTGTCGGTGAACTGTGTATTAAACCGAGGGAGATTCTCAAGTTTTCCACGAGTCGTCGATGTCTCGGGATACTTTACAGCATAATAATGGCGCTGTACGACAATTTGCAGAGACAGCCAAAAATGCGATGCGAATTGGTTGACAGTAGGGGAGAGTCGCCAGTGGTTAAACACGTCGGCGCTGACTGGACCCTGGCCACGTCAACATCCGCGGTGGCATGTACGACAGGTGCCTGGAAGCATGCCGGTCACGTGCCGGTCACGCGGTGCTGGAGCCGGTCCAGCCGGTCTACTCCCGCGCTTTTGTGGAGCTTGGTCGCCATAACGTTCATTTTCGGTCCGGGTCTGGTTGCTGTCTGTTCGGCTCTCCGATTGTTGCGATGGTTGGCTCCAATGCCCGACCATTACGCCGCCACTGTCCGCGCGCTCCCTCCTTGGCGATGGCGCCGCTGCTCTCCTGGGTGGAGCTCCCCTGGTCCTGGTTCGGCTGCAGCAGCTTTGCAATCGTGGGTGGTGGAAAACCGTTGCCTGTTCTTATGAGTTCTGCTGGTGGTTTAGCCTCGGCGGTTTGGTTGTTTTTCTTCGGCGCTGTGTGGTTATGGGTCGGCTGTTTGGTATTTATGCTTGGCGAGGGAGTTGGTTTACCTTCGCCCTGTAGTTGGTTTATTCGGCTCTGTAGTTGTGCGTTAGTTGGTTTATTCGGCTCTGTAGTTGTGCGTTTTTCAGCTCTTGCTTTCAGGTGCGTAAGGGGGTTTTTTTTTGGAAGTGTTTTGCATTTTTGTTTAATTTTGGTGCTTGATTGTGTTTTTGTTTTTTTGCAGGTCAGTGGAGAAGGCAAAGACAATGCAATGCAGGATTCTGTGGAATGAAAGAGGAAGCCTGGAGGGATAGGAGTTTTAAGGTAGGACTCTGTCCTACCAGTAATATCTCTGTGTTTGTAAACACATTTCACCTTGAGGAGATGTTCTCTTTTGAGTGGTTTTACAGTGTTAGATTGGAATGTAGGGTTTTGGGTTTTACAATGTTTGATTGGAATGTAGGGTTTTGGGTGTGGGACTCAGTTTCCTTCAATTTTGCAATCTAAATAGTTTCAGGACAAAGTTAATCTTGGGCTTCTCTCTGTTTTTGGGCTTCTCTCTGTTTGAGGACGAAACTCTATTTTAGAGGTGGGGTCTCTGTTTTATCAATAGCCTTGGTGCATTTCCTCTCCAAACCTCTTCTCCTTAGTTATGTTGCAAACCAATTTAGAAATTCCCTAAGGCCACATATGCAGGAGAATCTGGCCCATTCACCAGAAACTCAAACTCACAACTGTATACATTCTCCTATACAGTTAGGGTAAATATCGCTATAATTTAAAAGAAGATTCAGAAATGGGTGGCTTTTATATTAAAAGAAACTGTGGCCAAACTGGATGGTAGTGTACATAACAACAAAGTTTCGGCCAATGCCATCAGAACAAAATATTCCAAAACTCCAAAAAGACTGCTTAAAATGAAACTATACTTGCTGTTCTGTGCCTACGACTGTTAATGCGTCTGGTATGTTGCTTAATATGTTGTTCTAATAACAAAGTTGCCTCACAAAACATTATAACAATGAGAATTACATAAGAACAAGCTCGCTTTGAGTTTCTTCCTTGACACAAACCTGGTATTTTGCTCCCAGCAAAAATGGTTGCCTGAACTTTGTGAATGAAAATGCTGAATTGACCATGCCTAATATGAAGTTCTGAGTGGGAAGACTGAGGTAATGAGCCACAGTATTTTCCTCTTTCAGCTGAGATGAGAAAGGATGAAAAGAGCCAACAGAAAATTTTGGAAATTGGGTAAGGATTGTGATGGCTCCATAGGACGGAAAGGGATTGTGCAATTTTGGCCACTAAAGTATACAAAGTGTCCATTTTAGCCTCCATATCTTCTTACTTTTGATGAAGACTTTTCATGAATAAACTCCATCTCTCTCTCTCTTGAACTTCAGACAATTGAGCAGCAAGAACTGATGCCTTTTGGGCTCAATGCTCACTTGTCCAGAATCCATGTACTATATCTTTTGCTGGTGCGACTAATTAGTGGAAGTGTTGATTAGCTTCACTTGCAGCTCTGACACGCACCCCTTCCCTTCTATCCTATGCTAGCTTACACCACACATATTAACAAGGTTGACATTGATGCCCTTTCATCCCAAATTCTATGCTAGTCCCAACAGAAGTCTTCATGTCAAATGAAGATCTGAACACTGGCTGTCCCACTCTAATCCCAGCAGAGAGACTTCTCCCTAGACTTCCCACTTTAGGCAGCTGAAACATCATAAGGAAAGCAGAAGCTACAGACCCACTTACCCAGATGAGGGTGAAGGAAGACTGACTTCTTTCTACACACCGACTGCAACCTCATCTGCCAGGGGTAGTCTTAAAAAACATGGAATCCAAAGAGCCAAACTGTAACAATGGGACCTGATCTGGTTATACAATGCTTATAACTTATAAGGCATACATGTTACAAGGAGTCATAATGTTTACTATGAGGTAATCAGCTTCAAAGTATCGTATAGATATAGCTTATACTTTGACTGAGCTTCATGCTTATTACAGATAATGCTATGTTTTATCAATAGTTACAACACATATAGGATTTAGAAACTGTTTGATATGTAGGAATTATAAACTGTTTGATATATAACTTCATACAAAATCTGATATAGGCTATAAGGCTATAACTTCAACATATTAATAAACTTGGGGGATTTAGACACTGTTTCATACATACTAACTTGAAAATGTTTGTAGCTTCCCAAACATCCATGGATGCTATCATTAGCAAACCTATTTGATCCTTACCAAAATCACAGTGTCTTGTAGTTACAAAAATTAAGTCATGGCACCTCTATGCTTGATGGCTTCCATTTCCTGCGTTGCCCAAGTATGGTGGATTGCCCAACATTGGATGATTAGGATGTGCCTGAATGTTGGCATATGGTTGACTCCAATTTGCTCCATGTAGCCATGGTGGGACTGAGTAGCCCAAGTGTCCACTTGTGTTACTAACCCCAGCACTGACTGCAGGTGTCATATAAACACAATTAGGATTCAAACCTGCATTGGTAGGGGTATAAGAGGTGGGCCTAACCCCTGCCTGATAGCTAGGGACTTGGATGTTAATCAGGTCTTGGAATGATGGTGTCTGCTCTGCAATGTGGTCCAGCGTGTTAGACATCAACCTATTTGCCTCAAACTGTCTTGAACCATGTTCTTCTCTGCTTGTCACCCCTTGTCCTTTTTCCAGCTCTTGCTGAACCTTTCTTGCCTCTCTCTGTTGCCTTGCCAATTTCTTTTGATGTTCCTTCTCTTCCCTTGCTTTTTGTCTTTCCAACCTTTCCTTTGCTCGTGCTTCTGCTGTTGCAATCCTTGCAACCCTCTTTTCATTGGCTAACTCCTTCTTTCTCCTTTTAGTTTCCTGAATTTCATTCTTTTTACGTTCAGACTCGAACATTAAATTCATATAGTCTTCAGATGTGAGCAATTGTGAACTCCTCCCTAAACGAAGATAATATGAGGTTGAGTTCCTTGATGAGGCCTTCACTCTCTCTACTGGTAGCTTTAGGAATGCACCAAGTAATCTCTGCTTTTCCGGACCTGCCTGCTGGATTTCATCTTCTGGGACAACTGAATGGCCCCCATTGTTGTATTCTTCAGGTACTTCATGCTGAATAGGCTCCTCTTCTAGTGATCCATTGTCCACAAAATAATGAACAAGTTCGGTGTTCAACCCTGATGGTTGTGAAGGCATGTCCATGCTTTCATCCTCATTGGTGGATGTTACATTATTTCCAATGATATTCATCACGGCCTCTGCCAGCCATGATGGTGCACTTACTTGGGTTGGCATGGTCAATTGCTCATTGTCAGCTGCATCAGTGGGTGTCACAGCCTCATTGATATTGTTAGTTGGTTCATCACTGAACTGTGTCTCACTGACATGCTCGGCATCATCACCACCACAGAACAACCCTTCAGAAAGGGACATTATACCTTCAGCAACAGCTACATCTTCTTGGGCACCAACATGCTCTTCTAAATTCTCTGCTTCTTGACCTTCCACTTCAAATGCTTGGCTACATGTGGTATCATGCATAAGAGCATCATGATTGAGTGGCCATATACCAGTCCTCCTAAATCCAACCTTGATATTAGAAGGTGTGAGAGCCCTTTTAAATGCTTTGCTAGCAAGCTCAGCTAGCTCAAACCTCTTTACTTCCACCCCTGGGTTCTTTGCCATCCATGAAGCTCGCTCGACCCTGAAATAGTTCTTGAAAGGCCCAACCACGCTCACATCAAGGGGCTGCAATCTGTGAGTAGTATGAGCCGGCAATGTTAACAGGTCAATGCCCAACTTATTGGCCTCCTCGATTATCTGCACAGCCATGTGGCTTCCATGGCCATCTAAAATCATCAAGTGCCTGTTTTCAGGCGAGACACCACCCGGTACAGAAGCAGCAAAGTGGCAAATCCAATTTAGGAACAGTTCCTTTGTCATCCATGCATGTGGATGTGCAGCCATGCATGCCCCCGGTTCACAATTCTGTATATAATTTTTTAGTTGAGTTTTACCTTTAAATAGATAAAATCCCGGTATAGATGAGCCAATTGCATTGACACAGGCAAGAATTGTGATCCACTCCCTGCTCTTAGGCAATATCTTAGGCACATTTCTACTCCCTCTCTTTGCAATTACCCGCATACCGCAATTTCTTCCTGCCTGTAAGCCTGTCTCATCGCAGTTCCATATGTGGTCTGGGGCATATGAGTGCTGGTCGTATGCAGCAGAGAGAGTGTTATAGAACTTGGAAACAATTGCAGGGCGTAGATTTAAAGCCCGGTCTCTGTCAAGGCCCTCTGCTGTACGTAACACAAGGTCTGGATGCCTCTTTTTAAACCCACTCCACCATGACTTACTAGGAAAACCATCTTTAAAGGGGTTTGGCCTCCCTTGACATATTTGAGCTACAGTGGATTTAAGTTGGATAAGCTCTAACCCATGTCCCAATAGGGCCATCTCCTTACACCACTCCACCACCTCATCTTCCTCCTCTTCGGTCATGACTGTAACAGGCCCTCTGCGCTTTGTATTAGTCAACCCATTTATCCAATAATGTATGTTTGAGGCAGCAATACCATGTTTTTTTGCTGATGCACGGATTGAATATCCCTTAAACTCGATGTCATCAATTGCAGCAAGCATGTCTTCCTTCGTCCAGCCTCTGATTGCAGTGATTTTCTTTGTTGAAATTGCACCTTGTATTGTGGTCGAAGGTGGTTCTGTGGCTGATGGTGGGCTGGGATGATCTGCAACCACAGGGTCCTTTTCAACTACATTACTAGGAGCAATGGGAGCATTGACATCATCATCTGATGAACTGCTCCGCAGTTGGGCCCCCCTTCTCCCTCGCCTCCTGTTCCTTATCCGATCTGGAACAGAAACTCTTGGCATGGCTACAACTTGCAATTTCCAACATCGTTAAGAAATTTGATAAGTATTACAGCACAACTGTATAGAGTAAACTATAATTATGTATGAATTCCAAAATTTCTGCTAATAACATGAAATCTTTCAGTTGTTTGTTGTGAATTAATTCGAATTGAAGTATTACTTGTCAATTATGTATTACTTGTAAATATCAACATCAGAAAGAAATGTGATACCTTCATGGCTGTTAGCTACATGGACTTGTCTACTATGAAGCAGAGTAATATATATGGTTGTATATATATACAATATGATTATTAGGGAGAATACGTCACACCTATGTAATGAGATAAGAGCTTAGAGAGATTACAGTATAAGTGTAAAGTTCATGTTATTACTATAAGTATTACAGCGCTTGTTTATCCTTATGTAAGTGATTACCTATGTTTATAGAATAGGCTTTATCACCATAAGCTTACTATCACATACCTTATATAGATTACACATATAACACGTGATTGGTTTAATGTAATGACTCTATTCCAAAGCATGGTTTTCTTACCATTATTTAGATGAGTATGTAGCTTAATGAGTACCAAGCTTGTACTTATGTGATATGTGTGACACTATACTCTCTCTATCCGATCTGATAACTACTATATTTATCCAACATTATATCTGCTTAATATCTTGAATAACATTATTGAAGAACAACGAAATACCTGTATGTTGTTTCCAGCAACTGATGAAGAGAGTGAATAGCAACTGATGAAGAGAGTGAATGTAACACTGTGCACACAATCTGTCTGGAATGTAACACTGTGCACACACTCTGTCTGGAATGTAACACTGAGCACACTCTGTCCTCTGTTTGTATGTCTGGAACACTGTCTGAAAAGGATTGTATGTCTGCAAAATGGAAACTCACTTTCTGAAAATTGTATGTCTACAAAATGAATGGAACACTGTCTGAAAACTCTGAATGTATTTCAGCAGTATTTTAAGAGCAAAACGAATGCCTCAAATGCAGTAACAATTGATGTTTTATAGTTTTATGATTTAGAATTTCATTGGTAGGGAAGATTGGCATGGATTGCCATCTCCCAAATTTAATTGTGTGGTGTGGATTGATTTGTACATGATCCAATGGCTGAAAAGCTATCATGGTTGATCCTTGTGCTTTCCTGAATTTAATTTCTGAATTGAAATGCTTTTCAGAATTTAATTCCCGTAATTCCAGGACTGTTGTGTTTAATTCTTGAAATGAAAGATTGGGTGAACTATTACCTGAATTGAATGGTGTCATCTAATGTCTTCAATACGCTGAATGGTTAAACAAACATGTAGATATTGCTGACAGACATTTCCCCTATTTTTGTGCAGGTGGTACTCAATAGTTGTGCAGGGGTTACCCAGTTTTTGTCCAGCTGTTATTCAACAATGAGATGTAGTCTCCCAATGCAAGATCAGTGGGGGACTGTTTGATGGGATAACAGTACTTTTGGATGGGTAGCTTTGTAATATTTTGTAGTGCATTTTGCCTTGAATGGTAATTCAGAACTGGAGGTACTTGAGACAGTGGGTCTTGTCAACTTGTGATGTATGTTTTGGTGTATGGCAGATGTTGGTCTAGTCAAAAACTGGGCCCATTTTGGACATATTTATGTAACTTATATAACTTATTTCCAAATATTTATGTGCATATTATCAAATATTTATGTGCATATTTTAGTGAGTTTTTAATTTATGTTTGGTGGATGTGTGGGACCAGTAGTATAACTACTATTGGTCCTTGCACAACAATAGAAGCCTCTCCCCTATGAGTTTTTTAAAAGTTTTAATGGAGTTTTTGATGGTTTATTAATTTTTTTTAATTATTTAAAATCTATTTTTTTTTTTAATTTATTTAAATGCTTGAAGTTTGACAATTATAATTTAGATTTAGAAAAATTTCTACGTAATTTTATTAAAATTGGACAGAAATTTCTATAATTTTCCAAACAAATTTGAAGCTTAATTGGATGACATAATAATAAAAATGAAATTAATTAATTTAAAAAAAATATTTTAATGACTATTAAAATATTTTAATTTAATATTAATATATTAATATAATATACATAAAAATATAATTTAAAAAGTTATTATGTCGAAAGGTGTTCTCTTTGTTGGCTTGGGGTGAGCAAACATTGTTCACCCTAGCTAATGAAAAGTCTTTCTTATCGCCCTTCCAGCCACTAAAATTTAGACATGTGGCAGCTCCAACTAATGAAAATTTTCCATTTGGTTCTCTTACCAGCTGTTACTTTGAAAAGTACGTTTCAAATTCTTCAATGTCTGAAAATCTTAAATTCAATTTCTATAGTTTGAAAATCATTTTTCCTGCCCCCTCTCATTCAATGACACCTATGACTTGCAAGCTTTTATGGCTCCTATACCTGCAATCTCTATCTTCTTTTCGTCCTTTCTTTGTTTCCTGTATTAAGTTCTCCTATGATGGTTTATCAACTTCAATCACCCAACCATTTAATGGATACATCGAATGGAAGACCCGTGGGTCTCACGTCAAGCAGAATGGCAACACAAGTTTGCGCAACCCTCTCTAGTTGCTGCACGCCCATACTCCGCATTCATTTCCATTCACCTTCTCTACAAAATGGCTCCCCTCTCCTGCTGCTGTATGCCCATACTTCGCATTCATTTCCATTCACCCTCTTTGCAGCCCTGTCACTTCGTTCCTCTGCTCATCTATTGTGACCACCCTCTCCTGCCTTCCTTCTGTGTCAGCACTTGCCGACTTCTAACTTGCAGCCTCAGCGAGTTGTTGAGTTCCAGCTTCAAGGACTTGCGATTTGAAAATAGCTGGTAAGCTTCCGTTACCTGCATCCAATTCAAATGATCACACTCTTCTATTTAAACTTTCAAAACCATCCTTTCTTTTAAGTTCTTCCTTCCATGATTGCATATATTTTTCATGTTCATCCTTGCCTTCTACAATAGAGCCTAGTACATCAGTTTCCACTTTGTTACTGATGCTGATGGCATGTCTGGCAGAAGTCAAATTTTAACTATTTCTTTCAGGAATTCTCTCCCAATGCAAGCAAAGCTTTGTATTTCTAAAGTTTTGCAGAGAGCTGAGGTGGTAAGGAATTGTGATTTTGGGCACATATGGATGGAGTCCTAGCAGATATCCATAGCTTCTTTGGTTTCTATATAACATGCAGTGGATATCCACACCTCCTACAACATTAGATTTGACTGTGCTCAGACAATCTAACACGTGCTCATGGCAGCCATTTCTGAAATAGATTGAAACCTCTTTATAATTCACTTCCCAGTCCTTGCTTGTCCCACACGTCATCAACTGCAAATAGGCAAAGCTTTCCTTCTAAATTTCTATGAATCTTTTTTATAAGCTCCCCTTTGCTTAGGCTATGAATCGAATTATGATTTGGTTCGAATTCTCTGAGCACTGTTAAAATTGGACAACTAGGTCCAAAATACATGTTGTGATGCTCAGATGAAGATACCAATATTTTTATTGGGTTCCTCTTTCGGAGAGGTGTAAGATCGATATAAAATTGATCTTAATCTGATGAACGAAACATTTATTTTGAATTTATTTTTAATAATTTCAAATATGTGCAAGTCGGTCTTAAGGTTTTACACCCCCAGCATATGTGTCATGTTGAAGTTTGCAACAAGAAACAGTGAAGAAGGCATCTTGAAACATCATCCTTGATCCTAGTTGGAAAATAATCACCTAAACTAGGTGGGGCCCACACAGGCTATTTTTAGACTATGTCTATTTTTAGACATGTCGATCATATTCTATGAGTTGCAGGATGCTATTTGTGGATGGTTGGTCAAGTTGAAAATAGATGGACTTTTATTTTTAGACATATCATGCAAATCTATTTTTAGATTGCTAGTTTGTAAATAGATGTGTTTAATATTAGCTCTAATAATATTTAGACCTAACATTATCTTATTCTCTTGGAGCACTTCAGCTTATGCATGATGTGGCACAATAGCTGACAAAATGAATTATGCTATTCCTAAGGGTTTACTGGAGCTAATGCATGAGGACTTCAGTTAGAATTCATGTGACAGAGTTTGGTGGAGTTGGAGAAGTAGTTGGTGGAGTTGTATTTAGTTTAACTCAGTTAGACTCAGTTGAGTTAGTTGTATCTAGTCTAACTGATTGATGCACTAGTGAGAGTGGAGTGAATTAATTAGTTAATTAATTCACTAAATAATAACTCATTAATCGATTGAAAAATACATCAGTTAACTATAGTGCATGGCAGTTTTAGTGGAGACCAGTGGAGAGGTAGGTGAAAGAGCAAGTGTGACTATCAATTGTGACTATAGTGATGCATTGATTGCATCCAACGCTTAGTGGAGATGCCTATGAGGATTGCGTGAGCAAGGCTGGAGCAATTCGAGTTCATTCAGAGCCATTTTTCAGCAGGCATTGCACAGTAGAGGCAGGCTAGCAGGTGGCAAAGATTGGTGCATGGATTTGCAAGATCGGGCCTGATTAGTGTGTAGCGATTGTATTGTACTGAGAGCTTGATATGATCAACTTTGTATGAGGATTGTTACATGATATCTATGACATATATTATATACAGATAGTTGGGGTTTTCAGCGTCAGGGTTTCCCGTTAAACAACTGTGTTAATGTGTGTGAATTTTTATTGTTTCATGTGTGCATTGCAATTGATTTAATTTCTGCATGTGATGATAAATGGTGGAATAGATTATGTATTGTGCATTAAGTTAAAATAGTGTGTGATCAGGAGAATCTTGGATATATAACACATAAGTTATATAATTTCTACATGTCACACAACTCAATGATAGATATATATACAGTCAACGTTGGAGATCATTTCACTCACACTCAACACACATCTCCTCTTCTGATTTAGTACAAGCTCCTTGGAGGCGAATTCGGTTCACACGTGGGAAAGAGGATGAATTACTACAACAAGGGTTGACTGAATTTACTGCAGTTTACCACAACTAGGGTTTCCACGATAGTTTGACCAGCATTGACTTTGGTCAACGCATGGTCCAAAAGGGCTGAAATTTGGTGGGGAGTTTGATTTTGGAAGGCCGTATTCATTGGCACAAAAATTGAGGTCAAAAGGTTGACCGAAGACCGAGTTGCGTTGACTTTATTTCTGATGCCCTATGTTGACTTTTCTGGACAGCGTTGACTTTTCTGGGGTTGACTTTGAGTTGACTGGGTGGCTGATTTGAGGACTGTTGTGACACACTCTGGGTTGGCCGACCAAGAAGACTTTCCTGGTTGAAGCATCCTGCTAACCTCCGTAATGCACCAACACATTCTTCTGTTTCTGGTTTGTCTTCTATAGATCCACTGGTATGTTCTATCAGCATTTTACTTAATTGTTTATGTGATTGTTATTATAAAAGTAAAGTTGCATCAAGCATAGAACATCTACATAAATTTACATGGTATTAGAGCTAAGGTGAAGACAAGCCCTATTTGTTGCAATCACTGAAGAGGATAATGGGTTCCACAAACTATGGCATCAAGGAGGATGACAAATTAATTGGGAAGGATGACTTCCATGCTTGGAAAATGATATTGGATCTCAAATTGGAAGACCAAGATGTCATGGACTATGTGCAGGGTAAAATCCAAGAACCACCATCCACTGCTAGTGCTGCTGCCAAAACAAAGTACAAGAAGGGGGAGATCAAAGCAAAGCTGATGATCAGGGAATCCATTCATAAAAGCCCAGTGGCCTACATCTCTGAGTTGGGCACATCCAAAGAGATGTATGATAAATTGATCCTCATGTTCAAGGCCAACAATGCGAATCAAGTACTATTCTTCAAGAATCAATTGAAGAATCTGAAGAAAGGCAGGGATGAGTCTGTCCAATCATACTTTCTGAAGCTGATTGAAATCAAGACCAATTTGCTAGCTATTGGGGAGACAATAGTTGATCGAGAGATGGTACTCACTGCACTTGGAGGGCTGTCATCTGAATGGCATGTGTTCAACTCTACCATTCTAAAAAATAATGTGATATCCGACTTTGACGAATTACTGTCAAGATGCGTTCAATAAGAATCAAGAATGAAGGAGTATGGAAATGGAAGAAATGTTGCATACGCTGCTCATTCTAGAAAGAAGAACTCTGGTGGTCCAAAGAACAAGGGAAAAGCAGGGGCCCAAGGAAAGAAGGGAAAGTGCTTCACTTGTCATAGGCCTGGTCACTATGCTAGAGAATGTCCTTTCAAGAAGGATTCTCCCGATGGTGATGATAACAACAACATCGGAGAAATGGAAATCAAAGGAACACCATGTCCAAGGGAAAGAGGAAGGCTCCCTCCGACGGAAATGATCAACCTTTTAAAAGGTCAAGAAACTCTAGGTATGAGGAACATGTTGTTGATAAAAGAAATGAATACATTCTTGTATCTGCCCTCTCTGTTACATCCCCACCCGACACTATGGATGTCTGGTTGATAGATAGTGGTGCCTCAAGGCATATCACTGGGTTCAAGGAAGCACTTTGTGATATGGTTGAGAAGGATACTAATCTGGAAATTATCCTTGGAGATAATGCCACATATCCCGTGAAAGGGATAGGGACTGTGACCCTCCACGTGTCTCAAGGTCAAGTCCTCCACTTGCAGGATGTACTCTATGTACCAAATTTGAAGAAGAACCTTGTGTCTATATCGGCCATGGAAGACAAAGGTTTCAATGTGGCATTCACTGATGGAAAGGTGCTCATGTGGAAGAAGAGCTTCAAGGAAGCTATCTCGATTGGGTTTAGAGTTGATACACTCTACCAGGTTGGAGGAAGTCCACTGGGAGAAATGACATGTGATACTATTTGACAAACTGAACTATGGCACCGAAGGTTTTGTAGAAATTATATGCACTAAGCATGCATATGTCCTAGATCCACTTGATCTCACACTATTTAACTTTATGCAAGATACTGAATCTATTCCACTTGTTAATCTTTTGCGGAAAATTTAATTGCACACACATGTAAAGAATAAATAAAAATAATCGCACATAACACAGTTGTTTTTAATCGAGAAAGCCTGAAGCTGAATACCCCAACTATATATTATGTATCATGGAATCATATGACAATCCTCATACAAAGCTTATTAAGCTCTCAGTACAATACAATCGTCATACACTAATCAGGAACAATCTTGCAAATCCATGCACTGATCTTGCCCTCCTGCTAGCCTGCCTCCACTGCATAATCCCTGCTAAAGAATAACTCTGAATGAATTCGAATTACCCTTGCCTTGATTGCGCAATCCTCATTCGCAACTCTAACCTGTGTGTGATGTAATCAATGCATCACTATAGTCACAACAGATAGTCTATCTTGCCCTTTCACCTATCTCTCCACTGGGTCTCCACTGAAATTGCCATGCACTGTAGTTAAATGTTGTATTGTTCAGTTGATTAATGAGTTATTATTTGTGAATTAATTAACTAATTAATTCACTCCACTCTCACTAGTGTATTAATCAGTTAGACTAGATACAACTAGCTCAACTGAGTCTACCTGAGTTAAACTAAATACAACTCCATAACTACTTCTTCCAACTGTGTCATAACTCTACCACTTGAGTTTTAACTGAGTCCTCCATGCATTAGCTCCAGTAAACCCTTGGGAATTGCGTAATTCCCTCAGTCCACTGATGTGCCACATTTGTGCACTGAAACAAAGTGCTCCAAGAGAATAAGTTGATGTTTAAAGTTTGATTATTATTAAGAGCTAATAATAATCGACATGCATTTATTTTTAGATCAACGATCTATAAATAGACTTCGCCCAATATTCTAAAAATAGAATTTCATCTATTTTTCCAACTTGATCAACCATCCACAAATAGCATCCTGCAACTTCTGAAATATGATCATCATATCTAAAAATAGACATAGTCTAAAAATAGACTTGCGCCAAAAATAGCCTGCGGGCCCACTTAGTGAAGGCGACTCTTTTCACTAAGCTCATCATCTTGTTGAATCTTAACACTCCCTCTCAACAAGATAGGGATTATCCTTCACCCCGATCCTGCCTCTATGGTATTCGAATTTTCTCCTGGTGAGCGCCTTCGTCAGAATCTCTGCATTCTGATCCTCCGTAGGAATGTACTGAAGAAACATGATCTTCTGCTGCACACAATCTCTGATATGATGATACCAGATATCAGTATGTTTAGAACTGTCATGAAACACATGATTAACCGAGAGTTTAATGCAACTCTGATTATCACAATGTATCACTGTGGGATTTAAATGTGAACCGAACAAGCCAACCAAAATATTCCTCATCCAGATAGCCTCACATGCAGCTTGACTTGCTGCCATGTATTCCGCTTCCGCTGAACTAAGTGCCACGGATCTTTGTTTCCTGCTGTACCAAGAAACTTCTGTAGATCCGATACTGAAAATCTCTCCTGATGTGCTCTTTCTGTCTGTTGGGCTTCTTTTCCAATCTGCGTTCGTGAAGCCATGCAACTTCACCTCATCCGTCTATCTGTACCATAAACCATACTCAGATGTGCCCCTGAGATATCTTAGGACATGCTTACCTACCTTCCAAAAAAGCTTGGTAGGCTTAACCATCGCTTGTGAAAGCTGGTTCACCGCATAGCATATGTCCGGTCTTGTATTGACTAAATACATGAGCGAACCCACCAACTGTCAATAAACAGTGGCATCCACTACCTCTGCCGATGTAGCATCCTCTTTCTTCCAATTTCCCTGAAGAGGAGTGTCAATAGGCTTGCAGCCTTGCATGTGAAACTTCTCCAATATCTCCCGGGCATACTTGCCTTGAGACACAAACAGTTCACCTTCCCACTGCCATATTTCCAATCCAAGGAAATAATGAAGGAGGCCTAAATCCTTCATCTCAAACTCCTTTGCAAGATCAGCCTTGCATGAGTGTATCAACTGCTCATCGCTTGTTAGTATCAAATCATCAACATAAAGTACAATGATAAAAAGCTTACCCTCCACCAAAATCTGGTACAGGTTTTCATCCGCTTCACTCTTGGTGAATCCAAGTCCAGTGAAATAGCTGTCGATCCGAGTGTACCAAGCACGGGGTGCTTGTTTCATCCTATACAGCGCTCTTTTGAGCCTGCACACATGCGACTCGCTGCTGAAGATCTCAAATCCTTCAGGCTTCTCAATGTACACCTCTTCCTCAATGATCCCATTAAGGAACATAGTCTTCACATCCATCTGATGAATGTGCCAATCCATCTGCGCTAAGAGAGCAATGATGGTCCGTATGGAAGAATACTGTGCGATAGGTGCAAAGGTTTCTTCATAGTCAATCCCCTCAATCTGTGAGAAGCCCTGGGAAAAAAATCTCGCCTTATACTTCTCGACGCTCCCATCAACAGCTTGCTTTACCTTGTAGATCCATCTTGATCCTACAACTCGACTTTTCCACCTACTGGAACAACCAGAACAATCTTCCAAGCACCGTTTCTGCCACGAGTCACTCTCCATCATGGCATCTACCCATGTGGGCTCCTACACTGCTTCTTCAAAATAAGATGGCTCTATCACGATACACGTGCTCATAAGAGCCATGTATCCAGTAAATCAGTCAGGTGACTGTCTCTGTCTACGCTATGATGTAGGAACTCCTACATTCTATGTCGCATCAAGCTTTAGTCTCTCAGCTTCTGTGGTACTCTTTCTACCTTGTATAATGTTTGGTTCTGCATGAGTGGACTCTTCCACTCCATGAATCTCCTCCTGTGGCTGATCCACATCTAGAGGCTCATATTTGGGAACAAGAAGTTCCTCCTCTGCATGCAAGTGTAGCTCCCTCTCAAGCGACAACTTCATGGCTTTCACCTCATTAAATTTTATATCTCATCGCACAATAGTCATCCGACTGTCTGGAAAATACACACGATAGTTATGGGGTGTTTCTGTGTACCCCAAAAATATCCCAACTTCTATAATAACACTCCAGCCTTTCCTGCGTCCTTACAAGAATGTAAACAGTGAGCCAAAATCTTCAAATGAGAAATATCAGGCTTTACCAAATAGTAAAGCTTCTCTTCTGTGTGTACTCATGCCAAGTACTCTATGAGGGCAACCCGCTTTGCACATAAACCAGCTAAGTTGTATGCTTCCGCCCATAAGTGCATCGGTAGGCCCTGGTCATGCAACATCGCTCATGCAACACCCACGATCATTTTGTTCTTTCTCTTCGCGACCCCATTCTGCTATGGGTTATGAGGCGCTATGAGTTATCTTTGAATTCCTTCTTTGCTACAAAAGTCTTTGAATTTTCCCGAGATATATTCACCACCATTATCGCTCCGTAGAGCTTTCACTTGCTTCCCCGACTCCTTCTCCACCAATGCCTTGAACTCACAGAACTTTGAGAATGTTTCACTCTTCTTCTGCATGAAGAAGATCCAGCATCTACGAGAATAGTCATAAAAAAATATAACATAATACTTGTGTTTTGCTGTTGAAGCAACCGAGAAAGGTCCACACACGTCTGTGTGAATTCTCTCCAGGATCACCGAAGCACGGTTCTCCTTCTCATGAAAGGTGGTCTTCACAAATTTACCCATAGTACATCCTTTTAAAATTAGATCTGATCACAAGAGTACCCTTGGAAGTCCAAGAGAATTTGTCAAGTAAAAATATTCAAACATGGTGAAGATGGCCCACCCTCCCGATGTGCCATAATTCGCTCATCCCGGGGCACAACAAACCTCGCTTTGCCCACCATTGCAGCGCAGCCATCTACCTTCAGCTTGTAGAGATTCTTAATTCGAACCCCTATCTTCTTGGTTTGACCCGTTGTTTTATGTCGAAGGAAGGCTTTTCCCTCACTGAAAACAACATCATAACCCTTGTCTTCCAGCATTGCGACTGAAACCAAGTTTTTCTTCAGACCTGGAAGATGCATAACATTATTCAACAAGAATGGATTACTGGACTCCCTCTCAAAGGTAATGGTCCCAATGCCAGTCGCACTGTACCGACCATCATCGCCCATCTCTATATGCATCTGGAGGTCCTTCTCCTCCAAGTCACTAAACAACTATTTGTCTCCCGTCATATGGAAAGACGCACCACTATCAAGATACCACACCGATCCCATACAGCTTGAAACCAAGCATGCGATCAAAGAGAAATCAAGTTCAAATTGTGAGGCTAAGGCCTCTCCAACTGCAGATCCATCAGCCTTCTTGTTCTTCTTCTTCTGTGGACAGTTAGTGGCGAAATTTCCATGTTCGTGACAGTGAAAACACTTCACTTTGGACAAATCCTGCTTCTTGCCTTTAGCATCGGATTTTGAAGGATGTTTCTTCCCCTTCCCTTTCCTTGCTTTGGCAGCCAAAGCGCAATTCTCTTCATCTTCATTCTTCGATGAAGATCCATCCGGTACCCCGCCTTATCTCCTCCCGCATAAGATTCGACCAAACCGTTTCCTATCCCGTAGCCCCATTCCATTGAGTGAGTCTTCGTAGCTATGCCAACTCTTCGAAAGCTCAAGGAGAGCTAGCTCACCAAGTCTTCATCATCAACAGTAACCCCCACACTTCCCAGTTCATCCTTGCAGTGGACAAACTTCGTGAGGTATTTTGGAATACTGTCGCCCTTCTCCATTTTTATTTTTCTGAGCTTGTATTTAAGTGCCAACTTCCTCTGGTCACTCCTATTTTGGAACAAGTCTGTCAAAGCCTTCCACATTAAGAATGGAGTGGCTTTCTCGTGAAGGCTGGACACAATATGGTCCTTCACACCTTCCAACAGAATCCTTCTCGTATTTGCTGTCTTCTTTTGCCATGTGTCAAGTAATGCAACATCGCTAGATCTAGGCTTAGGAACATCGCTATCGATGAACTCCTTCAGTCCATTATCCTCTAGCACTGCCTCCATCCTGTCCTTCCAGGCTATGTAATTCGAGCTCGCATCAAGGGCATACTCCAATCGCAACCCATTGAAAGCCATTTCAATGTATACTCAACTTCTGCACCAAGAATCTTCTGTAGCAAATTCGAAATGTCCACCAGCACAAACTCACTTTACAATTGCAATCTTCAATCAACAATGCTCTGATACCATGTATAAATTATATGCACTAAGCATGCATATGTCCTAGATCCACCTGATCTCACACTATTTAACTTTATGCAAGATACTGAATCTATTCCACTTGTTAATCTTTTGCGAAAAATTTAATTGCACACACATGTAAAGCATAAATAAAAATAATCGCACATAACACAGTTGTTTTTAACCGGGAAAGCCTGAAGCTGAAAACCCCAACTATATATTATGTATCATGGAATCATATGAAAATCCTCATACAAAGCTTATCAAGCTTTCAGTACAATACAATAGTCATACACTAATCAGGAACAATCTTGCAAATCCATGCACCGATCTTGCCCTCCTGCTAGCCTGCCTCCACTGCATAATCCCTGCTGAAGAATAGCTCTGAATGAATTCGAATTACCCTTGCCTTCACTGCGCAATCCTCATTGGCAACTCCAATGTGTGTGTGATGCAATCAATGCATCACTATAGTCACAATAGATAGTCTATCTTGCCCTTTCACCTATCTCCCCACTGGTTCTCCACTGAAACTGCCATGCACTGTAGTTAAATGCTGTATTGTTTAGTTTATTAATGAGTTATTATTTGTGAATTAATTAACTAATTAATTCACTCCACTCTCACTAGTGTATCAATCAGTTAGACTAGATACAACTAGCTCAACTGAGTCTAACTGAGTTAAACTAAATATAACTCCATAAATACTTCTCCAACTGTGTCATAACTCTGCCACTTGAGTTCTAACTGAGTTCTCTATGCATTAGCTCCAGTAAACCCTAAGGAATTGCGTAATTCCCTCAGTGCACTGATGTGCCACATCTGTGCACTAAAACAAAGTGCTCCAAGAGAATAAGTTGTTGTTTAGAGTCTGATTATTATTAAGAGCTAATAATAATCGACATGCATCTATTTTTAGATCAGTGATCTATAAATAGACTTCGCAAAATATTCTAAAAATAGAATTTCATCTATTTTTCCAACTTGATCAACCATTCACAAATAGCATCCTGCGACTTCTGAAATATGATCATCATGTCTAAAAATAGACTTGCACCAAAAATAGCCTGCGGACCCACTTAGTGAAGGCGACTCTTTTCACTAAGCTCACCATCTTGTTGAATCTCAACAGGTTTGGACACCTTAACACTACAAAGCCCTTCCTGAAGCAAGGAAGGTTGTGACAGGGATGCCTGAGTTTCCAAATAATCATGAAGGTGTATGTAAGGGTTGTGCCAAAGGAAAGCATACAAGGAGACCTTTCCCTTCTAGTGTCACAAAGACATTTGATGTCTTGGAATTGATCCATTCTGATCTATCTGGTATGCTGCCCGTGACATCCTTGGGAGGATGTTCATATTATATGACGTTCATAGATGACTTCTCTCGCAAAATCTGGATATACTTCTTAAAGAAGAAGGATGATGCTTTCATGTGGTTCCATACATTCAAAGCCTTGGTGGAAAATATGATAGGGAAGAAGATCAAGATTTTGAGAACTGATAATGGCACTGAATATGAGACAAATGAGTTCAAGGACTTTTGCAGAGAAGTTGGCATTAAGAGGGAGACCACAACTGTCTATACTCCCGAGAAAAATGGTGTTGCTGAACGAAAGAACTGGACCATTGTGGAAGCTACCCGTGCCATGCTATGTGACCAAGGTTTGCCAAAGTTACTATGGGGAGAAGCTGCGAACACTGATGTGTACATACAAAACCGATGCCCGCATTCCACTCTAGAATCCAAAACTCCCGAAGAGGTTTTCTCTAGTAAGAAACTTGATGTCTCACATTTTAGAGTTTTTGGATATACCATCTACTTTCATGTGCCGAAAGAAAAGAGGATCAAGTTGGATGCTTCTGGGAAGAAATGAATGTTTATGGGCTATAGTGAAACTTTGAAGGCCTATAGAGTCTATGTGCCTGGTCAAAGGGAAGTGGAGATATGCCACGATGTCACCTTTGACGAAGATACTTCCCTGAGGAAAGTAGTAAATCTTCCGAGATCTGAGGAAGATAATGAAGCAAGGCCTGGAAATCAAGAGGAACCAAAGGATGAAACAATGCCTGATGTTGAAGGACCGATGGACCCAATTGATCCACCTCCTTCACTGGAAAAGAGACCATCATGGCTCAGGGACACTCTCGAGGATGCTGAGGGACATGCTGCCCCAGGGGGGACATTCTGTGAAAGCAAGAAGCCGAGTAGATACCAAGGGTATCTAGCAGCCATGAGTACTATTGTACAATCCGAGTCTGGATCCTTTGAGGAAGCCATAAAGAATCAAGTCTGGAAGGATGCTATGCACAAAGAGTATGAGTCCATTATGAAGAATGATGTCTGGGATGTGGTTCCAAGACCAAAGGACAAAGCAATTGTCACCTCGAAATGGCTCTACAAGATCAAGCATGGATTTGATGGAAGTGCTGAAAAATTCAAGGCAAGGTTCGTTGCCCATGGCTTCTCTCAAAAATAAGGCATAGATTATGATGAAATATTTGCACCTATGGCCCGATATACCACCATTCGATCTATTATAGCCCTTGCCGCTACCCAAGGATGGAGTCTTCATTAGATGGATGTAAAGACCGCATTTTTGCATGGTGCAATAAAGGAAGAGGTATATGTGGAGCAACCTTTGGGGTTCGAAGTCCAAAATTGGGACACCCATGTCTGCAGGTTGAAGAAGGCCCTCTATGGGCTGAAGCAAGCACCCAGAGCTTGGTACGAGAGGATATATAGCTACTTGATGAAGCCGGGCTTCACTCGAAGTAATGCTGATCCGAACCTTTACTTCAAGGTTGTCAAGGGAAAGCCTCTCATCCTGGTGTTGTATGTGGATGACCTCTTCCTGACAGGTGCTGACCCTCTCATTCATCAGTACAACAGGGAGCTCGCTGTTGAGTTCAAGATGAAGGATCTAGGACTGATGCACTACTTCCTAGGCCTGGAGGTCTGGCAGAGACCTGGCAAGATTTTCCTTTATCAAGGAAAATACATTGTGAAGCTTCTGGAAAGATTTGGTATGGTGGACTGCAAGTTGGTGTCAACACCAATGGAACTCAACTTCAATAAGTTGAGTGGCAGCGCTACTGGGCCCGTATTGTTAAATCCCACTGAGTATCGTCAACTCGTAGGGGCCCTGATGTTCTTAGTGAACACCCATCCAGATATATGTTTTGCAGTGAACGCTTCGAGTCAACAAATGGTTGAGCCTCATCACTTTTACTGGGTTGGTGCCAGGAATCTTCTGAGATACCTTCGGGGCATGATAAACCATGGGCTAAGATACACTACCGGGAGCGTGACACTCCTTGGATATATTGATGCCGATTGGGCTGGTAGTGTGGTGGATCGTAAGAGCACATCGGGATGTTGCTTCAATCTTGGTTCTGCTTCGATATCATGGATGAGCAGGAAGCAGAAGTCGGTGGCTTTGAGCACCGCAGAGGCCAAATACATTGCAGCAAGTATGGCCTGTTGTGAAGCAGTTTGGTTGCGAAAGCTCTTTAGTGCGTTGTTCGAACATGTGCTAGATACCACCATGATACTCTGTGATAACCAGAGTGGGATTCGCTTGTCCGAGAATCCAGTGTTCCACGATCGATCCAAGCATATTGATATCAGGTACCACTTTATCTGGGATATGGTACAGCGAGGTGCCGTAAGGCTTGATCATATAGGAACTAATGAGCAGGTCGCGGATATTCTCACAAAGCCCCTGGGGAAGGTCAAATTCCTAACCTTGCGTGAGAGTCTTGGTATCGTGGAACAACCCTATGATGTGGGTCCTGTTGGACGATGAGCTATGGGAGCTCTGGGGGGATTTGGGGATAGCTTCTCGGAGCTATAAGCACTCATGGGGCTAGGCTTGCCGAACCTTGTGGTGCTTCTGCCCCACCATTATGATGTTTGAGTTGGTTCACCTCTCATTATTTGTGCCTCGTATGCATCCTACCCATTGAGTTCAGGGCTCATGGGAAGTACCTCTCATTTGGCCAATAAGGTGGGAAAAGCTAGAGACTAGTAGCAAAGACTGATGGACGCATCAAAGATTGTCGTACTCTCTATCTAGGATGGCATGGTCCAACCACTTGATCTGGGATCAAGTATAGTGAGGTTTCGAACCTCCAGCTGACTTCGAGTCAGGTAAACCAACTTCGGGTTGGTATGAGACTCTTTGTGAGTCTAATAGAGGTTTTAGACCTCTGGGTTGAATCTGTCAGCCGGGGGATGATGTCTTTGTGACTGACCCACTTCTGTTTTGAAATAAAGAGGCCAACAAAGCAAGTTACAGCAGGATGACGCATGATGTTTATTTGCACAGGTGGATGGAGTTCTCCCTAGTTGAGAGGGAGTGTTAAAATTGGACAAATAGGTCCAAATTCCTTGTTGTGATGCTCAGATGAAGATACCAATATTTTTATTGGGTTCTTCTTTCGGAGAGGTGTAAGATCGATATAAAATTGATCTTAATCTGATGAGCAGAACATTTATTTTGAATTTATTTTTAATAGTTTCAAATATGTGCAGGTCGGCCTTAAGGTTTTACACCCCCAGCATATGTGTCACACACCTCAATGATGGATATATATGTACAGTCAATGTTGGAGATCATTTCACTCACACTCTACACATACATCTCCTCCTATGATTTAGTACGAGCTCCTTGGAGGCGAATTCGGTTCACACGTGGGAAAGAGGACGAATTACTGCAGCAAGGGTTGACCGAATTTACTGCAGTTTACCGCAGCTAGGGTTTCCACGATAGTTTGACCAGCATTGACTTTGGTCAATGCATGGTCCAAAAGGGTTGAAATTTGGTGGAGAGTTCGATTTTGGAAGGCCGTACTTATTGGCACAAAAATCGAGGTTAAAAGATTGACCGAAGACCGAGCTGTGTTGACTTTATTGCTGCTGCCCTGCGTTGAATTTTCTGGACAACATTGAATTTTCTGGGGTTGACTTTGAGTTGATTGGGTGACTGATTTGAGGACTGTTGTGACACACTCTGGGTTGGCCAACCAAGAAGACTTTACTGGTTGAAGCATCCTGCTGACTGCCATAACGCACCAACACATTCTTATGTTTCTGGTTTGTCTTCTATAGATCCACTGGTATGTTATATCATCATTTTACTTAACTGTTTATGTGATTGTTGTTATAAAAGTAAAGTTGCATCAAGAATAGAACATCTACATAAATTTACAACCTGGCTGAGCAACTCCACAACATCGAATTTTTGAGATATTTCCAACCAAATCTGATGGTGGAAATGTTGACTTATCTCTTTGCTGTTGAAAATGCGTTGGAGTAGAAGGGTCTTGCCCTGCCCTCCCATGTCCACAATGGCAATGACTGGAGGGCTGACTTCCTTTAATATCCATTCAGTAATCTCTTTAATATTGTCATCTATCCCCACAATCTGTGATTCTTGAAGGAAAGCATGTGATATTTCTCTCATTACTTTAAAATTATGTGCATCCAATACCTGGCCATGAATATTCAGATCCAAAACAGAGCCAAGCAATTTCAATATTCTAGCATTCTGTTAGATCTGCTCGAGTCACTCCTTTAAGCTCCTAATCTTCTGGCCCATCTTTAACGGAAATATCAGTTTGGCAAAGAATATGTGATCAACTGCTCCACATTCCTCCAGTAGATAGAATTCTCATTCTCCTTCTCCACCACACCGCAGAACTCTCCCACAGTCGGCGCAAAGACTGGATCGTTAAACGTGTCCCTACTCTCAGCCTCTATCAACCCCTACATCAAGCCTTAACTTCAGCAGAAAGATAACTAGGCATTGACCAAATAAATTGCATAAAATAACGAGTTATTATAGGTAGTTTGATTGCCCAGCTTTAGTGCTGGTCGACTTCATTTTACTTGATTGGTTGGTTTCTCTTGAGTGCTCGTCAGCACCAGTTGAGTAGTCTTGTTGTGAGTGCTGGGCAAGTGTGAGTGTGATGATGCTATAGTGTTGTAGCTTGTTGTCAATGCTAGGCACACGTCAATTGAGTGTGATTCTACATTATTGTAACGTTTTGTTTGGATAAGGTGGTAATACATGGTGACTATTTGCCTTTTCCAGCCCCAGACATGTCCTCCAACATCTTTGATGCAGTGTCCTCCTCCCAAATCATGATTAAGTAGCATTTGTAGACATTCTGAAATTTGAGGGTGCTGACTGATGGCTTTTACCTAATTTGAGAACCAAATTTCTGAGCATATTATACTTTCTTAGAACCAAATTCTATGCAAGACACTGGTGTTTATTCAGTTTCAAATTTTAAGTAACTGAGAAAATAGAGGACTTGTTACACTGAAGGTGATACTTTCAGTGAAAAACCAGTAATTTACCTATTGCGTTATTTATTTTTGTATCCATATGTTCTCTAAAAGCAAACTAGTAATAGGTAACAAGTACTGTAATGTTTATTTTTGGTGTAAACCATGTACTGAACATTTGGTTTTTTTCTCATTGTGTAGGTTTGCAAAAGTGCAAAAAGTGAACAACAATCAAAATTTGCTGCAAGAAAGGCAGGGATATGAACGATTCTTCTGTTTCTTAAATATGCATACAACTAGTTTTTTGTCCTTGCATCTTTTGTTTTCATATGTACAAACATATTCTATATGAGCATAATACATAGTTCATTTCTTGTTCAGAAGTTATAATGTTTAGGCCTCTATGAATATCTTCCATTTGAGAAGGGGAGAAATATCCAGGAATTCTGTTGCAACCTTCATTCAATCAGTAGATTCTTTTTACATAAACCTTGACTTAACAGATTAAGTTACACAAAGTTCTTTATAAATCTTCAAAGATGATGCCCATGGCAGAGACGATTTGACATGTTGTTCATGTTTTCTTACCAATTTAAATTCACAGATTTGTTACCCATATTTTTTATTTTGGTTTCTTTTTTCTCCATGTGAAAACATTCAACAAAAAATTAAAGGCTAACAAGATTGCAAATTGGTATTCTATGTTTTCCAAAGCTTATATGCATGTGCAAAGTTGTATGTCATTCTTGGTGCTTTCAGATTTCAATATTTCCTAGAAGAGTATGTTCATTCAAATGTTGAATTATCCTCAATTATTCTGGATTTCTTCTACAGAGGGAAAGCTGCTAAACTAGTCATTGTCAAGGAGAAATGGAGTCACTTTTTGTCACTGCAAAATATTCATGAGAGCTCCCATAATTCATAAAAAAAATGATATCACTTTTCTTATGCATTCTTTTCATTTTAATGTAATTTTCCTTTAGATGGAGAAGTTCTAGTAAAGGAGTTTCACATTGAATTAGAAATTTGCTCTGGATAATTTCTATGCCTTCATTAGCCCGAGAAGAGTTTAAAAAAAGCATGCTTGCAATATTAAAGTTATACGGCTGCAAGAAGCATTTCTGAAAAGCAGATTTAAAAATATGATTACTTTTGTTTTCGTATGCACAAACATATTCTATATGAGCATAATACATAGTTCATTTCTTGTTCACAAGTTATAATGTTTAGGCCTCTATGAATATCTTTCATTTGAGAAGGGGAGAAATATCCAGGATTTCTGTTGCAACCTTCATTCAATCAGTATAATTTTTTTACATAAACCTTGACTTAACAGATTAACTTACACACAATTATTTATAAATCTTCAAAGATGATGCCCATGGCAGAGAGGATTTGACATGCTGTTCATGTTTTCTTACTAATTTAAATTCAGAGATTTGTTACCCTTTTTTTTTTGGTTTTTTTTCTCCATGTGAAAACATTCAACAATAAATTAAAGGCTAACAAGATTACAAATTGGTATTCTATGTTTTCCAAAGCTTATATGCATGTGCAGAGTTGTATGCCATTGTTGGTGCTTTCAAATTTCAATATTTCCTAGAAGAGTATGTTCATTCAAATGTCGAATTATCCTCAGTTCTCCAGGATATTTTTCTACAGAAGGAAAGCTGCTAAACTAGTCATTGTGAAGGAGAAACAGAGTCACTTTTTCTCACTGAAAAATATTCATGAGAGTTTCCATAATTCATAACAAAAATTGATATCACTTTTATTATGCATTTTTTTCATTTTAATGTAATTTTCCTTTAGCTTGAGAACTTCTGGTAAAGGAGTTTGACATTGAATTAGAAAACTGCTCTAGATAATTTCTATGCCTTCCTTAGCCCGGGAAGAGTTAAAAAAAACATGCTTGCAATATTAAAGTTATACAGTTGCAAGTAGCATTTTTGAAAAACAGATTTAAAAATATGATTAATTTGACAGTATTGTTTTCTTTTCTTTTATACGTACAAACCAACATCCTCTTTTCAATCATTTAATGCCTATGGCTTCTTGAGCGTGGAAATATTTCAAAAGAACGTATTTACAATATTGAAGTTATACAACTTCCAGTAGTTTTTTGAAAAACAAATTTAACAATATGAATGCTTTTAGAGTAGGGATTTCTTTTTAGTTCAAGATACAACACAATAGAAAAAGAAAATTATTTCTTCTTTTATCAACCCATCACTTTTCCTATCACCAAGTATATTCAACCAACTTTTCTCGGTGCATTTTTCCCCTTTTCTACCATACATTTCCAAATTCTTCAACATCCTTCTCTTCACCCTTTCAACATGCACATGTCTGCTCATAAAAAAAAGCACATGTGCATCATTTATTAAATACAAAAACAACCCTTCGCATCACTTCTCTGCTTTCACCTCCACATTTTCTTTGTTGCTTCGCTCATTTTCAGCGATATATCAAACTGCACTACACCACCGTGCTACCAATTCTTCCTCCTCTTGTTAGTTTGCCTCCATTTCAAATTAGCACATCTCCCCTTCGTATTTACTATAGACACCGTTCACTTCTCGAAATTAAACTCGTTCAACCTTCAAGATTATGAATTCTGGTTTCTTTCCTTCACCTCTCTTAACTTGCCTATTTATAACTTTTCCTTCCTTTATGTACACATATTCTACTTCACTTTCTTGACCTTAATATGTCTATTCGCTTGCAACACCTTGTTTTAACAAGCTGCCCGCATCGCCATGGATACATCCTTAACTCACAATGCTCTTTCTTCACTCTTCGCTGGTGCTACCGACCTACAACCAACCCTCCAGGTTGTTGCGCTTGAACATATAAGTTCTGCTTGGACTACGACGCCTCTCTACTGTGTCTCACTTTTCGATGGTGCTCACAAACATACCTTTCTGCTCCCTTCTTCCCATACAGGCCTTGCGCAAAACGTTGACTTGCAAATAGGCTCCATTGGTCTCGTCAAAAGAATCTCGTGCACGTATGCGCATCAATCCATGTACGTTGCATACAAACCACCTCCCCCCTTCCTGCCCTTTAATGATTCTCCTCTTATGTCCCTTTTTCATTTTTGTTCTCATTCCTAACATTTTACTTCCCCTCTTCACTAATAAATTTCTCGTTCTTGCAGGTCGCTTTGTCTCCTCGATCTCCAACTACTCCAGCGAGTTACACCATTGGTCGGTGACCCATCTCCTCTTATTCTCTCCGCTGAACAGATGCTCCAAGCCACCTCATCATGCTCTTCTTCCTCTCCCTTTTCATCGCCACCCTCCCTTGACATTCACTCGTTGTCCTCCCAAGACTCCACCCCAACATCTGCAACTGCTCTCCCTTTTAAAGCACTCTCCCCTACCCAAATAACTTGGTCCATCCAGGGTTGATTCCTTTCAAAGACACCCCTTCGTGAATATAGCAATCCACGTGGCACTGGAAAATCGCTAGGGTTTGACCTTGTCGACTGTGACGACGATCAAATCCACATCTCTACCTTCAATGAGTTGGCAGAATCCCTACATGCTCTCACTGCAGTTGGCCACATTTAAAATGTTGCAAATGGCACCATAAAGGTCCCCAACCCTTCATATAACCATCTCAGATGGCTGTTCGAAATCCTCCTCTTCTCATCATCAATAGTGTCACAACTCTTCGTTGATGACCTTACAATACCTTCCCATACCTTTCAATTCGTGATTATAAGTTCCCTCAAAATTACACCTCCTAACTCAATCGTTGATGTCATAGGCCTTGTCGCCTCCCTCTCTCTTGCCTCTATTGTTCGCAAACGTGATGGCTCTGAAACTCCAAAAAACACTATTTCTCTTCGCGATATGTCTGGGAGTAGCATCGATGTCACCTTGTGGAGCGAACACTGGCATGATGAAGGTCACGCAATCTCCGAACATCGCATGGCTCGTGAAATTTACGTGCTTGCAATTAAGGGGGGGAGGATCGTCGAGTTCAATGGCCAAACTATGGGCACAATTCCTACCACTTCCCTACTTATAAATCCAAATATCGCTGAAACACGAGAACTGAAACAATGGTTTGACGAAGAAGGCATTAAATCTTCCTCACCCTCGCTCAGCCGAAAATACATAAGCACGAGCAAGAGGTCGATGAATTCAAAAACAATTTCCAACATTCTCTCAATATTGCCTGACGAAAAAATCCCATGGATTTCACTTCGTGCTACTGCTACCTCAATTGACATGGATGATTTCTACTTCCTTGCATGTCCCCTTACCATTGATGGAATGCAATGCATGAGAAAGGCTTTACGACAAGATGACAACACCTATCGTTGTTCGAAATGTGAAGGCTCCTTCAACGAGTGCAACTACCGCTACATCCTTCAACTCCAATGGCACGACCATACTGGCCACCTCAAAAACGTGGTCGCTTTCGATGAAACCGCAAATGCCCTTCTAGGCATCTCTGCAAAGGACCTTTGCCTCCTCTCCACTGATCCTGGAACTGTCCTGGACATATGTAGCAAAATCAAAGGATGACAATTCCTCTTCACACTATCTTTAAAGAGGGACACCTTCAACAGTGTTGAATGACTACACCCAACTCTTATGCACGCAGAAGAACTTGCTTACGCCAATGCATCGACTCTCCTCCTACAAGTCTTGCAATCTGCTTCTTCCCCCCCAACACAGTATGCCGCCGGCTTTAGCCGTGAATCTTCGGCTCTCACCCGTTTATCCCCCTCCTCTCGTTCCACACATCATTTCCCCCTAACACCTTTCTACTAAAATGCCCACCCTCCCCTAGACATTCTCCATTGCTTCCCATCATTCCCCTTGTAGTATTCTTAAACCTTGCTTGCCATTCATCTCGATTTTGCATACATATTTTGTAATCGTTACTATATCTTTTCGGCCCCTCAGACTTTCTAGTAGTTCTCCTAGATGTTTGGGTGCCCACTCGTTTCTTAACTATGTTTTGTATATATGCCATTTCACTTTCTTCATTACGTTTTGTATATATGTCATTTCACTATGTTGTAATGGATCTTCTTAACACATGAACATTTACTCACATGGTTTCCATTTCCTCCTTCATTGTTTCATCTTCTTTGCAACACACACATTTTCTAAATGCACATATCAATATGCTATGCTTAGTATGGAAAATAATACAAAAATTGCTTCTTCTCTTTTTGTAAAATACAAAATATGGCTACGCTTTACTCTAGCCAATACATGCAACATGTTGTTGCTTTCAAAACAATATTTTTCCATTTCAAATATCCAACACTCATTTCTATGCAACCCGTACTCAATACATTTTAGCTTCAAAAATCGCATTATACCTCATGCATTTGACATACCTTTCATTATTTGCAACAGCTATGCCAACCACACCAGAGAATAGTGTACAAAGGGAACAACGACGACGCCACTATGCACTTAACAAAGAAAGAATTAATGCACGTCACCGCCTCCTCTCTACGAATCGTTAAGCCAATCTTCACTCTTAATCCAACGCAACCCAAACTCCCATTCCTTCACAAAATAGCCTCCTTCCCCTACATCCCACCCAAACTTTCCCAGTTCCCCTTCCACCTCCACTCGTTGACCAACCCTTTCCAAACCCTTCAACTCCTTAGGGTCTTGCCTACCCTGTACATATGCCGCCCCATGTTCCTCCCTTTCCACCTCCCCAACAATTTCTCCCCATCCTTCTCCAACATGCATATCGTCACTTTCGTGTATGGATCGATGCACTTTGTCCGATCCAAGTTTTCTCAAATTGTCATGAAGCTTACCCATCCATGAAAACAAAAACAAATAATGGAATCATTTCTTGTACCCGTTGTGCTGGCGAACGAACATGGACCGAGGTATCCAACCGCATGTCCTCTCCTGCTCGACTCAAGTTGAAGAGATGCTCATTGCTCATGTCAATCCCGTTCTTCAAGTCACCCATGCACGTGGTGGCCAACTGAAATATTCCGGCCATACTATTAGCTTCCCTCAAGATATCACTAATATTGTCACCTCTCTTCCTTGCATGCTATCAAAACTAGACATCCTTGTCATAAACAAAACTAGTTATGACGAAACATCCTATGAATTTTTTGTTAGTAGATCATGTGTTCATGCAGCTTTGCAATTCAAACTACAAAACGACCCATAGTACAAAGATGTCCATATTAACCAACTTTCCCTCTATGCTCTTCCTGTTGCACCTACCAACATTTCCAACTTGCTATGCCATATCAACACAACTTCCATCCCACTCCATCAAGCCATTCCAGAAAATCCTAATTCTGAACTTCCCCACCCATGCTCGTTTGACCTCCACCCATCCTCCTTTGTTTCAACTCTACCAAACTCTCATTCAGAAATTGATGAAATACTTGCCTACATAGATTCCTCTAATTCCACACCCACCCATTCACTTCAATGGCCCATCATTGGCCTCTCCCCAATCAATGAATACAATACAGAGGGCCTCTTCTCCATGGCCTTCCCCACCCTCTTTCCCACCAGATCTGCTATATTAACCAACCAAGAATTGAAAAAGTGGATATGCAGGAATATTCTATGCATCTAATGCGCTACAATGACAACCGTTTTGTGCAACATCCTCGCTTTCACTATTACTTGTACAACCTTATCATGCGCCATCCAAGCAACTGCCTCTGTCTTCATTAAAAGGGACCTTTCAAATACCCTTCCAGCAATAATCGCTGACCTTCGCCACCACCTTCAACAAACCCCACCTTCCACCATTCTAGACCAGATTATGCATTTTGGCTCATCCTTACGTGGGAGACGTTCATTCTGGACCAAGGCTAGAGGGGAGCTCGCCGACATGATCATTCAACAAGGTACCCCTACCATATTCTTCACACTAATTGCAGTTGATACCAAATGGCCTAACTTGCATAATTCCATGCCTTCCAACCCTCCATCCAATTTACATGATCACACTCGATGGAGAATCCAAAACATTGTTGCAAACCCACATCGTGCATCTCAATACATCCATTGTAGATTCACAATATTCCTGGAAGAGGTCCTACTTAAAGGATTCCTTGTAAAGGATCACTGGTGTAGGTATGCATACTATTCCTTCCTTGTCTTCTCCTTTGTTATTTTCACTTCCACGCATCCATCTTTTTTTCCCTTTCCTTTCTAAGGTATGAATGTAAACATCGCGGCTCCGCACATATCCATGGTTTCTTGTGGCTTTCGAATGCACCTGCTATGGACACTCTCGATTGGACCAACGCTATAGATGTCTGCGCGGCTGAAGAATTTTTCGATATGTACATCACTGCTTGGAACCCTCGCCCCCTTCACAACCGGGTTCCTAGGATAAATCATTCATCTTTACAAGACCCATGCCTCCTTGGGACACATGAAATTTTTACGGCCAATCAGTTGCAAGACTATGAACAATTTCTGAATTTCGTTCAAAGACACACAACTTGCCACACTACTACATGTTTGCGCAAAAGAAACAACGCTACAACTTGCCGCTATGGAGCCCCATGGGAGGTTCGCGACACCTCATCTCTTCACATTGATGCTACTGGCCGAAAAATGTACTCCCCTGCTATAAATGATGACAAACTAAATGTGCACAATGCTCATCTGCTTGCAATATGGAGGGCCAACATTGACTTTCAACCAGTTCTCTCATGCCATACTGTGTTGAACTACATTTCAAAGTATGCAGCGAAAGCAGAGGCAAAGTTTGAAAGCTACTACCAAATGCTCTCCCGTCTCTCACAATGCTCCCCCTCGATGCTCCTACTGTAAGTGTCGTCCGCAAATTCCTAACCGAAATGGTTGCTGATCGAGACATTGGTGCACAAGAAACATGCCACATGCTACAAAAAATCTCACTAACAAAGTGCAGTCGTTATTTTGTCTTCCTTAATGTAAAAAAACAAGTATTCAGACGTCTTTCACAAGAACTGGATGGTCATCTTCCATCAACGCCTTTCATCGCCTCCTACATGCAAAGACCACCTGCACTTGCGAGATTGCCTCTTATTGAAGTCGCACGCTCATGGTTCTTCTCCTCCCATCGAAAAACATCACCGTGGAAACACATCTTTCCTCCCATGGTCGTGCACGTCTTTCCTTGTTACACCTCCATTCCATCGAAAGAATCGACATCCTATGTAGATTTATGCTGGAGAAAACTCCTTCTGTACTGCCCCTTCCATAGCCTCCCTAACGACATTGGCATATCTGACACAGCCATTGTTGCACACTAGGAACAAACTAGACACACATATCAGCCTTGGCATGTTCACAACACGCCGTCCACCCCTGACCTTTTCGACTCTAGCTGTTCATCACCTGCTGACCCTCCCCATGCCCCCACGATTGACATGGACGAATGAAAATTTCTCTCTCAACTCCACCCAGGTAACAACATCCTCCTCTATGAGCTTGAAATGCTTAGCCATCATGACTTTGACGCAGACCATAATTGGGGCCACTCTATAATCCCTTCACACTTGCAAGAAATAGCCATCCGCTTCATCGACTTCAACCGCTCCTCCATAAGAATCCACCAACTCCCAACTCCATGCTCACATTCCCTTTCCTCCTTGTCCCCAAGACAAACCATTGCATTCAATATCATTTTCTCCCACTTCCGCAACGACGTCGCCATGGTAATTTAAAAAATGGTAATCCAAGGCTGCTGGTACCGGCTAGTCGTTCCTAATTGAGTGCCTAAAAAATGTCTTCCTTGACAACTCCACCAATGGAGAAAACCCCCTCCTCTTGCTTGCTCCAACCGATGTTGCAACATTTCACATTAATGGTCTAACGATCCACACTGGTCTTCGTATCCCTATATCTTATATGGAATCTTTTGAGGGTCAATCCCTCTCGAACCTTCAAGAACAACTTCGACATGTCAAATACATTCTAATTGACGAAATGAGCTTCATTAGTCCTAAATTGCTTTCTCAAATCGATGATCGCTTGTGCGAGGCATTCCCATCAAATAGAAACAACCCATTTGGTGGACGTTCTATAATCCTTGTGCGAGACCTTGGCCAACTACCACCTGTCAAAGACACACCAATGTATGTAGGCACTTCTCATGGCACTGCACTATTGCAAAGCTTCAATACTGTGGTGACACTTTCAACAGTGTTTCGACTACAAGGAACAATCCTTGCTCAGATTTCCTTTCGCGGACTCCTCTCCAACCTCCGCAATGCAACACCCACTATTGCTGATTGGAAGCTTCTTATGACACGTTCAAAAACAAACCTTCCTGAAGCCGAAGTCCAGGAATTATCCAATTCAATCAATCTCTATGCAAAAAATGAGGCTATTGACTTGTACAATAAATCCATGTTAAAAACACTAAACCAGCCAGTTGCATGTTGCTATGCTGCCCAAAGGAGGCAACTCCCAGCCAAGAAACTAGAAGATGATCAACTAGCTACGAAAATACTCCTCTGCATCAGACAACGTGTTATTCTCACTAGCAATTTGTGGGTTGAGGCTGGCCTTGTTAATGGTTCGCTCGACATCATTCACGCGCTAGTATATGCACCAGGCTATAAACCCCCCGAACTACCATCATTTGTTGTAGTTGAATTTCTTCACTACAAGGGTCCACCATGGGATCCTTCAAATCCTAAATTTGTGCCAATTCCCCCCATAACAAGGGGTTCGCAAACACAAGTGCCACTCCGCGTGGCATGGGGCTTAACAATACATAAATCGCAAGGCATGGCACTAGGTAGGGCAACAATCGACATCAGCAACATTGATCGACAAGGCCTAACTTTCACATCCGTATCAAGAGTTCGATCGTTGAATGGTCTTTGCATCTCCCCTGCCTTCTCCTTCACATGCTATTCGTGGATGCAGGAGAACCATTTAGTCATACACAGGAAAAAATAAGAGGCGTACCTTGCCTCCAAATCTATTACTCAAACTCCTTGAAGACCTCCTACTATTGGTACCTTCCCTTCCCTTGCATTCCACTTTTACATCTTCCATCTTCTTTCTCATCTTAAGACCTTGCAATTTTCCTGCTTAATTTACGTTTTCAATTTCCAATGTAATTTCACTTCATAATGGTTGCTACTATTTTTGTCTTGTTGTGATTTCCCTTATGAGTGCTTATTTTTTACATGTTCACTTACATGCTTTTCCTTTCCTTGTAGAACAATATGGATCGTAAATATATTTCACAGATCCACAAATTTTGCAAGGAAATCACTAAACATGAGGCTTCCCTTCTCAATATACAAGAGCAGTTCCTATGTCCACCTACTCTACCTCTATACTGGTTACGCCCGGCAATACAACTACTTCAAAGGATAAAAATTTTCATGCATCTCCTCATCCATGTACATGAAATGGATGCACACAGACAACTTCGAGCATACTATCTTGACCACATCCCAACTCTGGATGTCAATTGGTGTTGTTGTTGTTGAGCAACACCTTCTGTTTACGACTAGCGGTGCCCCCTTGTTGGAAACCATCACCTTGATTGCACAATCGGGCTACTATGCTGTCACTTGTTCCTTCTCTTTCTTCCAAATGGGTTTTCTTCTATATTGAACAATATCTCTCTTACTCTTTATTATTGTAGAATTTTGTAACACTAGCCACTTCCTACAAGAATAGACGTTTTCTATTTGCATACTTTAAAATATGCTTCAGGTATACAAAGATGACGCTACTACTACGGGAATAAATCACATGTACAGTGCTTTAACAAATTTAATTAGCTCTCCTATAGGGAAAAGTTCAACCACTTATTGCTTAATTTTGTGTCCATATACTGCACTTGATTAAATTATATTCCCCTCTTCTAAATTATTACGCTTTATTTATGCTCGTGTATGATTAGTGTTGCATAATGAAAATTGATGAGCAATTCGAGTGCATTAACCAATAGATGTAACGACTTGGAGCTTAATAGCGTTACATATGTTAAATAAAATTCAGTGATGTCTTGGGAAAGATCTTTACGATGCACATTGAAGAGATTCGTGGTCTACTAAATTCCATGCTATCTATTTATATCATATTGGTTATGCATACATATTTAAATCTCAAATTTGATTTTCTTTATATGCTCTCATTTGTCATATGTTTAGCTAAATAATCATTGACTTTCTTTGCCATATTTTTGATAATTAATACAAATTTGAGCATGCTTATTGTGTGTCGAAAAAAATTTCCATGAGAATTTATGGATTTATTTTTTATTTTTACAATGGTGAATGAGTTATTTGTTAGACTAATTTGGGCAAGCAAAAGGGATCAAACATATCACCAACAACCCATCAGCCATATATACTACAAACTTGTAACTCAGCTACAACAGAGACACACAAAGACCATCGTCCTTCTATATATAATATGGTGTGTTGACTACAAAACGGAAACGACAAAGACAAGTTGAAAGTCCACCTATTTCTTCTTGCCCTCAATGATAACAAAGGTGTTTGGAGAATGAATAAGGATCAGGGAAAGCAATTTAAGTTTACATTAGAAGCATTTTCAGTTTGCATTAGATTGCATTATAAATCGATTCACAAGCTAAGTTATTGTTTAATTTAAATTAGATTGCTTGTAATTTAAATTAGATTGATGGTAATAAAGTTTGTAATTTTAGTTCTAATTTCATTTTTAATTTTATTAATTAGAGTATTTTTATATGTTATTTGAGTAAATTAAATAACTTCGAATTTTATATTAAGGAAAATGATTATTAAATTTGTTGGTTTGAAAAGTTGAAATTTAATTATATAAAGTCTTTTTGTTGTGGAAATTTTAAAATTTTATTAAGACATAATCATTTAAGAGAAGAACCACAAAGTTATAAAATGAAAGTCATAGAGATGAAATTACCTAAGTTGATTGAAGTTCAGCGAACAACATCAAACATAATATAAAAAAACCCTTAGAATGAATGGCTCTAAACTCAATGTATATCCTCCAAAAAAGCACAAATAATTATGTTTCATAGTTTATAAGCCAACAATCCATGTAACCAATCAATGTCAAATTTTACACCCCGTAAGTTCACATTCATCATGTACCCTTACATGTAGCACAACATAATTCACGACTACTCCTTTTGGCATTCCCTTGCACCCCCGGTGCAATTACTAGTTTAATATTAATTATAATTTAACTTGGGGACTTAGAATAGATGGTGATGGGTTGTACTAGGCAATGTGTGATCTGAAAGTCACTAATTCTAAACTCCACGGGAAAAATTGATTCTAAACTTTGTGGGAAAAATTCTTGCCATGCCAAGGGTAGTTGTATTGTTAAAGACCCCTTGTGGGAAAAATTGATTCTAAATTTTGTGGGAAAAACTCTTGCCATGCCAAGGGTAGTTTTATTGTTAAAGACACCTTGCAATGTGAAGGAAAATTTGTGGGAAAAAATCTTTCCATGCCAAGGGTAGGTGTGGCCAAAGCCGGGTGCCATCCCTGGTGATTTTGAGGGCTTAGATGTCCCAAGTTAGATTTCGCAAGCCAAAAATTAAGCACAGAGTGATCTCTTGACTTACACAACTTAGAAAACTAAAAAAATATTAATTATAATTTAAAAAAGAATATTTTTAATAAAATAAATGTATATCAATATATAAAGTAGGTGGGCCTTGAGGATGCCCTAAAATTGTTTTTGCTTGGCTAAGAGTTGGTTTTCCTGGAAGCAGGAGATTAACAGCCCAAGATCCAAGACCCAAAGACAGCCTGCCCCCTTACAGACCACCAACCAGTTATTCGAGGTGGCTTGGTTTTCCTTGAATAAAAGTGATGAGATGAGTCAGTGAACATTTGAAGATAACAACCATTATCCTCACTAGCTTGGTTTTCCTTGATAAAGGTGATGAGATGAGTCAATCGACATTTGAAGATAATAACCATTGTCCTCACTAGCTTGGTTTTCCTTGAATAAAGGTGTTGAGATGAGTTAACCAGTGTTTGAAGATAATAGCCATTGCCCTCACTGTTGATTTGACAAGTGAACCCTGTAATTAAGGGTTTATCTATTTCCCATATCGTTAATGGCCCAATGTCACTGACAGCATACAGTGTAAATTTCAACTAGCGTGTTTAATGTTATCTCACATCAGTGAGAGCGTACAGGGTAATTTCAAGTAGCGTGTTTGTCTAATGATAGCGACACTTGCGTTCAGATATAATGGTGGTGTAAATTTTAAGTAACGTGTTTAATTGTATCTCACATGAGTGAGAGCGTACAAAGTAATTGTGTTTTTTTTAATGGTAGTGACACACATTCACATATAATAGCAATATTAGTTTGATAATTTAGTTATGATATGTTTTTTATTATATATTATTATTATTTTTTATTTTTTAATATTTATTTATTAATTAATTATAAATTATATTTATTTATAATATAATATTTATTTATCTCATTAATTATAAATTTACATTTATTTATAATAAAACAAATTATAATAATTTTAAAATTTAATTATATATATAACATTTTAATATGGAAACAATGATTTCCTTAACATATGATAAAAAGGTATTCTAATTTTGTGAAAGCATATATTCCTTATGAGTTTGATTATTTGTATTGAACAATTCGCAATGCATTATACTTTTGGGAAAGCATATATTTCTTATGAGTTTGATTATTTGTACTGAACAATTCGCAATGCATTAAAAAAATCGTTATTAGTGTGGTTATTTGTATTGAACAATTTTCAATGAATAAAGATAGTTTAGTTTGATAGTTTAGTTATGATATGTTTTTTTATTATATATTATTATTATTTTTTATTTTTAATATTTTTATTAATTATAAATTTATATTTATTTATAATATAATATTTATTTATCTCATTAATTATAAATTTACATTTATTTATAATAAAACAAATTATAGCAATTTTAAAATTTAATTATATATATAACATTTTGATATGGAAACAATGATTTCCTTAACATATGATAAAAAGGTATTCTACTTTTGTGAAAGCATATATTTCTTATGAGTTTGATTATTTGTATTGAACAATTGGCAATGCATTATACTTTTGCGAAAGCATATATTCCTTATGAGTTTGATTATTTGTATTGAACAATTCACAATGCATTAAAAAAATCGTTATTAGTGTGGTTATTTGTATTGAACAATTTTCAATGAATAAAGATAGTTTATTTAGGGGTGCAGGGTTGATTTCTTTATTGAGTTTAAGTATTTTAATATTAAATTTTATTTGAATGATTAATCATTTTTTTTTTCTAAGTAATTGTAATCTGTTAACAGAAGAAGTAAAGTACAACGGGCCGAGGCCGGATCATTGCCCAGTGTTGTGGAATTTTAAACAAAAAACCATAGTTGAAGACTGCCCTTCAGGAGGGAAACCAGTCTGAAATAGAACATGAGAAAAAACCCACGCAGGGGAACCAGAGATTTTTGCCAAAACAGAAGCATGATCAGAGACAACAGGAAACACATAAACAGGCCCGTGAGGCAGGGCAGAAACGGAGCAAAAAGACCAGAATGAAGAAGAGGAACTACTCATCAGGAGGTTCGTAGTCGACTTTGCACCAGAATTCATCCGGTTCCCCATCTTCCTTGTACAGGTCGGCAATGGATGTGACCACCTTCCTGGGAGGTGGCGTAGTAACCTGCTCCTCGCTCGCTTGCCCAGTGTCGAAGTCTATCACATCCTACTTCACACTCGGCTGACCCACCAGATCCTTGCTCGCCTGCTCCTGCGTGGCCTTGCCCTTGAGATCCTGCAAGTCCATATTATCAGGGTGCTTCGACCCAACATTCTGCCCCGAAGACTGAGCCGCCGAGATGTTGCGTTCCGTCGGGCAAGAACTGGGAGCAATTGCCTGAGGCTCTTCATGGAAGACGACTGTGATTGAAGCAGTAACTCGGGGTCGATTGAGAGAACTATTGAATGAAAAGTGCGCTGTGTGGGTTTGAGCAGGGTGAGCTGAAGGATTGGGGGAGTCAAGGCGACGACCTGAGCGGAGAAGGTGTCCTCTATGAACTCTCATTAGGCTGTTCGAATGGGAGGAAGACGCAGAGGAGGTGCCGAAGGTGGAGGGAGAACGCCGTATCTGGCGCCTTGTGGAGCCTCTCTGACAACGCATTCTGTGCCTAAGGCGTGGCATCTTCTCAATCAAGACAGCGGGGCAGGGAGGCGGAGGATTGACAGATGACTGAGGCGTATGTGGAAACAGAGAGACGGAGGCAAGCATACAAGAGCCAGCGTGGGAGAAGTGGAGATTTTCTCCAAAAACCAAATAGCAATTGAGACTGCTCCTCTTGCCAGTGACTGTTCGCTCATTAGCAAGCCCAGCACCCGGGGTGCACCACAACTTCACAGGCGGGGGAGCTCTGTTCGAACCAGAGCAGCGCTCCATAATATCATCCCAATCGACTGTGCAACAGTGAATCCTCTGCAATAAACCACCAAAAATATGAACAGAAAGCCGAGCCATGTCGCAGCACACGAAATTGTATCGAGCCTCAGAGTTGTAGTTGTAACTAGCGCTTGGAGTTAATGACATTAAACTATGAGCAGTCCTGTTTAAGAGCCGATTGACAGCTACCTTACGGGTGGGCAGGTGGCTTCCCATCATGCCACACCCCCATCCCATCGCCTTAATCACTCTCATCTGCACCCGCATCCGAGAGTTCTGCTTCATTCTGGACCAGTTTTTGGCATTCCTGTCTTTGATCATGATTCTGAATTATGTCGATTGTACCTGTAAGAAGATTGTGCTCATTGTCTACTCCCAAGTTGGCAAGTAGATCAACAACTTTTTTACCTTCCCGTTTGATATGCTTGAAGAGGAGTGCCCAATTGTTGTCGAGCCATTGCTCAATATCCTCCAAACGTGCCTCAAGTCTCCAACTGTTGGCAATTTTGTGCGCATGAGCCCCATTTAGGAGCTGAATGGCCATGTTAATAAGAATTTGGGAGTCTCCTTCAATCTATAGAGGATGCAGCCCATGAAATTGAGAAAGGAGAAGTCCCTTCCATAGACCTTCCAGCTCAGCTGAATTGTTCGTGTCCCATCCAATATTTCCCAAGTAGATGACGATAGGTTTGCCTTTGTGATCTCTGATTATGCCACCGAAGCCTGCTATGCCTGGGTTCCCTTTAGAAGCACCATCAAAGTTGAGTTTGAAGGTGTCCTTAGGAGGAGGGATCCAGGAGATCGTGGTGTTTTTGGTTCTAGGAACTTTGTGCACTTACTTTCCAGGTTGAAGCTGGATACCCCAATTTTCCCAAATGGATTTTTCCTTTGCCAGTGTTGGGTATTCATTTGTGTCCCAGGATTGCAAAGCCAAGGTTTCTGTGAGATTGAGACAGAAGTTCCTCCAGATGATGTCTAGAGGAGTTGTTTGATTCTTGAATATGCGTTTATTTCGCTCTTTCCATATCGTCCATAGGGGAAGACCTAGGATTATTCTCCAGAGTTGATTTAGAATTTTGCTTCTGTAAGGATTCTGATGCCAATTTCGGATGGAGCTAATTATATCTGCAGACAGTTGGTAGTTTTGTTGGCATCGAAAACTGACTTTCTCCCACAAATGATTAGCCAGAGAGCAAGAGTATAGGAGATGCTGCTGAGTTTCCTCATGAGTACAACAGATGGGGAAAATTGAGGGGCCATGAAAGCTTCTTTTCCTCAAGTTATCCCAAGTGAGGATTCTTTGATGTCCAAAGAGCCATAGAAATGAGGAAACTTTAGGCCAAACCCTCGAACTCCAAATTCTACTCCATAGGGGATCTTTGGGAGCTGGATCATTGCTTATAATTTTGTAGGCTTCTTGGGTACAAAAGGATCCTTTTGGCGTGTAACCCCATCTGAGAATGTCCCTGCTGTTCGAAGTTCTGATGCATCGAAGTTTAAGTTCAGAGTTTAAGGCATCCTTGGTCGGCTCATCAATGTTCCTTATTATTCTTTCGTCCTGTTTCCACTGCCTGTACCCCTGCACTGCATTGTCTGTCCATTGTTGCTGAACTGTTTCCAATTGCTGCATATCCCATTCCGGTCCAGGAGGCAGTCTGTAAGTGTTAGTGAGTTTTGGGAATTGATCCCAAAAATCCGTCCAGAATCTAGCAGTGCTACCATCCCTTAATTCCCAGAAACTATGTTGTTGTATAAGCAGATAATGTTGTTTGGCCGCGTTCCATATGAGTGAGCCTTTCTCCGTTGGAGTGAATATTATGAGTTCTTCCGGTGGTCTGTGGTTGGCATACTTGGCGGTCCAAATAATTTCCCAGGGCTTGTTGGGGGCTGTGAGCCAATTCCACCAAATTTTGGCACTCATAATGGCATTGCTGTGAGCCCATTTATGATTTGTGCCTTTGGATCCCCATAGGAAATCCCGCTGTAGGGCTTTAATTTTTTTGAGTACCCATTTTGGCGCTACCAAGATTGAGAAAAGATACAGAGGCATAACCTGTAACACCGCTTTGATTAGTACCAATCTACTTGCTATATTCAGAGTTCTGTGAGTCCAATAAGATAGACGAGCTTCAAGTTTTTCAAGGAGCCCTTGCCAGGAGGCATGCTTTAGAGCAGAGGTAATTAAGGGAGCTCCCAAGTATTTAGAGGGGAGAGTGGCAATGGAGAATCCAAGAATGCGGGCTATAGCCGACTGAGTGATAGGAGGGGTGTGAAAGAAGAAGATCTGGGATTTAGTAGTATTAATGCTAGCTCCCGAGGCAGCTGAGAAATCATTCAAAAGGGATTTGAGTTGGGAGGCTTCATGAACGGAAGGGTAACCAAACACCATATTGTCATCCACAAACTGCTGGTGAGTTAAGGCAGGGGAGTTGTGCACTGAGAGGCCTCGGAGCTACTGGGAACTAAGGGCATTTTTGAGATGGCGACCCAGGCCTTCCGCCATTAGGACAAAGAGGAAAGGAGACAAGGGGTCCCCCTGTCTGATACCTCTAGTGGGGCTGAAGGGATGAGAGGGAATACCATTAATTAGGATCGAGAAGAAAGAGGAGGAGATAAGATTTGAGACCCAGCGAATCCAAGTGGGGGAGAAACCAAAAGTAGATAACACTTTTTGAATGTAAGTCCAGCTTAACTTATCAAAAGCTTTAGATAGATCAATCTTGAGAATCATACCTGCCTGATTGGTGTGCTTGAGGGTGTGTATGATCTCGTGAGTGAGGATGATGCCGTCTAAAATTTGCCTACCTTCCACATATCCGGATTGCTTTGGTGAGATGAGCAGGGGCAGAAGCGGCTTCAGTATGTTGGCAATGACTTTGTAGATGACATTGCATAAGGTGATTGGGAAAAATTTATCTGGCGTGCTGGTATCTTCTTCTTTGGGGATTAGAGCGATGAAGGCCGCATTTAAAGAGGGGAGGAGCCAGTGCATAGAGCGCGATTCCTCCACCACCATCGACACCTCTTCTTTGATAAGATCCCAAAATTTGTGATAGAAGGTAGTCGTGAAGCCATCCGGGCCTGGAGCCTTTCCCTCTTTGAGATGCATCATAGCCAGATCCACTTCCTGACGTGAGACCGGGCGCAAAAGGAGTTGGTTGTGCTCTTCGGTGATTATCTTTGGAATATTTTGTGTGATTTTGTCTATGGCCGACAATCTGTCTTGAAGTGGCTCTTGGTGCACTTCTTGGAAGTGGTTGATGAACTCCTGCTCGATCTCAGCATGGTCTTCCACTTTTTCCCCCTCCTGATTCTTGATGAAAGTGATTGTGTTGTGCATTCTTCTTTGAATAGTAGTTCTGTGAAAGAATTTGGTGTTTCTTTTGCCCTCCTTCAGCCATCTGATTCGAGATTTCTGCCTCCATAGAATTTCTTCCTGCTTTGATCTTTCCTCCAGTTGAGTTTGTAGCTGCTTTTCCTGCTCCATTGTTCTTTCCGTGTAACCTTCTGTGATGATTTGTTGCTGGAGATCCTTCATTTCTTTGTTTAGGTCCTGTTGTGCCTGGAAAATATTTCCAAAAGTGGAATGATTCCAACGCTTGATGTGGGCTTTAGGGAATTTGAGCTTATGTTGGAACTGGAACATTTTGGATCCTTCAAGCGGCGTAAAGTTCTTCCACAAGGAGTTGATGAGGTCTTTGAAAGCAGGATGATTGAACCAGAAGGCCTCAAAGCGAAAAGGGAAACGCGCTGAGTTTCTCGGTCTTTGCCATTGAAGAGAGATCGGCCAATGGTCAGAACCGGTGAGTGGGAGAATAGAGGTTGAGATGTCTCCACCCAGATAGACCGCATTGTCTGAAATAAGAAATCTGTCTAGCTTAGAGGCTATGTGCTGCCGACCTGCCCTGCGATTACTCTAGGTATAAATTCCATTACTGTATTGCAGATCAATCAGTATGTTGCCTTGTATGAAGTCTTTGAAGTGGCCACTTTCTGGCTCTAGTTTAGCTCTGCCTCCCATCTTTTCCTCCAGCTTGGTGATCATATTAAAGTCACCTCCTAGGATCTAAAGGGGATGGATTCTGTCATAGTTGAGCACTCCTATAGTGTCCAGAAGAACAGTCTTACTGCCCGCTTCCTGTGGGAAATAGACATTAGTGAGGTGCCCATGAATATTTGTTCCTATGATGTGAAAAGTTGCTTGTATGATGTGGTGGGAAGCATGAAAGTCTGAGAGAGAGATGGCTTGAGTGTTCCAGGCAATGGCCAACCCTCCAGAAGCTCCCGAGGCATCCACTGCTACTGAATGAAATCCAGGCCAAGCTTTTGAGAGAATGTTACCAAGAGTGCTACTGTTACATTTTGTTTCTTGCATAAAAAATATCTGAGGCTACTCCTACTTTATCATATTTTTTATCATTCTGAGTTTCCCGGGACTGTTAAGTCCTCTTAGATTCCATGAAGTGAGCTTCATGATTCACTATTTGGGAGAGGCTTGTAGTACTTTGTCAGCTTAGCATATCTGCCTGAGTCAACCAGGATTTTGCCCACTGTGATTGTTCTTTCCAGATTTGTTTTCCTTCCTCTCTTCTTGGAGTCTTTAGGAAGTTGTTTTCCATCCCACCGACTGCCTGGTTGTATTCCCAGTTATTTCTTTCGAAAAGCCTGGAGATGATAACTTCCAGCGTTTCTAGTTGATGCTCTTGAATCTTGTCAAACTCTTTTCTTCTGCAAGCTTGTTCGAGCTCGAAGATGTCAAGCCCTCTCAGATCGATGCTTTCCGGTTCTTCATCCATAAATTTTACTTGACTACTTTCAACAGAGGGTTGACTGGGTAAACAGTCAACATCCATTCCGTTTGGTTTCCAATCTGGGTCTTTCAATGTAGCTTCAGATGGACCTGTCTGAACCCCCATGGACGGAGGATTGGGGGGTGAATTAGGCGGGGGGGAAGTCGATTTAACTGCTTAAGGGGCTATCGGGTTGGCTTGAGGGGAGATTTCGGCAGCAGTGGCTAAGGCTTCAAAGCTATTGCTGGTGGAAGGAATGGAAGAAGCGGCTAGGTTGGATTTTTTCCCACTAGAAGGCTTCTTATGAGGCCTCCTATGACTGGTGACTTTGGTGAACCCTTCAGGTGCAGAAGTATCCGTGTGGTCCGAGGTATGTGGCTTGGCATTAAGCGGGCAATCCCTGAAGAGATTCCCATGAATGTGACACTTGCGACATCGGAAGGGAACATGTTCAAAATCTAGGGGTTGGATCCATTCAAAATCATCGTGATAGAGGCTTACTGAATCTGGGAGTGCTTTGTCCAGGCGCATGTAGACAAATATGCGAGCATAAGAGGTGTAACGACGCAGCTTCATTTCCTCCGCGATTTTAATGAACTCCCCCAACCCCTTGCCAATGTCTTTTAGAGATTCTTCATCCCAATACTCCAGTGGGAGCGAGTACATCCTGATCCATATCGGAGCCCAACTGAAATCCTCCTTGTCTGGGTTGAACATTTCCACCGAGTCCCTTAGGTATAGGCCAGCTGAGTTGAAGAAGTAAGGTCCTTCATCCAGAACCCTGTTACGATCTTCTATGCAGATGAAGATTGCAGTAAAGAAGCCCTTGGGCCCAAGCTGAAGGGTTACGTGCCCTTTGGGTTTCCATTTGGCCGAAATCCACCCTTGCAGAGCTTTTTCTGTAGGCCCAAATCCGATAAATTTACCAATGAGGGCGTGATCTCTCATGTATTGGATTTGTCCGTTTATCCTATGGCTTGGAAGCTCGATTTTAGGTCTTTCTGCCGCAATCAGTTTGCAGGTAGTTGACGTGACTGTGGGAGTGTCTTTTTTCCCAGGTACTTCTTCCTGTGCAACATTGTTCTGTTCAGTTGAATGTTTTGGCGAATCATGCATTCGGTTGTCCTTTGCTTCTAGATGCGGCTGATCTGATGCAGAGTCCATAGAAGGTTCCGTGGAGGTAAGTTTGTCGTTACTTGAGGGGGAAGACTGTGCGCCCCCCCCGAAGGGCCTGCCATGGCAGGTGAATCTATGCCAGTCCACTTTGAGCTAGTAAGGGAGGGCCAGGGAAAGGCAGAAGGTGAACAGGGTCAGTCGGCGCAGGTGCAGGGGGTGAGCGGGAATCCTAGTAGAGCGTACGCCTCCATCATGCCTGAATGATTAATTATTAGATAAGTTTAAATATTTTAATTTTTAAATTTTTTTTTGGGTAATTATTATTAAATTGTGATGATAAAATTGGTGAATTCTTAATTTTGAATTATTCAAATAAATATATGATAGGGATAATGATTATGTAGGTATATAATTAAAATGTATTTCACTTTTGTGATTGAAAATATTCCTTATTAGTTTGATTATTTGTATTGAACAATTCACAATGCTTTAAAAAAAATTATGCTTGCAAGAATTGATTTGTATATTAAGTTGATATAATTTAATACTAAATGAGTGATTAACTATTAGACAAGTCTAAACACTTGATTTGTTGGATTTTTCTAGTTAATTATTATTGAAGTGTAATGATAAAATTGTTGGTCAAATTGTAAATTTTTATTATTGGAAATATATATATATATGTATATGTATATATATATATATATATATATATATATATATATATATATATATATATATATATATATATATATATATATATATATATATATATATATATATATATATATATATATATATATATATATATATATATATATATATATATATATATATATATATATATATATATATATATAGACAGTGTCTAAACATTTGATTTGTTGATTTCTTTCTAGTTAATTATTATTGAAGTGTAATGATAAATGTTGGTCAAATTGTAAATTTATTATTTGGAAATATATATATATATATATATATATATATATATATATATATATATATATATATATATATATATATATATATATATATATATGTATATGTATATTTCCAATAATAAAAATTTACAATTTGACCAACAATTTTATCATTACACTTCAATAATAATTAACTAGAAAAATCTAACAAATCAAGTGTTTAGACTTGTCTAATAGTTAATCACTCATTTAGTATTAAATTATATCAACTTAATATACAAATCAATTCTTGCAAGCATAATTTTTTTAAAGCATTGTGAATTGTTCATTACAAAAATTCATTTAAATTGTGCAATCTCAACAGATTAATATCTAGAATTTTAATAATTCTCATAAATTTCTGATTAAATTTTGAGAAAAACTAATTAAAATTTGTAATTAAAAGAATAGTAGAAAAAATTAAATGATTAGACTAACAAGTAACTAATACTACACAAGTGCAAGCATATCTTTGGTTATTAAATATTAGTTAGAAAATCAATATTGTATGTTAAAAATTGACGCACTGCAATTTCCTAATAAGATCAAATGGGGAACAAGTAGGGCACCATCTATGTGTTCATAATTGAGGGGGTCATAAGTTCCTTACATTATTGAAAGAGTAAAAAAGGGGAACTATATAGGCCAACTTCTATTCATCCATTAACTTCATATTTTGGTTTTCATAATTTGATGTGTCCATTTCCTTCTCCAATTCCTTTAAGGGGGTGCTTTTGGAGGCCTTTGCTTGAGATTATAATAACATACCACATGTTCATTATGGGTAGGAGCATGCTAAAAAAACCCTCCCCACAACCATTATTAACTTCAATCCACTACTAAATTAACTGAGTAAACATACACAAGATGTGTTTCTTAGGGATGATTATCCTCTGGTCACATGTGCTTAGAAAAATCCAATGGCACCATGTCCATACATAACAAAAAGAACACATTGTGGAAGAGAGATCATAATAACTCAATTTTTTTTCTCAACATCATACTTTATCACCTACTAAATGCATACAACACGTTGGAAGCAGAAAATCCACATGACTTCTCCATAATCATCCAAGAATATCCACATATCTTTCCACATCTGTGATGTTCCCCCTCTTCGATCGAAAATTACCACACTTTTGTCTAGCCTCTACCTAATGCCATGAATCCACCTTCTATGTAAACATTGTAGCATCTTGGTTGTGTTGTTGGATCATAGAAGGAAGAAATTTGCACTTGTCTTTTTCCAAGTTATAGCATTTTATAGTCATCAGAGGGTTGATGGTTGATGGTTACGTGGAACAAATTTGACATTGACCTTTTAGTCAAATATATGAATAAAATTTGATTAACCATAATTTTGTTTGTTATTTGAAATAACATTTATTGTTTTTTTTTCCAAAGAAAAAATCAACAACTTTCTATTAAAGAAATGAAAAGTTACATGTAGTATATGCAATTAAGCATTTAGAAAGTGCCCATAGGGCTCATGTGCTCATGCACACAATGGATCGTAGCGAGGCTACCAAAGAATTCCAGAAGAAAAAAAAAAAAAGAGCCATAAGAGAAGAGGAGAGAAGGAAAAAGCTGACGACCCCGAAATATCCTCAACTACCAGAGTGTGGGTAAAAACACCACAAATCAGGTTTTCCTCCCTTTCTTCTTCTCGACCTTGCACCATTCGCTCTGAGATGGCACACATGTGGCAAGGACAATCTGATTATCTGCCATCTGGGTTTCGATGTCCTTGTCTGAGTTTGAAGTCTTTGATGAGTGTTGTCGTTTGATCCCTCCATTTCCTGTGTCCTCTGGATTCCTATCTAATTGGTTCGGATGAGTTTGAGGATCAATGTGTACTGTTGTATCATTCCTTTGTACCTCAAATTCCTTTGTAGGCTGATTGCTTCCCGTAGGAATTGTTTCGTCCTCTTCTTCTGACGCATCCTCCTTTGACTCTGGAGGGGGATATTGCCAACCTTTTTTTTGTTTCCCATTTGTTTTATTTTCTCCTTTTTATTTCTTGGCTTCAGGACATGTGTTTTGTAAATGTCCTATCATCCTACAAATTCTGCATCTAACTATAGTGTTTTCATAGTCTAGTGATTGCAGCCAGTTTTTTTTTTGTAGATCATCATGATATTCTCTGGTAACCCTTTGCTTAGATCTACTTCCACGTAGATCCATGCAAAAGTGTAGATCCTCTCCTCTATTCTCTCCATGCCTTTGATGTATCACCCGATACTATTCCCAATACCTTCAAAGACCTGATCATTCCAGAAGTGAAGGGGGAGATTGTATAATCTAAGCCATACCGGCATTCTAGAGACTGTCATAGTGTTTGCGTCAAAATCTGGGAACCATGGGGTGATAAAAATACCAGTGGTTCCCTAAAACCAAGGTCCCTCTCTAATGATAAGATCTCTGTCCTCTAAGGATTTAAATTTAACGATAAAAAAAACCTTGGAACAGAGGTGGATTTCACATTTTGTGGTCTATTGAGTGAAAATCCAATGGAAGAGATCCATTGGTTTAGGCCAGAAAAAGTTAAAACGACATATTAATGCATGGGCTTCATATGTCTTGACGTACTCCTCTGTTTTTGGGCTATCTATATTTAGAGCTGGTGTTTGACCCAACTATTCTACTATGTATGGCCTCGGGGCACTTGCATCTTGTTCTGGAAGTATTACTGTGGCCTTTTTCCCCTATAGAACGTTTTTGTAGGATGGGCCTCCGTTTGTTTGTTGCTGGTTTGTGGGTTTTTTTCCCTTTTCTCCTCCTGCAGATCTAGAGGTGCCCTGGTCCACAACACCCCGTCTCAGAAGAAGGTTAAGGGAGATAGACATTTCTGCACCAATAGTGTGGTCCTTCAGAGACCTGCAATCCTGAAGTGACCGGCTTCCACTAACCAGATATTGAAGCAGAACTGGGTAATCGATCAAACCCCATATTTTTTTTTAGCTGCAAAATGGTGTTGTCTTCTCGTACCCAAACTAAAATAGATTTACCCACAGGGGGTTTGATAAAAATATAGAAACTACAGGTGGTTATATGTTGCCAGAGATATTCATTTGTTAAAATACCTTCTCGTTGTTTTGTATCTGGATACAAAGGTGAGGACTGCTTCAACGGGGTATGGAAGCTTGTCCTTGGAACTTGAAACAGAGCAGAGCGTCCTCCAAAGGGAAAAATAAAGGCCTAAGCCGACTCCCGCCCCAGGTTGTCGGAGGCATATTCAGAGTAGTGTAGGGCCAAAAACTCTAGCCCATATCTGCGCACATGGGCCATCGAGCCTCGTCCTCGCCCAAGACAGAAAGGCAGCTTAGCCATCCTATGATTTACTGAGAAATCATGTGCCGAGGGTAGGGGGCCTTGAACCACCAATCTGATTCGCCAGTTCCTCTTTGATTGGCTAGCGTCACGCAGCTCAGCGAAAATCCACAAGGGGGTTTTTGCTTTCCTATAAGCTGATCTCCGATCCCAGGCTGGGGCAAGTGTTCCGGAGCCCACATATTGCTCACCGAAACTGTGTCTCGATCTTCAGAAGCCAATGACTGTTTCATTCGTTTCCCACAAAAAATGTTATCATCATTTCGTTCCAGGGATTTTTGATAGCATGAAGATGGGTAAATATATGGAGGAAAGAGTGTTCGAGTGTGTATAGACCCGTCCACTTGCTTCCCTTCGCGTGCCACCGCAGCCTCCCCTGTCTTCTGAGTTGGCGAAAACCTGATCAATGAGAACCCTAGCGCCGCCATCTCTACACACCTCTTGCCGATTCAAAAGCCTTGCATTTTTTCACATTTATTGTTTTAATGGTAATGTGATTGCATTGGATATGCCAAGAATCTGATAGAACCCATAACACACTAGTTTGTAATAATCTATGATCTAGAACTTGCTCTAGAAAATTGTATATGCTTTAGTTTCTGAATTGGACTTAGGTGCATGTCACGAGGATCCCCATATGCTACAATTAAGCTTGAAACATACGATCTTGCTTCTATGGTGCACTTGAAACACATGGCACTCATATGGGTGAGCATATGTGATCTTAATTGTTGAAAGGAACATGAAGATGATATTCGAACTTCGACTTTTGGGTTGCACACATTGAGTTTAACATTATGAATGTTGAGCTAGGTCATAAAGCATTGATTCTTGCAGTTTTCTTTGAGATGATATCCCACATGAAAGAGATGGAAAAGAAAAAAATTATGGTTCAAATATGTAGTTTCTCTTATTATATTTGATTCATGGTGTATATAGGACTTGGGCTCCACTTAGTGATGGGGATAGGCTTGCAATTTTGTGACATGTTTCTTTTAAGGGGAGGTTTCTTTGGAGGTCTTCATTATCTATCCAAATCCCGTACAAACATGAAATTCTTATTCTCTCCCATCTCATTCATGAAATCAACAATAAGTAATTAGGGCTTTTTCATTTGTCTAGAGTCTATATAAAACACTATGTGTCCACTTTCTCATGTCATCCATGTGACAATAGTATGAAATCTGTTAGGTGATTCCATCCTAGTCTCTTATTAGATTATTACACACATTGAAATGCTACCCACATTAGGTTGGTAATGATTAACTCTCAATGTTTTATAAAACAGTCACCTAGTCATTCACATGATAATTTTTGATTGCCTACTCTACATAGTTTCCCTGTGAAAAATGACCATGTATACACTCTAGGAACATCATTTCTTCGCTACTAATTTATTTATCCATGATCATGTCATGCAACCTTAACTCGATGATTGTCTCTAACAAAAGTATTGTGAAACTTTAGGCACCGCCTTTCAATGTCACAATGAATGAGTTCTTCCACACTTATAGCACTGATGAACATTTTGTCTATTTGTCAAGTAGATCATTATAATGATTAATTGTTTTGAACAATAATAAAATAAACCCTCATCTGCTGCACTGGTTTTCCCTTCGGGGTTTTTCTGGGGATGTTTAGTCCAAAATATTGGTGTTTATTTTATGTGTGTGCATCTATTTCTTAGTTCCAGATTTTATATTCCACAATGTATTTTTATTGTGGAGAACATATCAACGATTTATTCATTATTTGTTGTAAACAAATAAATTTTTAATCGGTTTGAAAATAAACTCCAGTTGGTGCATTTAAGAAAATTTCACATGGTATGAGAGCATTGAGGATCATATCAGAGGCTCAGAGGCGAAGTGAAGAGAAATCATGTAGTTTCAGAGGTAGATCTAAAGCATTAGCTTCCAGACCTACACAGACAAAGCCAAGGGTGTGAATTGTAGAGGTAGAAATAATGATTTCCAGAGCTAGTTCAGAGGAAAAGTGTGAATTTCCTCAGAAGCAGAGTTTGCAGGCAGTGTGGTTACTAGGAAGTAGTTTTGGTGAGAAAATTAGTAATATCACAGTGTAGATCTAGGTGTAGAAGATTTTCAGTAAGGACTTCTCGAGTAATGTTCTTAGATTTATCCAATATGGCCGTAGAGAACGTCTAGGAGGCTACAGATTTGTCTTCCATATTGGAAGATGAATTCACTTAGATAGCTTTCTTCTCTAGCTCAACTTCACAGGGTGTCTAGTACATAGATAATGGAGCATCAACTCACATGACAGGACTTAGAGACTACTTCTCCAGCTACAAGGAGGAGGAGATGTATTTCTAGATCTAGATACGAAACAAGAGTAAATGTATTCTAGTTGGGATAGGTTCCATCGAGATTTAGAGGGAGTTAGGGGCAAGCACCAATGTTACAGATGTGCTGCATGTGCCCGACTTAGGCATGAACCTAATTTCAGTGTTAGAGCTAGAGGAAAATGGTTATGGTGTCTATTTTGTAGGGAAGAATTTGTACATTAAAAACCAGAACTGGAAGAAGGTGAGGAAAATTAGAGTTTGTAGCAACAAGTTGTACATGTTGCAGCTCAACTCTCTGAAGGCACTAGTTAAAAACATCAAAAATGATAACAATGGTATTGGGAGAGACCTAAATGAGTTATGGCATAGGAGAATGGGAAATTTACACCATGGATCACTTAGGATGCTCAGGGAGTCAGTGTCAGGTCTTCCAAAATTGAGCATAGAACACGATGATGTGTGTGGAGTCTGCGTACTTGGGAAATATCCTAAGGCAAGATTCCCATGAAGTGACCGTAAATCAGACAATGTGTTCCAACTTATACACTTAGATATTTGTGGTCCTATGTACACCAAATCTCTTAGAGGGTATGAGTAATTCATCACCTTCATAAATGAATACTGCAGGAACACTTGGATCTACTTCTTGAAGACCAAGGATGAGGTCTTCAGTCATTTTCAGGAGTTTAAATCTCTAGTAAAAAATGTGACAAGGAAGAGGATCAAGGTTCTTCGCACAGATAATGGAGGGGACTACACAAACAATGACTTCACGGGCTTCTGTGTGAAGGAGGGTATGAGGAGGTAGTAGAAAACTCCATACAATCCATAATAGAATGAAGAAGTAGAGTAGAAAAAAAGGTCCATAGTCGACGCATCAAGGGCTATGTTATATGACTAGAACATGCCTAAGTTTTTATGAGTAGAGGCATGTAACACAGTGGTGCATATACAGAACAAGGTTCCTCATAGTGCATTGGGGAAGATAACACCAGAAAAGGTATTCTCAGGGAAGAAGCCAGAGGTTAGTCACTTCAAGATCTTTGGCAGTGTAGCTTACTATCATGTGCCAGACGAAAAATGCACTAAGTTGGATCAAACTGCAAAGAAGGGGTTCTTCGTTAGGTATAGTGAAACCTCAAAAGAATACATAAAATACATTCCTAACAGTAGGAATATTATTGTGAGACAAGACGTGAAGTTCATGGAGGACAAAGACTTCAAGAGATCTTGCGAGATGCTAACAAGTGATCATAGTGAGCTAGCAGAAACTCCATTAGTCCAAATGTAGGGGAAACCATATGAGTATCCGTAGGGAAAATCACAAGGAATGTCATAGGGATCTAGTACAGTAACTAGTACAAGAAAGACGTTAAGTACAGAAGGTCCAACGAGTTGTAGCAGATAGAGCAGCAGAGGCAAGATGAGGAATTGGTCGAACCACCCACCACTAACGGTTGAGCTAGCAGAGAAGCTCATCAGACATTGAGGGATGCAAAGGAGTTTATTGGAGCTCCTAGGATGGGTAAGAGAGAATGCATACAGTTATATGGGTACCAAGATTTGGTGGAACACGTTGTTGAGCCTTCCAACTATCATGAGGTTGCACAACATTAGGTGTGGCAGGATGCCATCATGTTTAGGAGGTGGTGCTAAGGCCTGTGGATAGGTCAATTATGGGCTCTAGTTGGATCTATAAGATCAAGTACACTACAGATGACAACGTGGAGAAGTAAAATTCTAGGTACATGGCAAAGGGGTATGCATAAAAGGAAGGCATAGATTATGAGGAGACCTTTGTCCTAGTTTCCATATATACTTCCATCTGGTCATTTATATCTCTAAAAACACAAATGGAATGATAGATTCACCGGATGGACGTCAAGACAACATTATTGAATGGGGTGATAGAGGAGGTATACATCGAACAACTAGAGGGCATCAAGACTCATGAGAGGGGAACACACGTGTGCAAACTGAAGAGAGCACTATATGGGCTTAAATCTGCTCCCAAGGCATGGTATGGTCGGATTGACAACTATTTGCAGCAAATGGGATTTATCAAGACTGATGCCGATCCCAACCTTTACTAATTAACGGTAGAGGGTGAGGACACATTCTAGTTTTGTATGTGGATGACCTCTTCCTGACATGGTCATCAAGGCTCATAGAGGACTGCAAGAGGAACCTAACAGTAGAGTTTAAGATGAATGATTTGAGGCTGATGCATTATTTTCTAGGCGTCGAGGTATGGCAGAGGGGCATGGAGATATTCCTTGGTCAAGGGATATATACTACAAAAATCACGAGGAAGTTCAAAATGCAGGATTGTAGACCTGTGTTCAGGCCTATGATTACTAAATGGAGGAATATTGATGCATTAGAGGATGAGAACGTTGACCAAACCATGTATAGACAAACTCATCGATTCCCTCATGTATCTAGTCAACACTAGAACAAATATATGCTTCATGGTCTGTTGTCCTCTGAGATAATTATATGCTAATTAATTATGCCAAAGCATCTAAAATATTTTTTTTTTGTTTTAAAAGGGGTTTTTGGATGACCAATGTATTGAGAAAATAACAGATAAATGTTCTAAACTTTTGATAGTATTAAGTCTTGAGGAAAGGGATGTTACTTTACTTCAAAACAATGATTAAATTTTGCATATGTGAAGGCAGAAATGGTAAGAAAATATGATTAGAAAAATATCCAGACTGAATGTTTAGTTTATCATAAGTATGAAAGGATGACAAACGACGTAGATGGATTTATACAGAAAAATAGTCTAATAATCAATCTCTAAATAGATTATAACTTAAGAGGATTTAAGATAGGCTAAAACACAATTTTCTCTTACCTACTTATCTTCATCAAAATTAAATATATGTAGAAAATAGAATGAAATGAATATTGGAAAAACTTACAAGGATACAAACTGATTGAAACAAATCCAAAATCCTTTTATTAATCATCAATGATCAAAAGCTCATACAATTCTTGTTACAAGTGCTCATCCAAGGGTGCAACCCTTAATAACTCGAATGGAGAGTTATTTATACTAATTTCTATCTATTAGAAGCATCTAAACAAATTGAAAAATAGGAATACAAAAACTGCGGAGTTGATCTGTCAGTGTCTTTGAGGAAGTGGTTGATGATGTGGCCCCAAAATGTGTTGCTTTGTTGGCATGCTGTTGGAGATGAAAGTTACTCGATAGTTTCACACAAGTTATCCCATCTTTCCTGACTTGGTATATCCAGATTAAATAATCTTCTAAAAACTTCATCTACTTCAGTGTATCTCTCAAAAGTAGGCTTATTGAAGTAGAGATGTTTGATTTCATGTTTGATTATTAAATCAAAATCTAAAGCCTCCAGAAAATGTTTTCCTGTCATATGACCTTTAATCCCTGCAAATTTGGCTTTGTCAATCGAAATTTTGTAGAGCTTATTGCAATACTCCTCCAAGCTAATTAATCTATCATTGGGAGCTACTAATCTAGACAATTCGATCTGATTCAGCAGGTTGAACTTAATGTGAAATCTTTTGACAATAGTGTCCAAAGTTTGACACTTGGTTTCCAACTGATCTAATAGATTCTTCTTCTGTAAAACTTTCTTGATATACAAAATGGTCTCTGTTATATCTGTGATTTTAATCCATTCTAATTCTGTTATGCTATTTGAATTCAACACTTTAATCATGTCTGAGGCTTCGACTGGTTTCTGCTTAAGTGCTTCATTTTCTTGCTCAATGATTGCATTGCATTTATTGATGAGTTCTTCTTATTAAAAAATGATATGTATGGAGGGCCATACTTCAATCATAGCTTGAATTATTTTAGTCCATATGCTTTCCTTGGCTTGGACCAAGGTGTTTGCCATTAATAGTTCACTCTCCAACTTCTGAACTTTCTGTGCTAATCTGTGAGATTTCCGCATCTCTTCCATGTACAGGGTGTCCTTCTTTATCTTATGAGCTTCTAGATTTCTGAATTTCTCCAGAAGCTTTTCATTCTTCTGCTTTTGTAAAGTCAAATCCTGCACAAGTTTGCTTGGGTCACCTACTGTTGATGTAGATTCTGCTACTGTTGATGAATATCTCGACTCTGTACCTGCAAATGAAATAGGTATTGCTAAAATTGGAATCATGGCAAGCTGAGTTGACTATTCCTTCTCCTTGAGTAAACCTTCAATTTGTTCCTCCATTTTCTTGATTTGAATGTTCTGCTCAATGATGTGTTTGAGAATTTCCTCACTATTTTGTTCACTTTCCTCTATCTCCTTGGTCTGTGGATCTTCTGTAGAAGGAAATTTTAGTTGCTTTCAAAAAGCTGCAATATCTGAATTCTTCTTCTTAAGAATATCTTCTACAACTTCAACATCCTTAAGGTCATACCCAATCTTAAATACAATATATTTTAATGAATTTAACTTATTTTCTTTGGCTAAAAAGGAAAGTTTTTCAATCTTCAACTGTGACTGTACATTTGACAAAGTTGTTCTTAATTTGGACAATGTCATGGCAGTGTTAGTCATGGTGGAGAGAAGCATTTCTCTTGACTGTCTGTGCATGTCCATCTAATCGATGGGATGAATCTGATTTGCATCAAATGAGAATATAGTTTTCTTGTAATCAGAAGGAGCTTTGGGAAAAGGGACTTGGGCATGTAGAAAATCCATTTGCATCCTTCCCTTTTCACTGTCAAAAGATGTCAACAACCTATGCTGTGATGTAGAGGTATGCTTCCAAAACTGACTGTAAACATTGGCCTTTAGAGATTCATTCTTTTGTTTGATCTCTAAGAACTTAGAGAAAATGTTTTGATCATCTTGTTCACCGGTTCCTACTAATTGGATAATATCCATGGGCTCTTGTGAAGCTATAGAGGATGATGGAATATTAGGAACACTTCTCTTTGCTGCTGTAGAAACTTTTGCATCACCTAAGCCAATGATATCTGGCTCTTTTTGGATTTGCTCAGTATAAATGGTGAAATTAGTCTTCTGCTTCTTCTGTTGGATTATGAATTCCTTAGCAATGTTTGCAGAAGATGATGGTTATTATCTAGGCCTTTTCTCCTGCTTGTCTTGGGAGACAGGAGTCTGTAGAGTGGATGTAGAAAGAATATGTTCCTCTGCTTCTTGCAATGTGTTCTCTGCCCATTGATCCTAGTTCATGAATTTCTCAATTTCAGGCCTAGGAGTGTGGTTGTAGGGAGTTGTCTTAAACTCGACCTTTAAGTTTGAAATAATGTTGAATGGACCATAGGACCAAGTGAAGCATAGCTGGAAGTTCATCCTCTTGAGGATTGCACATGCTTCAACTCCTGCTGATATGGTATTGCATATGAAAGAGCCTACTTTGGTCTTGATCTTAAACTAAATTTTTATTTTACATAAAACAAAGTGCAATTCATCCATGTTAGTCATCTCTCTAATATATTCTAGAGAGAAAAGTCTCATTGGAACATATTTGAGTAGCTTATAAGGTGTCAGTTCACAACCATACACTCTGATCTCTGTGTAATTTTGGTAAAGATACCAGTCTCAAGTCTTAACTTGATCACTTAGATGGAGTATTCTTTTGATGTCTAAGCCAATCCTAGGCTCATTCTGGCTGCTTAAAAGTTGGGCAACTGGATGAATGAAGGAATGAATGAAATCTGCAAATGAAAACTCAGTTTAAATGGATCTAACCAACTGAGTCTAATGAATTACTGACCGATTAACACCCTGATCATCCTTCTTATGCAATGTAATTGGTAATGAATTCCCCTGCAGAAAAAGAAACACGTGAACTAGTACAGAAGTGTACTTGAACATCCCTTGAGTTGTCAAATTCATCATTTGTTCATGCATATTATCAACTAAGAACTAGTTGTAATTATACATGAATGCTGGCTGACTGTCTTTAGAGAAAATGGAAAAGTAACCCAGGATTGACTCATCTACTGTTATGTCATTTGGATAGCCTAAAAAACAGGAAATTAAGGAAATAATGTTTGGTGTCTTTAGAGAATATTGAGGATGGGTAAATAGGGTTCTTCTTCATAATCTCAGCATCATTTGGAAGAAAGGTTTCAAAGATCTGTGCTCTCTGAGGAAAGGTCAATTTGTGATATAAATCCATGAGGGTAGCTTGGGAAAAAAGGCTGAGGGAATCACTCTGTGGGATAAGCAACATTTGGTTTATGGTCTTAGGAGTGATAGAAATCAGAATGTTTCCATTCTGAGCTACCACAGTCCTTTTAAGGGGATCATACCTAGCTTGACACCAGGTGACTAGGTCCGGGAATTCATGGGTTTGAGGAAATGTGTACATAGGTAATAAAGTTTCCCAGAGCTTAAATTCATTCTGTTTGTCCAAATATTTCTATTTTAGCCACAGATTTAATTCATAGAGATCAAATTCGAACTTTGTTTCTATAATCTTGAAGAATTGATCGACTAATGAGGCATGGTTAAGATCAACTGGGACTGACACACTAGGAGTTTCTTTAGTGACTAGTTTTCAACCTTTTCCTTTGTGATCCATCGACCTGCAGTGGAAAAGAAAAAGGAAAATGTCTCTGTCAAATTGATAACAAATGAAAGGGTGATCTATGCAAGTAACAATTCGGTTGACAGGGCAAAATATGGTGAAGCTGTAAACAGAAGTTATGTCTTTGTAAACCTGCAATTTCAATAGAATAAAAAATGAATCAAAGGGAATGCAAGGAATGGGATAGTTTTATTTATAGTATTCTTGGATTGCTATTATGGGGATGACTGCTGGAGAAATTACCGTGGATGGATAACGAAAATGGAGCAGGCGACAGTGAAATCAATGAATAATGGTACAAGAGTGGGCATAACGGGACGACAAACTACTACGGTAAGGGACTGGGCATAAAGGGATAATACAGGTGGCGGGAAGTGATTTCGTGTCGGGAAACAATCGTTGGAGGGAATTCAAGTAGACGTTGGCGTGAGTTAAAACAACCATTGGGAGGAAGGGGGATTCGAGAGGGGGTAGGCGACGGTAAACGATATTGAGCGTGGGGGGTGGGGTGCGAAATGCCTCTGAGCGACACGTATGTGAGGGGCCTGCCGAAAAGAAACCACTTTTCAGACCCCCCCCATGCGCCGTTAACGAGAAATGAGAAAGGGGGGTGTGAAAAGCCTTCCCCATCATTGATTTGGGCAGGGAAGAGATCCACCATTCAAATTTTCTCGGCCATTAACATAAAGCGACAAAAGAACTTTGTCGCATTGTGATTTTAGAATAATTTTTTTTTATGCGTTTTATTACGATAATATTTAACCGCTTAATGAAGCGATTAACACTATTAAATCTTAATTTAAAATCTTAATCTTATTTTTGGCGCATTTGAATAGGCTTCCATCAACTTTCCTAATTCTAATGCATAAATTTAAAAAAAATGATCATCTTTAAGCAGTATGATCAAAAACAAATTATTTTGGGTTGTGGCATCCTAACAAACTGCACACAACTTATTTTCTCTTTTATTGAAACTAAGCAATTTTTATTTCTTTTATTGCTTTCAATCTATGCCTAACATTTTCAATCTTTTTGTCTTCATTTCTTAAAGCATCTAATCCTATCATTTTCTAATAATATTATTTTATTTTATCATGAGTACTAACATTTTTTTATTTTTGATCTATTCATATCCAAAACTAACATTTTTAATTTTCTTCTACAATGTCTAACTTATCAAAACAAGAAATGTTACAACATCGGCTTTAATTGGGGAGTGCTTCCTCCTGTAGGATGTAGAGAACTAGTAGATCCAAGTGCCTTCTCCTCGGGCTAATGTAGTGTTTGTTTAGAAAACAAAAATACTTGAAAATAAAACAAACCCGTATATATACAATGATGAATGTGTGAGTCACTCTTCTGCATATTCAGTACTGAATGTAGTGCTTTAGATATCTTCCATTAAATGACAATGAAGAAAAAAGTCTTTCCAAGTTTTGCAAGATGAAAGTATTATTACCCTTGACTTATAAAATACTAAGAGGTCCAAACCATAGGTTGTCAATTTTTCCATGGTTTCCTCTTTCTTCCCTCCTAGCATCCCATTTCAACACCAAATATCCTTCTCTAAAATCCCTTTCTCTAGATTTTCTATCAAAGAGACTTTTCATTTTGTTCTGGTATTTATTAAGCTTGTATTGGATTTCATCCCTTTTAATTTCATTAAGTTCAATGATCTGATTTGCTGACACCTAATCCTAAGGGATTGGGTGAAATTGTATATTAGTGTAAATTAGAAAATAAGGAAGTCTAAGAGACATTGGGAAATGAATCCCAACAGTCTCACCTCCATGTATATATTCATGAGCACCCTCTATCAAATTCACCGTTCAATTTGTGGAGTTACCTCCTGGTCTGACATGGTATCAGAGCCAACTCTTTTTTTGGCATTCCTACCCTTGGTGTAACTCCCTCCTATCTTTTTTCTATAATTTTTGCAGACTGCCATATTCTGCCATATTCCTGCAAATTCTGTTTGAAATTATATGCATTCATAATTTTTTTTATGGGCCCACTACTCTGCATTCGATTTTTTTGTGAGCTCACAACTCAGCCACTGCTGCTCCAAACTCCTCACACCACAGACGCTGCTTCTCTAGACTCCTAGAATCTTGCTGCTCATCGGCCTCCCGCAACATCTCCTTCGCAGCTGAAACCCTCCCTCCACCCTCACATGTTCCCCTCCCCACAGTTGCATCTTCTCGTTCCCCCGTAGCCCTTCGTTGCCTCCCCTCCCCGATCTTCCACCCCCCTCCACCTCTCGTTCCCCCGCAACCATCCGCTGCCTCCACTTACTTCTCTCCTGTCCCCCTCCATCTCTCATTCCCTTGCATCCCTTTGCTACCTCCCCTCCCTGCTCTCCCATCCCCCTACACCTCTTGCTCCCCCGCAGCTCTCCGCTGCCTCCCTTCCCCGCGGACTCCCCACCCCACCATCACCTTCCCCAAAACCACCTCCCCTAGGCCGACCTTCCCCAGGTCAACCTCCCTCAGGTCCTATCATCCCCAGGTCGACCTTCCCCAGGTCCGACCTCCCCTGCACAAAAAAAAAAAAATCCAGAACTGGTTTTTTACAGTAGAGTGCACATTTTTACCACAATTGAATTTTTATAGCAGAGTGCAATTTTCACTCCATAATTGAGTTTTTTTGTAGCAAAGTAGATTTTACACCAGAATTGAGTTTTTTTCGAGAAAAACTTTTTTCAAAATTTCACAATGCATTCTCTCATATCTATTGTGGGAGTTGTTCTCTCTGGAAAGGAGAACTATCTTGAGTGGTCTCGGAAAATAAAACACACTCTCATTTTTAATGAGTTGTGGAGAGGAATTTTTGAAGGAGGAGACAATCCACCGACAAAGCCCACCTCAGATAAGGAGATTGCCATTTTGGAAAACAAGAATTGTAAGGCCTATGCCTTGATTGCAGCTTCTATAAATGAAGAGGTGAGTTTTCATATGACACCATTTTCAAATGCCTATGAATCCTTGAGAAAATTAAAAGAACTTTATGACTCACATTCAGAACTTGAAATTGTTCAATTAATGCTTAATTTTTTCATCCTTGAATTGAAAAATGATGACCCTCTTGCTTTAGCATCAGAAGTAATATCTATCATGCATGACATTAAAAATATTGGTGTAGAATTTGACATACCTCTCATAGCTTATGTTAAGGCATTGTATCCCACTTAATCACATTACCTTAAGTCATTGCAAGAAAGTGGAAACCTCATGAAGATCACCTTTGATTCCCTTTAGAAAAAGTTTGCAGAAAGAGAGAAGGCTTTTGGAAAGAAGACATCCCCTTTGTCTTCTAAAGAAGCTGTATGTTTCGCACATAGAGAGGAAAATCATGCTCAATATTCTTCCAGAGGAAGAGGTGGCTGAAGAGGAAGAGGAAGAATAAATTTTAGACGAAGGGGGGCAAGACAAGCTCAAAGTGAAAAATATTATCTTCATTGCATACGCTGCAATAAATATTGGCATGATGCATCTACATGTAAGCTGCCTTGGGAAAAAATTGAGAAGCAAAGAAATCAAGAAAAATGTAAAAGTCATGATAGAGACAAAGGTAAAGCACCTGAATCCGCTCACTATGTTGTAGCACATTGTAACATTGGAGTAACTGAAGACTTGTTTGATGCTTCACTTACTTCTTGGAGAAATGATTGGTTGCTATATTCAGGAGCAACATGTCACTTGACTTTTAGAAAATATTTTTCTGAAGAATTTACTAACAAGGTTGATGGAGTAGTATACTTTGCAAAAAAATCTAAACTCAAGCCTTCAGGGCTTGGCACAATCAAGCTTAAGTTTCATGGGCTTAAAGATCATCTTCTACATGAGGTTCTATACCTCCTTGAGTTGAGGAGAAAATTGATATCCTTGGTCAACATCCGCCAGCAAGGACACTCCATTCACATGTTTTATGGCAAGGTTGAGGTCATAAAATCATCATATCACTCACTTGTCATGAAGGGAATAGAAGAAGGAAGACTCCTAAAGCTGCAAGCTACCTCTGCTCATGCACAAAAATTTGCATTCAATTCTCATCATGATGAAGCTACATTCCCATCAAGTCTTTTATAGCATGCTATATTTGAGCACTTAAACTATGACAACCTTCGATTGTTGAATAAAAATGGTGTTTCTAGATTGCCTACAATTCCTATGAAACTTAAGCAATGTGATGCTTGTATTATAGGAAAGCATAGCAAACAGTCCTTTCATGATTCACATTCCATAGCACATAGAAAACTTGAGCCTATTCATTCAGATTTATGTGGCCCCATGCCTGTTTCTTTTGCAAATGGAAATAAATATATGATGACATTTATTGATGATTACACCAGAATGTGTTGGGTTTACTTATTGAAGAACAAATCTGATGCTTTTAAAACATTCAAGAATTTTCATGCATGGATTGAAAATGATGCACAAACTCATATTGGATCTTTGCACACTGATAATGGAAAAGAATACACTTCAAACAAATTTAAAAACTATATTCGTCAACATGGGATCAAACATGAAGCAACTGTGCCCTATAATCCCCAATAGAACGATGTAGCTGAAAGAATGAACATGGCAATTTTAAATATGGTTTGCTCCATAATTTTTTTAAGAATGTAAAATTGATGTTTTGGGCTGATGCAGTTCTATGTGTTGTGTACATAAGGAATACTTTTTCTTCTAATACAATCAGAAACAAAACTCCTTATGAACTGTGGCATGGCCACATTTTAAAGCATTTCAGGGTCTTTGGTTCCACCTGTTATGATTTGATACCTAGGTACAAAGAAATAAACTTGGTGCTGGAAGTAAAAAATGCATCTTCTTGGGGTATTCCAATACCTACAAAGGATATCGTCTCTATGATGAAGTTAATAGGAAGTTTGTAATATCTAGAGATGTCATATTCCTTGAATCTTCCAAGACTGACGATGTTGTTGAGCGGAAACTTGATCGCTTGGATAGATTCACAAATGCAAAGTCATTTCAAGAATTTGATAATCAGATTCCACATCTTGAAGGGGGGATTCCTATACTGAATCAATTTGTGAGTCATCTTCCGAAGCACTCTCTCCCCCACATGAAGAACCAATCACGGATGACACCTTGAATGATGTGATTGACATAATTGGTAGAATGAATCTTGATTCATTCCCAAGTGAGTCAAATTTGTTGAGATTGCAACAAGATGATGAGCTTAGTGGAAATAAGTTACCTTCACTAAGTGGGCCCGCAGGCTATTTCTGGCGCAAAGTCTATTTTTAGACTATGTCTATTTTTAGACATGTCGATCCTATTCTATGAGTTGCAGGATGCTATTTGTGGATGGTTGGTCAAGTTGGAAAAATATATGGACTTCTATTTTTAGACATATTGGGAGGAATCTATTTTTAGATTGCTAGTATAAAAATAGATATGTCGAATATTATTAGCTCTTAATAATATTTGGACTATAAACATTATCTTATTCTCTTGGAGCACTTCAGTTAAGTGCACAGATGTGGCACAGGAGCTGACAGAAGGAATTATGCTATTCCTGAGGGTTAAGTGGAGCTATTGCATGGAGACTTCAATTAGAACTCATGTGACAGAGTTTGGTGGAGTTAGTAGAAGTAGTTAATGGAGTTGTGTTCAGTTTAACTCAGTTAGACACAATTGAGCTAGTTGTATCTAGTCTAACTGATTGATACACTAGTGAGAGTGGTGTGAATTAATTATTAATTAATTCACTAATTATTAACTCATTAATCAACTGAAGAATACATCAGTTAACTATAGTGCATAGATAGTTTCAGTGGAGACCAGTGGAGAGGTACGTGAAAGAGCAGTGTGACTATCAGTTGTGACTATACTGGTGCATGAGTTTGCACCACACATTGATGGAGATGCCAATGAGGATTGCGTAGTGCAAGCCAGGTGGATTCAAACTCATTCAGAGCCCATATTCAACAGGGATTGCGCAGTAGAGGTAGGCTAGTAGCTGGCAGAGATCGGTGCATGGGATTTGCTAGATCAGACCTGATTAGTGTGTAGCAATTGTAGATTGTACTGAGAGCTTGTGAAGAGCTTTGTATGATGATTGTTACATGATCTCTATGACATATAATATACAGATAGTTGGGGGTTTTTAGCTTTAAGATTTCCCATAAATTACTGTGTTCATATGTGTGAATTTTTATGGTTTTAATTTGTGCATGCAATTGATTTAATTTCCGCAAGTAATGATCAATGGTGGAATAGATTATGTATTGTGCATGAAGTAAAATAGTGTGTGATCAGGATAATCTTGGATTTATAACGCATTAGTTATATAATTTCTACATGGTATCAGAGCGATATTGATCATTGGAGCAATTGCAAAGCATTGAAGCTGTTGAGTTTTGTGCTGGTGGAATTCGAATTTGCAGTAGTGTTTTCTTGGTGTCGAAGTTGAGATGTCTTTCAACGGATTGTGATTGGAGTATGCCCTTGAGGGAAACTTGAATTATATTGCATGGAAGGACAAGATGGAGGTGGTGCTGGAGGATAATGGGTTGAAGGAGTTCATAGATGCAAAAATTCCAAAACCTGCTTCTAGCGATGCTGCCACACTTGACGCATGGCAAAAGAAGACAGAAAAATGTCGAAGGATTCTGTTGGAAGGTGTGAAGGATCACATAGTGTCCAGCCTTCATGGTAAAGCTTCTCCATTCTTGATGTGGAAAGCTTTGACAGATTTGTTCCAAAGCAAGAGTGACCAAAGGAAGTTGGCGCTCAAGGATAAACTCAGGAAAATAAAGATGGAGAAGAATGACACTATTTCGGTATACTTGAAAAAGTTTGTTCACTGTAGGGATGAGCTTGGGAGTGTAGGAGTTAGTGTGGATGATGAGGACTTGGTGAGCTTGGCTCTCCTTGGGCTTCCGAAGAGTTGGCATTCTTATGAGGACTCTGTCAATGGTCAGGAGAAATTGCCAGGATGGGAGAGACTTTGGTCTAATCTTGTGCAAGAGGAGATAAGGTGGAGTACTAGGGATGGATCTTCATCAAAGAATGAAGATGAAGAAAATTTCGTGTGTGCCTTAAAGAAAAGGAAGGGGAAGAGCAAGAAGAATGCTTCTCAATCTGGTGCGAAAGGCAAGAAGTAGGACATGTCCAAGGTGAAGTGCTTTCACTGTCACCAACACAGACATTACGCCACTAATTGTCCACAGAAGAAGAAAAATAAGCAGGTTGCTGGATCTGCAGCTGGAGAGGCCTTAGCCTCGCAGTTTGAGCTAGATTTTTTGTTGATTGCATGCTTGGTCTCAAGTGTGATGGGTTTAGTGTGGTTTCTTGATAGTGGTGCGTCTTTTCACATGAAAGGAGATCGAGATTTGTTTACTGATTTGGATGAGAAAGATCTTGGAGTGCACATTGAGATGGGCGATGATGGTAGATACAGTGCGAACGATATCGGTACCATTTCCTTTGAGAGGGAGTCTGGTAAACCCTTCGTATTGAAGGAAGTGATGCATGTTCCAGGATTGAAGAAGAATTTGAGTCTCGGTGGCCATGTTGAAGACAAGGGATATGATGTTGTCATTAACGAGAGAGCTTTCTGCGCGGTAAGGCAAGCGGTGAAACCCGGAGGATAAGTTCGAGTTAGAACCTTTATCGGTTGCGGAGTAGATCGTTGCGCAAAAATGGCGAGCAAGGCAGAAGGAGTGGTGATCCGGGATGAGGGCGAGCTATGGCACAGGATATTGGGCCATCTTCACCATGGTGCTTTGAAAATTTTGTAGCAGATTTCTACCGGGCTTCCCAAAGGTACACCTGTGTAGTCAAATCAGTGCAAGGGATGTACTTTGGGAAAATTTGTGAAAGCCACCTTTCACGAGAAGGATAGTCATGCCATGACGATCCTTGAGAGAATTCACACAGATGTGTGTGGACATTTCTCAATAGCTTCGACAGCAAAGCACAGGTACTATGTGATATTTTTTGATGACTTTTCTCGGAAGTGCTGGATCTTCTTCATGCAGAAGAAGAGCGAGACATACTCAAAGTTCTGTGAGTTCAAGGCACTGGTGGAGAAAGAGTCGGGGAAGCAGGTGAAGGCTCTTAGGAGCGACAATGGTGGTGAATTCATCTCTAGTGAATTCAAGGACTTTTGTAGTGCAGAAGGAATTCGAGGAGAGCTCATAGCGCCTCATAACACACAGCAAAATGGGGTCGCGAAGCGAAAGAACAGAACGATCGTGGGTGCTGCACGGGCAATGTTGCATGATCAGGGCCTTCCCATACACTTGTGGGCTGAGGCATGCAATACTGCGGTTTATGTGCAAAACCGTTGTCCTCACAGAGTGCTTGGCATGAGTACACTCGAGGAGGCGTTTTCTGGTAAGAAGCCTGATATTTCTCATTTGAAGATTTTTGGCTCACCTGTTTGCATTCATGTGACGAAGGATGCCAGGAAGAAGCTAGATTCGGCCCTAGAGGTTGGGATATTTTTGGGGTACACTGATACACCCCACAACTATTATGTGTATTTTCCAGACAGTCGGAAGACTGTTGTGCGACGGGATATCAAATTTCATGAGAGAGAAAGCCATGAAGTGTTCGCTTGAGAGGGAGCCATAGTTGCATGTAGATGAGGCTATTGGTTCTAAAGGATGAGCCTCGGGATGTGGATCAACCACAAGAGAGGTTCATGGAGTGGAAGAAACCACTCATGCAACACCAGCCATCATAGGGTGGAAGTGCACTACGGAAGGGTGAGCGACTAAATCAAGATGTAGAAGATTGTAGGAGCACCTACATCACGAAGCCTTGAGGCAGAGACGAGTGCGACCGATATTTACTAGATACATGGCTACGACGGTGTTATCTATCATGACGGAAACCATCCTCTTTCGAGGAAAATTTGTGGAGGAGACCACCATGGCTAGATGCCATGGTGGAAGAGTATGATTCGATTATCGAAACAGTGCATGGGAGATTGTCCCAAGGTCGGAAGGGAAATCAGTGGTAGGTTCGAGATGGATCTACAAAGTGAAGCAAGCAGCTGACGGGAGCATCGAGAAGTACAAGGCAATATTTGTTTCCCGGGGCTTCTCACAGATTGAGGGGATCGACTATGAGGAAACCTTTGCACCTGTCGCAAGGTATTCTTCCATACGGAGCATCCTAGCTCTCTTAGCGCATATGGGGTGGCACATTCATCACATGGATGTGAAGACTGCGTTCCTCAATAGAGTGATTGAGGAGGAGGTGTACATAGAGCAGCCTGAAGGTTTCGAGATCTTCAACAGTGAGTCGCATGTGTGCAGGCTCAAAAGAACGTTGTATGGGTTGAAACAAGAACCTCGTGCTTGGTACACATGGATAGACAATTATTTCACCAGACTTGGTTTTACCAAGAGCAAGGCGGATCCCAACCTGTAGCAGATAGTGGTTGAGGGTAAGTTGCTGATCATTGTAATTTATGTAGATGATCTGATACTGACTGATGATGAACAATTGATACTCTCATGCAAGGCTGATCTTGCAAAAGAGTTTGAGATGAAGGACTTGGGCCTCCTTCATTATTTCCTGGGATTGGAAATTTGGCAGCGCAGTGATGGATTTTTTGTGTCTCAAGGCAAGTATGCCCGGGAGATACTGGAGAAGTTCAACATGCATGGCTACAAGCCTATCGACACTCCTCTTCCTGGTGGTTGGAGGAAAGAGGATGCTACATCAGCAGAGGTAGTGGATGCCACTGTTTACCGACAGTTGGTGGGGTCGCTTATGTATCTAGTCAATACACGACCTGACATATGCTTTTGTTAACTAGATTTCACAAGCTATGGTTAAGCCTACCAAGCTATTTTGGAAGGCGGGGAAGCATTTATTGAGATATCTCAGAGGCAAATCGGGATATGAACTTTGGTACATAAAGTCGGATGAGGTGAAGCTGTGTGGCTTCACGGATGCAGATTGGGCAGGGAGCCCAACAGACAGAAAGAGCACATCTGGAGGGATTTTCAGTATCGAGTCGACAACAGTTTCTTGGTACAGCAGGAAGCAGAGATCCATGGCACTAAGTTCAGTGGAGACCGAGTATATGGCAGCAATTTTGGCTGCATGCGAGGCTATATGGATGAGGAATATCCTGGTCGGGTTGTTCAGTTCACACTTAGATCCTACTGTGATATATTGTGATAATCAGAGTTCCATCAAAATCTCGGTTAATCCAGTATTTCATGATAGATCTAAACACATTGACATCCGATATCATCATATCAGAGATTGTGTGCAGTGAAAGATCATGTTACTTTCTTACATTCCTACGGAGGATCAGGATGTTGATATCTTGATGAAGGCGCTCACCAGGAGAAGATTAGAATACCATAGAGGCAGGATCGGGGTGGCAGATAATCCCTATCTTGTTGAGAGGGAGTGTTGACACTAGAAAATTTGGCGCAATTTCCGACGGCCAAATCGTCGCTATTCCGACACATAATCGTCGCAAGAGCGATAGTTCGAGGACGGGCAAAGCGTGGTTTACCATGCCGTCGCAATTCCGACGCATTTACAAAGTGTCGCACTACTGACACTTTTTCCGTCGCTTCCAAACAAGTGTCGCTCTTCCGACATCTCCCAAACCGTCACGCTTCCGACGTTTGTAAACTGTCGCACTTCCCATGGAATGTGGTCCGATGTTTTTAACGTCCCTCTTCCGACGTTTGTAAGCTGTCACAATTCAGATGAAATATGGTCCGACGTTTTGAACGTCGCTCTTCCGACGCTTGTAAATTGTCGCAATCCCGACGAAATGTGGTCCGATGTTTTGAACGTCGCTCTTCCGACGTTTTTAAATTGTCGCAATTCTGACGAAATGTGGTCTGACGGCGGGTTCAATTTAAAAAAAAAAAAACGAAACTTTAAAACAGGACAATAAATCTCTAATATTTGTTATGAATTGTGGGCATTCCAATGACCGTGAAATATTAATATAATAAACCACCCCGCAGCGCTTCGACTATAAACAATAATTTTTTTTTTCACAAGAGAAAAAACGTTGTTTTGAATATATTATATGAAGTAAAACAGTCCATGAAGTCATTACATTTTCACATCTGAAGATTGGAACCCAAATATCCATCCAGAAAAGTGGAAGTCCCACCCCAGACAGTGAGAGAAAAATACCCCATGTCACATACAGGGACTTGATATAAAACCCGGTAACGGTCCACATGGAGATTATCGACAATCTGAGAAAGCATCCAAATATGCCCGAGGCATCTATAAGAAAGTGAAATAGCAGTATGTAGAATAGTAAAGCAACGGATAGAGTACCGACGTCCATTGTTCCAAATACAAATTAAAGTACCCAAAACCCTGCAACAGAGAAAAACGCTAATCATGTGAGGAGTGTGATATGTCCAAAATATAAAGAGACCATCAGACCATATCAATAAACCAGCAACATAGACCAGCATCGCTAGTTTTGAAGGCAGAGTGATAAACATTAATCATTTTTTTTTCACAAGAGAAAAAACGTTGTTTTGAATGTATTATATGAAGTAAAACAGTCCATGAAGTCATTACATTTTCACATCTGAATATTGGAACCCAAATATCCATCCAGAAAAGTGGAAGTCCCACCCCAGACAGTGATAGAAAAATACCCCATGTCACATACGGGGACTTGATATAAAACCCAGTAACGGTCCACATGGAGATTATCGACAATCTGAGAAAGCATCCAAATATGCCTGAGGCATCTATAAGAAAGTGAAATAGCAGTATGTAGAATAGTAAAGCAACAGATAGAGTACCGAACTCCATTGTTCCAAATACAAATTAAAGTACCCAAAATCCTTGAACAGAGAAAAACGCTAATCATGTGAGGTGTGATATGTCCAAAATATAAAAAGACCATCAGACCATATCAATAAACCAGCAACATAGACCAGCATCGCTAGTTTTAAAGGCAGAGTGATAAACATTAATCATTTTTTTTTCACAAGAGAAAAAATGATGTTTTGAATATATTATATGAAGTAAAACAGTCCATGAAGTCATTACATTTTCACATCTGAAGATTGGAACCCAAATATCCATCCAGAAAAGTGGAAGTCCCACCCCAGACATTGATAGAAAAATACCCCATGTCACATACAGGGACATGATATAAAACCCAGTAACGGTCCACACGGAGATTATCGAAAATCTAAGAAAGCATCCAAATATGCTCGAGGCATCTATAAGAAAGTGAAATAGCAGTATGTAGAATAGTAAAGCAACAGATAGAGTACCGGCGTCCATGCTTCCAAATACAAATTAAAGTACCCAAAATCCTTGAACAGAGAAAAACGCTAATCATGTGAGGAGTATTGGTAACCATCTATTGCATCCGAGATGTAAGGTTCAGGCTCGCTTGTTTCCATTAGTAGCCCGCTACAGCATCCACCCTGTTCATAGCAAAAAGGTTCCTGTAGATATACAGAGAAAGAGTATAATATGTAGACCATATAAACATGGCTTTGTATTTCAAAAAACAGGTTTAAAATAGAAACAGGGCAACATTTTTTTTTCCAATTGTTATGAACATAATTGGACTGTGAAATAGTAATATAATAAACCACCCCACAGCGCTTCGACTATAAACAATCATATAAACATGGCTTTGTATTTCAAAAAACAGGTTTAAAATAGAAATAGGGCAACATTTTTTTTTCTAAGTAAAGTTAATCTATTAACAGTGGGAATAAAATTACACCGAAGTCAAAAACATTGCCCAGACTCATGGAAAATTTGTCATCAAAAAATAAAAAAATTAAGAAGACTTCCCTCATACGGGGAAACCAGTCTTGAACGTTTACAGAATTCAAAAATATTACAGAGGTCCAGCACAGTAATATAATCTAAAAGTAGCCCAATTAAGTGGGCCGCGAAGCAAGAAAAACAAATTAACCAAACTACTCCTCCGGCTCCTCGACGATTCGGCACCATCCTTCGGAAGGTCCAGGATCGCTAGGTGCTACCTCCACAGTCATGCCACCGCTCCCCTCCTGAAGACCTGAATGCTGGCCGAATTTTTCTGAGCTCATTCCCGCCGGATGGGTGCATTGTTCTTCCATCTGGGCCTCCTCCCGGAAAACCACAGTAATTGTCGCTATGATGCGTGGGCGGTTTAGAGAGAAATTAAAGGAAAAATGCGCAGTGCACATCATGGGAGAAAGTGAAGCAATGGGGAAATGTGGAGTAGGGGAGCCCATACGGTGGCCAGATCCTACAACCCGACCCTGCCCACTTCTAGTATCTAGATAGCGACTTGCGTGATAATCATTGGACTGGGAAGACGACTCAGTTGAGGGGCTGGAGAAAGCACGCAGGGGTTGACCTCTAGTGCTCTCCCTATGGCAACACATCCTATGATGCAAGCGAGGCATGGGTGCAGTCTCAGCAGTGGGCACAAGAGGAGACAGAGAAGCATAATTCCAAGAAACAGAGGAAGAAATACAAGGACTAGACCGAGAGAAATACAGATATGCAGCAAGGTCTAAGCAGTAGTTCAGCTGGCCACTTCTCCTTCTCGCCATAGTGAGCAGGCAGTGTAACCCAACAACCGGCTTGCTTGAAAAACCATAGCGAAATTCCATTTTATCAATGCAATCGAAGGACGCTCGTCATACTTAATATCTGATCATTAATGAGATCCGAAGGCCGAATCATATTGGAGCATGCAGAATCGCTAACGGGAGTGGAGGTCCGATCTTGAACAGTGTTAAAACTTAATGCGATTTGATGTGAAAACCTTGGAACTTAAATATCGGCTAATTGAACAGCGTTAAAACTTAATGTGATTGATATGAAATCGCCACATCCATGTCCCATCGCCTTAAATGCCATCGAATGCACCCGCATCCAGGAACAGGGCAAATTTTGATTGAGGACACGTGGCAGAAATTGATTGGAGCAGATCTTTGTTTGGGCCGCTCGCGCAGTGGAAATCCGGACTCGAAAAAGATTAGGGCAAATTTGATAAGAAATTCGCGTCACAACTCTCCCTCCGTACGCCAGCCCAACTTCGGACCCGAAAAAGATTAGGGCGGAATTCATTTGGTTTTCGCGTCACAAAATTGGCCGACGTCAGCAGGCTATTTTGGAACGCGAATTTGGTTTGAATTATGGTTTATCGCTGTTTGAAGTCCGGCGGGCTCGACTTAAGAACAATTTTGTTTGATCCCATCTTATAAAATTTGTGTTGGTTTTCTTTCATAATACACATATTTATAATAAATCATGGGAATACCACAGTAAACATGTGGAAAAGTTATATAAATTATTGAGAACAATCATTTTTATGTAAAAATATCCAAATGTGCTTTTGGAAAATAAGAATTCGAGTATTTGGTTCATATTGCTTTAAAGGAAGGAGTGAAGTTGGAGCCTCAAAAGATGCAAGCTATTACAAAATGACCTATTCCTAAGAAAATCAAGGTTCTTAGAAGATTTTTTAGACTTACATGATCAGTATGATGATAATTATGATAATTTCACAAAACAATCGCTAGCTATTTTGAGGGATGAGATATTAGAACTTTAGCTTGATGAGGATTTTTTAAGAGCTTTATTTCTTCTTTTGAAATCAAGAAAATATTCTCCCAAACTGAAAATATGTGTTCTTGAGATAATTTCTGAAAATTATGAAAATGAAATTAAACTTTTGCATTCTCAAATTCAGTCATACAATTTCCGAAATCGTAAAGAATTCTTTGAAAATCTTCCTTCTCCTAAGCAAGAGGAAATTGTACTATCTTTTGACTTGCATATTGAGGATGATTATTCTTTCAAACACAAGACATAAGAAATAGTTTCAAGGCTTAATATTCAGAATACAATTGAGCAACTAGTCATTGAAGGCCTAGAAGTAAATAACATACATCATACTTTTATTGATCCTATATCAGATTATATGGAGAATATTTTTAGCCCAAATATGCAAACATGTTTTCTCTATAAGGATCAAATACATAAAAAGTGGCCTTTACACATTATATCATTTGTTATAAAGGCACATGATCATAATATACTTCCAATTTTGATCACAAGCAATCAAGTTATCCATTTATTGTTACAGCTACTTGATTGGCTTCATTGGCATTTTTGTATTACCTGATTCAATAAGATTTTTGTATTGGAAAAGCCTAAGTACTTGAAGTCATTCTTCATAACATTCACTCATTTCTAAACATCTTTTCCTAAGTAAAATCCCATTTTACTTAGGAAAATTATGCATTATTTCATAAAAAACCCTCAAAATCACATTTTATTCTAAGTCTAAGTGATGAAGTGATTATAATGCAATTTGCTTTTAAATCTTTACTTTCTTAGTTATATTAATGTATTTTGAGTTTACATTGTCCCCTTGTCATATTAACATTGATTTTATGTATTAAATCCTTACAAAAATAACCTTCTCCTATTATATATAACTCCTTTTTATATAATATCCCCAAAAACCCATTAATAAATTTTAGCCAAAGTTATTTATTCCCACATGTTTAAATAAAAAACCCACTTTATGCCCCCTTTGGCTAAATATACTGTAATATTAAATTCCGCCCCCTATGGTAATTAGATTAATATGATTTAATTATCATATAATAAAAGTATATTGAAAAAATAATTAAAACATGTTTTATTACGTGTTTTAATACAAAAATAATTCTTCCCCTGTGTATTTTAATCCCCCGACTCCCTTTCCCAAGGTTAAAACTATAAACCCTTTGTAAAATCCCCAATACCTCTCTTAACCGCTAACCTTGGTTAAATCATTTCCCGATCACTTTCCTGCATTTTTATAAACAAATTTATTAATCCTCACGATTAATTAACTCCGCCAATCAGATTCCCCTCGATGAGATTAATTAACATTTAATTGCGTCGGGCCCTCCATATTAAATCCCCGTCACTTCCACGTCCCCATCGCCGTTCGATCAACCCATCTGAGATCAACAGTTATTAATGATATCGCTAGCTATCTGCGTCCGAACAATAACGCGCGATGGCCCGACGATTTTCAAACAGTGCCATGCCACGCGTCAATCATTCTATGGAATCGCTCGCCCTCCGCCCAAAACCACTTTTCCCCAAAGGCGGTGCGATGGAAACCGCTTACCGCTTGCCTCCCGTGACTCATCCTCCGTACCTGCTGACGTCATCCATTAAATAAATAAAAAAAACCCCGTCACCCTTTGGACTTTTTGAATAAAACAATTTTTCCCGCGTCATTTTCATTATTCTGTGAACGACCAAAGTCTCATGCAGAGAATTTCAAAAACAAACTGTCAAGTGCCATCAACTATATTTTGCTGAAGAAAATTGCATACCAGTAATCCAGAGTTCGTACGCCATAGTCTGTACCTGTTTAATCACTGTTCATCTCCCAAAAAATAGGTATTTACCCCGATTCCCGTTAAAAATTTGTGAAATCCTAGCTTTTGTTTTAAATTCCGCACGAAAGACAGAAACAAAGTTCAATTTGGTCTTGTTCAATCACCAGAATTGTAAATTGCATTCCAAAAGCTTGTAATTGTGTTTGTTCTTCACAAAAACCCGAAATTCATTTTTGAATCCACAAGAACCAGAAAGTGAACCAGAAATGGAGGTTCCAGTGGCTATGAACGTCGCACCTTTGAATTCCCCTCACAGAGATTTAGACTATCTGCCCCTAGCAAATAGAGATTTTCAAATTAAAGACCTCGTTCTTAGTGATAATCCTCTTCGAACCTTTTTCCGTTGCAGAGATAACTTTATAAATGGTTCTGATATTATTGGATTATGGGAATCCAATCTCCCCATGTATCTTCTCCCCTCAGTCCATATTTTTCCTGAGTTAATTCATTGCTGCCATGCAAATTATGACCCCAATCAAAGAGCAGTTTTGTCCCTGAGTCAGAACATCCTTTTCCCAATCACTACTCAGTCGATAAATGAAATGCTGCAATTTCAACCTGGTCAAGCCCTCACTCCCCTGTCCATGGGAGAATTACTTGAAAAGTCTGCCAATTTGTCCCATGAAGAGTGAAATGGCATTTATCAAACCTTCATGTTACCAGAGCATCAACCCAAAGGCCCTCCCCCTTATGGTTTTACTTTTTTCACTGATGTGGGTAGGCTTATTCTGAATATGATATCCTTTATCATGGGTTTCAATACTAGTGAATATGTTGATCAATTAACCCTAGTATTGTTGTTTATATTTACCCCTAGACAGTCCCCTGCTGTCAAGTATGATTTTGCATCCTACATTGTTGATAAAATCCATGATCAGTTCATGAGATTTGAGAATGAAAAAGTGTTCAAATATTCTTATGTTATATATCATCTCATGATTTATTACCAATCAGAAATTTTCCCTTTCCATGTTCAGAAAATTGATGCCAAAGGAAATCCTAGGTCTGTGATATTTTGGTCTGCCATCACCCATAATTCCTCTGATTCTCCTTACTCCTATAATGATTTTATTGACCTATTTGTACACCCTGCAACCACTTTGTTAACAGGAGTTTCCCCTCCTAGAGTCGATAATGAAATCAAGAAAATTCTACAGCTCTCAAAACAATATAGGGTAGGTGACTGGTACTTGTATCAAAATCACACTGAGATCAGAATATATGGATGTGAATTGTGCCCATTCAAGTTGCCCAAATATGTCCCCATGAGACTCTTTGCACTAGAGTATTTCAAGCAGATGATTAACTCAGATATAGTTCATTTCTTCAATGCAAAGAAAAAGGCTCAACTCAGGATCAAAAGTCAATTAGGTCCCTTTGTTTGTAACTCTAGAGATGTTGGAAATGAAGCAGAAAGAATCTTAGAAGAATATCTCAGATTACAAAAAAAAATTACTGGGTGCCTTATGACCCAAATAGCTTTATCTGTGATAGAAGAATGAAAAATAAACTATCACCATACATTCATCACAAAATTCCAGAAATTGAACAATATGCCAATATGGATGAATGGATGGAAGGAACATTGGTAGAACAGGATAGTGAGCAGGTCAATGCTGAAAATGTAATGAAAGACCTTGAGAAAATACTTGACCTAGACTCTTTTGGATAGGTGTAGAAACCAGGTATTGGTCCTTCTTCTGCAGGGAATTCTCAGCAAAATTTACAGGAGATCAGTGCATTGGCCACAATACAATCTAAAGGAAAAGAAAAGGAGCCTGACATACAAGTATTTGAAAAATTCACAATGACAGAGCAACCTGAGACTTCTAAAGAATAGGGTCAAGAACAAATTCCTCCTATTTAGATCAATGAGCCAGAAATTTCAATTTTACAAACTCCTATTCATTATAGAAAAAGCGAAGAGATGCAGTGCTACTTTGTTGGTGGATCTTCGAACGACCTCATGCTAAAAGACAAAAATTAAATCCCACTCTTCCGGAGAGTAAGAATTTTGTTCGGGGAAATGCACGATAGCCGGAGAAGAAGATTTGGATAGTCAACAAACGGTACGAGTAGTGGGGCATCACTACTTTATGAAAGAAATTTCGCAAAAGCAACATGGTGTTGAAATATCTTCTTTCAAACACGAGTTAAAGATGCGGAGATATAAAGAAAACCTTTATCAATATAAAAAACGGGAATGATCCCACTAAGACTCCAGGTTTACAATCGACATACGAAGATGGCTCCTAAGAATCCAAGAAAGATTGATGTCGACTTATGACATTAAATGACAAAATGATAACGAGTCACTTCAAACCAAAGAGTCTGTGACCTCAAACGATTGCAGATTATATTAGAACAAATTTTGAAGTCTTAGCAAAGGATATTCCATCCTTTAGATCGGATTGAGTTACATAATCGGACTGGTGAATGATTCTGTTCTGCTACGATACTGATAAAGCAGTAGCAACTCGAGAAGTTGCGATTCTTTGAAACACTAATGCACGGTGCAAGCTTGAAAAATCCTCTTCTCAAGCCAAAGACAACGGAGATAAAAGACATTGGAGGAAATAATCATTGGATTGGGTCACAATCCTAAGATGTCCGAGTATAGAGCCTAATGAAGAAAAAGATGATGATATTGAAGCTTTGAGAAAGAGTTGAAATTGCCGGCAAGACATCCACAAAATGAAGGAGGATGATGAGAAAAATTCGAAGAAGAAATGATGGAATTGCTTTTGAGCGAATGAGAAACTACATGAAATAGAAAAAGAGCTTGAATAGGCATTAAAGAACAAGGTCTACTATTCCAACATCGACAACGAGCAGAAGTTACGGTACGGTACATCCACAACGGAGTGAAAGCCAACGAGAGCTATCACGAGGTAAATACTTCCAATTTGGGTTACGAATAATTATTAAAGTCAATGAATGGTCAAACTTCAGAAGTAAAAAAATTCTAGCACACAAAGTTACGACTTACTAATTTAGAACAAAAATATGATGTCTCAAAAATAGATGTTCTTTGATAAAACAAGAGAGGTCGAAAAAGATTGAAAAATTGGTTAAAGCATTGGAAAAAGGGTCTGACAGAAGAAACCTTCAAAAGAGAAGTAAATGAAATTATTTGAGGACAACATTATCCAATCAATAAAGGATGTGAATCTTCAATTCGAGATTATGTATAGACGAATGGTTAGTCAAATTGGCTATAGAAAGAGTTAAGTAGAAGAAAAATTGGGAAGTAGGCACGAGGAAAAGCAATCAACTCATACGGTTTCACAAAAACACTCAAACCATACACCAACATGCAAGAACAAATTATTCGGACGGAATAGTAACAATTTTGAAATAAAGTTTTTTAAGAGAACCCTTATGCAAAATAGAATGGAAAATTCTTTCCGGATAACTGCAAAAAGAAAAATCATTGCCAGGAGAAAGATTTGAGTATTTTGTTGAAAAGGATTGCTGGGTCCCTATAGTTTGAGGAGGATAAACCAGCTGGACGCAGAAGCTATCATTGAAAAAATTGGACAAGTGCGACAATCGAATGATTATTCGACCGATGTACATCAAAAGCAGGCATTCTGCCAATAGGAAGAAATCTTCATGACGGATTGGAAAATTTGTTTTATCTTAGACATGAGTAAAACACATTTGTTCAATTCGACCTACCTTTGGGATATCACGAGGCAATTGAAACTAAGAAAACTTCAGGCCAGAATACTGAAGATAAATGGTGGGAAGAAGCTGGAGCTTTGTAAAATTGTCCTTATATGAAATTTTACTATTGCTTTTGATTTTATTACATCATACTGCTAAGCTTTAAATATTTTACTGATTCTCCAGAAGACTCTTGGAAAATAAAGCTTTCCAAAATGATGAATATTCTTTAGTATCCAACGAATCATGTGATTTTTGGCTTGGGAAATCACATTTTCCATTTCCTATAAGGATAGCTCTTCTTTTCTTTTCCTTCTAGATAAAATCGCTTGTTTTCTAATATTTCCCAAGATAACCAACAAGAATATAAGCTAGGGAATGCCAATATCCTGGTATGGACACTACTAAGGTTAATGTGCCACCCAAGGATAACCATATTGTGATTATTTTTCCCACTTCTTGATATGGAAAGAACCAATCTCCATACCTATAGTCATTAAATCTTAACATAAATCCCAAGTATTTGAAATGGGTGCACTTGGTTGATTGTTTTTTCTAACATATCTTCCAAATCATTGAAAGTGATGGTAGACTTGAGTAGGTTTACTTATATTCCAAATGAAACCCAGAATGATTTTAGAGCTCTAATGAGTCTTCACATACTAGTCCTATCTACTATATCCTTCAAGAAATAGGATAACATCATGCACCAATAGAAGGTGCGTAGACAATAACATATATAAATGTGTGAGTGATCAAAATAGTAGCATTTCTTAATTTGTTTAGGCATGTATCTCTTGTTTTTCATCTTCCATATTCAAAAACTAATCACGGATTTGGGTGTTGATGCCATGTATATTCTAAATGGATTGGTATCCATAACTTTCCAGATGCCCCCACACCTGCGACCGGGTAAATTTTATTTTTTTAACATACTAGTTAAATAAATATTGTTGTAATATATTTTCTAATCTCTCTCTCTCTCTCTCTCTCTCTCTCTCTAGATATATATATATATATATATATATATATATATAATTTGTTTTATTCTAAGTCATAGACATATCTACTGTAACTTTAACACCCAATTACTACAACTAGATACAAGCAATAGTTTTATGTAACCATTGTTGCAACCTTAAGTTACTGTTGTTGTTCCATTACTCAAATAAAATAATTCTCGTATAAAGGTTGTTGGCCTGTCTCTATGCGTAAACTTCAATATTTACAAGGACTTGTTAAGTATAATGATCTCTTAATATATATACTTTCTTTCATATATAATATTTTTTATTCTAAGTTGCGGATATCGTATCCCCAAGCCACAACTCCTACAACCTCAAGCCATAGTTGGCGCAACTTTAACGCATAGTTACTGCAAATAGATACACGCAAATGTTCTATGGAACCATTGTTACAACCTTAAGTTACAGCTATTGTTCCCTTATTCAAATAAAATAATTCCCGTATAAAGATTGTTACCATGTATCGATGCCTCAACTTCAATATTGACAAGTATTTTTCAGGTATAATAATCTCTTAATATATATATATATATATATATATATATATATATATATATATATAATGTGTTTTATTCTAAGTCGCAAATGTTGCATCCCCAAGTCACAACTTCTGCAACCTCAAGACACAGTTGTTGCAACTTTAATCCATAGTTACTGCAGTCGGATACAAGTAATTGTTTTATGGAACCATTGTTGCAACCTTAAGTTACAACTACTATTCCCTTACTCAAATAAAATAATTCTCATATAAAGGTTGTTTTCATGTATTTGTGCCTCGGCTTCAATATTTATAAGGACTTGTTAGGTATAATGGTCTCTTAATTCCCCATTGTTTTCAAAGTGAATATGGTTGATTGTAAATCCCACCATTTTCCTCTCACCATACTTTCCACTATCTTATAAATTAGTTGCAGGGAAGGGATTATGTCACTCTTTGAACTTCCACATAATCCAAAAATTTAATTCAGCATTTAAAATTCCTGCAAGTTTTTTTTGTAGACGGCCGCAACCATATTTCTGTACAGGATTGTATTTAAACACAACAACCAACATTAATGCAATTCACCAACCAGAAATTAAAAAAACAGAAATTTACCCCCCAGCTTTGTAAATTCAAAAGGAGGACACGTGGAACATTAATATTGGATCACATGAAATTGAAGGGAATCTGAAAACCTGAAAACCGGACTTGAATTTTTTATAAGGCACATTGGATTGAGAATTCGTGTTACAAATTAGGCAGATGTCAACATCCCATTTTGGAATGCGAATTTGGTTTGAAATTCAATCTATTCAGACTTTTGAAGTCCAACGGAAAGGGTTCTTTAATGTTTTGATAATTTAATCATATGTTTTAAAAATATGTTATATATATATCATATGCGAAATGAAAGGTGGGCCATAGAATTTGTTTTAATTTTATTTTTTTTAAAAGAAGGCTTATATAATATGTTTTATATGTTACGGCATATAAAAATAAAAAGGACAAAAAAGCTTGGTATTTTTTTTTATAGACAATACGTAAATTTTTTATTTCACGGCAGTGTGTAAAAAGTGAAAGACTGAGTGTAACTTTTTAAGTGTGTATGCACAACAGTGCGAAAGTGAAAAACACAGCAAAACGTTTTAGAGACAGAGTATGTTTGTTTTGAATAGACAATAAGTTGGTTTTATGCATTGCGTTTTGTAGCAGTCATAATTTTGTAATCCCTCTCAGTGAGGAAGAAGTGTAATAGTTTTTTTTTGAGTTATTGAAGGGAATAGAAGTTTGTTTTCAAAGTATTGAAACTATGTCTCCCGTCAAAGAAATTTTTATTTTCTCTGTGTTAAAAGAAGGGAGATTTATTCTCCATTCATTGTTCTAGAATTTTTCAATATTCCAACATGTGAAAGAACAACAGATGTTGTGGTTCCATCCCCAGCTAAATCATTTTTCTTTGCCGCAACTTGCCTTACCAACTTGGCCCCAACATTTTCAACTGGGTCCTCTAATTCAACCAATAAAAAGGCCAAAACCGTAACATTGAGATACATTTCATTACATTGTCAATAACAATAAAATTTGACTCAACCATAACCCTTTCCTTTTATTGTTGTGAAAATCTTTATGCATTACTCTAATGTGGCTATTCCATAGGCCAAGTAGACCACTGGGTAACAAATATGTTTCCTTTCACCTTTGAGTTTTCAAATTATGCCTACCAAATCTAAGACATTTAAGAGGGGGAACTAATACAATGTTAAAAAGAAAACCAGAGCACACATCTACAAATTACCTCCTTAGCTACTGTCACACCATCATTAATTATTTTCGGAGAACCATGCTTGCTCTCCAAGACAACATTTTTCCCTTCGCCCCAAGGGTGACTCCAACAAGATCAGCAAGTTTGTTCACACCGCCTGCAAGACAAATTGACAATGCTTTCGGTAAGTGTGCAATTGAATGCTAGACCATATTCCAAAATAACCCTCCATGAAAAATTAAAATAACACATTAAAATAAAATATAAGTGGACAAGGAAAGATCCACCACAGTGAAGTTTCACGTGCATGTGACCTTCCTTTAAACATATTTTTTTCTCTGACCTGCAATTTTTTTGTCACTGAGCCATCCTTGTTGAAGTACAACTCCTTTTCCATAGTTCTTGTATTAACTACCTTCTCTCTGTCGTGTAATGTCAGAGTCCCTCTTCTGCTTGAGCGATTAAAGGAAATGGGTGAAAAAACTGAAAGATAAGACAATTGTCTGCCATAATTATCAAACATTGCACCTAACTTCTTCCCCTTTCCATTGTTACCCAATGAGGTAGATGTGGCAATTGTTGTCATACTGCCCAAACCAGAGGCCATCTTCTCTTATCCTAAATATAGAATTACAAGATCTTCATATTAGTATGAACCTTAAAAAACATGACTCCCATTGCTAAAAACCACTTTTAAGTTGTAACAGGCAAACTAAACAACTATCGCAACTTTTGGCAACTTCTGGAGCATTAAGAGAGAAAAAACCAAAGATAAATACAACCACAATCCTCATTTTAATGAGACCGGACTATATATTGGAATTAAGATAATAGAAAGAAATCACGACTATATTAAGGCCAGCACAAAACAATCTTTAACTAGTGTCTCTCGTGGCCTTTAGGTTTCCATGCTAGAGGTTGCATATTTTTAATTTAAATTCTTGACCTCTCGTGCCCATCTATGAATGCATCCAATGGGATATCTACATCAAATGCTCCTTTATATCCCCAAAAACAAATTCCCTACTACAAGAGCACTAGTATTGATGGATCACCCCACACCATCCCACCCACTAGAAACGATGAAAAAGGAAACCCGAGAAAAATTCTGAAATATCTCAAGATGACTATATGGGTGGTTCTTATGAATCAACCAACCATTCAAAACATGCTCATCAATCCAAACCATGAGTATTATGTGACGATATTCAAGCAGGCACTGAATCGGATTTCTGAAGCTATGTTAGAGAAACCCTAAACTCTCACTGAAAATAGGTGAAATGTGGCACCAATCAGAGATTGACATGTGCCAGTTGGTACAAGTGGTAGAAAATTGGAATGCTCAAACAACAAGGTGATGCAGGAATGACATGAGGGAGAAAATATCAGAAAAGCCCCAAATCTGGAGAACTAAAGCTCATCAACAACCTGAGATTGATAACTTTACATGATGTAACCTATGAAATCGTAAATGGAGAAAGCATAGTAACAATAAAGTAACCTATGTAACAATAAAGTCAGATTCATCTTGGGAGTGGTAATGGGAGAAATCATAGTGAACAACAGGAAACATGCAGAGTTTCTTACAATCAAATAGACGAAAAAGCACATACAAAAAACCTAGATAATAATCACGAACAAGCTTAATATTGAATTATGAACTGTAAAGGAACTTACAAAATGTGACATTACAAACCTGGTCAAGTGCACAAGAAAAAATATCATGGACATGACCCTGGTTGACAAGCTGTATTGCTCATGATGCAAGAGGATTTGTACCTGCACTGCTAAGTCAATCAAAATCCATCATTATCTATACAATAAATACAAGTAATTGATGTAGTATTTTTTACTCTAAGATGCATTCTTATGATAATGTTAGAACATATGTTGAAAATGTCAAAACATACCCGAATAAGCTCCTCTTCATTTCAAGAACAATTTATTGGAGTCGCATGAACTTGGAACAAGCCTCCCACGATCTGAAAGAGTAGCAACTAAGTCAACAGTGACTTTTTTGTTGCTACACTGGATCGAGGGAGGTTTGCTCCAATATTAAATCGCTCCAATAAATTATTCTCTACTAAACAGGGCCAACCACGTGAAGGTGGAAGCTCTTATGGCCCCTCCCCCCCCCTCACATCACTCTCAATTCCCCAATACCCAATCTATATTTCATTTTTTACTTTCATGAGCATAACAAAAAATATTCAATAACTAATAAAAAAACAATTCAACAAAAAGTACGCAAGGAAACATTGCAATTAATGCTTGACATAAAAATAGTATGATAAATGAGTTTTTTATATAACGCAAAAAACGTTCCAAGTATGGTAACGTTTGTCTTATAATAATATAATATTTTACATTATCGAATTTTCTTTTTCTTCTTCCTATTTTTAAAGCTCCTAATTACATCATCAATATCATCATGCTCTGCTCCTGTTTCATGCCTTTTGACCCGCACTGCTGACCTAGTTGCGTAGTCACGATGTCTGGTCTCATCCAGTGACAGGGCATCGCCTACAAAAACAGATAATATTAAATTTTAATTGTCAGTTTTTAAATATCATTGAACTAGTTCGGTAATATTAATAAAAAATAAATTGCAATGAGATTATTTACCTGGTGCACCAGTTGTCGCCGCTGACCTAGTTGCATAGTCACGATGTCTGGTCTCATCCAGTGACGGGGCATCGCCTACAAAAACAGATAATATTAAATTTTAATTGTCAGTTTTTAAATATCATCGAACTAGTTCGGTAATATTAATAAAAAAAATTGCAATGAGATTATTTACCTGGTGCACCAGTTATCGCCGCTGACCTAGTTGCGTAGTCACGATGTCTGGTCTCATCCAGTGACGGGGCATCGCCTACAAAAACAGATAATATTAAATTTTAATTTTAAATTTTTAAATATCATTGAACTAGTTCCTAGAATATTAAGAAAAAAAAAATTGCAATGAGATTATTTACCTGTGCACCCGCCTGTTGCCATTGATCATGCCTTGTCTTCCTCTCGTGGTAAGATCTCATGAAAGATTTTCTGCCATTAAAATAAAACGTTATAAGGACAACCATCAAGGTATAATTAGAAAAAATTATAAGTGGAAATTAATTACCGTCACGGCCCTCACTGATAGTAGCATTGTCAGCCTGGTCCCCACTACGTCCCCACTACAATGATCAGGTTGCACGTGAGGATCATCTACATCTAGCTCTAAAACTGGGTTATCTGCCTCATCGATAGTGCTGCTCCCCTGATTTAAACAAATTTGTTAGACATTAAATTTATGGACGAAAACAAACATATTGAAAGGTTAATGTTTTACCTTATCAGGCATTCTGGATCTTGGGACCTGCCCCAAGCTTCTGCGATGTTCAACTACAGCTTGATAGCCGAAATGGAAAGTGATATTTTTATCTTCCTCTGTAGTTTCTGTTCCGAAGTCATTACCCTACATTACATATGATTGTGTATTTTTAATCATATTTGATAGGATTACAAAAACGTTGGAAGGCGATACAATTAATTATAAGATGTTTAGCTACTTAATTACAATTCTTGCAACTAATTTCAAGTAGCCGCCCTGGCCTAGCTTGTGATGGCCCTCTTTTTCAATCCTAGCTTTGGTTTCCTTTGAGGTGTCAGACAACCTAGCATCAAAATATTGAAGTCAGATATGACGTAGCACACTTTTATTTTAGACATAGAGAAAATTAAAGCTATTGAATTAAAGTTGTAATTTACCTTGCGGGTCTAGTTGGCATTTTCCCTTCTTTCTTTGCCCTTTTCTCTTTTCCGTCATGGATGAGTGCTCTCCACTCACTCTCTGGAACTGCGAGAGGACGCTCATATCTAGGGTTAAATTGAAATTGCGTCCTATAGGTGTCCCTGGTATATTTCAAATATTTGTCGGCTGTTAGGAATCTGTAATTTATTAGCAAGATTGGCAAAGTCCAATTACAAAAACAACATCGTTTCAACCAAATTTTGGATTCTAGGATCTAGCCCTCCTGAATCCGTAGAGGGATCTCTCCAATAAGTACAAAAATGGATTTGTCTTTGAAGTTTGAGGAAATGATATTAGGCTAGTTATGAAGGCCAACGGTTTTGATTGTTTTTGGATGGTTGAACATGATTGTTGTTAGAGGTGAAAAGTCCTAAAGGCAAAGAGGTTCAAAGGTGAGAAGTTGCAAGCAAAAGAGTAAGTTTTGATCAAGAAGAGAGATGATGGCAGGTTTTCAGTCCATTGGGCTATGGAGTCATAAGAGGATTTAATTGAAGCAGCAAGAGGCAAGAGTGGTCTATAGGGCAAGTCATCTATACTGGTAGGTTTTTATTTATGGAATGGAGTGATACATTAAGAAGGGGAAATAAAAAAATTCAGAACAAAGAGGAGCCCAGGATCTGGTAAGTACTTTGAAACTAGCCAGCCTTTGACCAGGCACTTAGGAAAAACATAGAAGCAAACTAGGATCTGGTAAGTACTTTGAAACTAGCCAGCCTTTGATACACTTCCGATAGAAAACATATAAAAACTAAGGGAAACTTGAAGGCAACCTTTGGAGTAGAAACTAGCGGGCCGGGCTCACCACAAATCCTCTCCTAGCTCTTCTTTACTTGGCTACTTCCAAGACAATCACAGAGATAACACAGAATGGCTAAGGTCTTGTAAGTACTTTGAAACTATCCGGCTTTTAACACATTCTAAGGGAAACAATCAAACAGTCATGAAAACAAGACTGGGACCAGGGCTCACCATATCTTCCTCAGTTCATCTTCACACAACATATACTGAAAGTAACATTCAAAAATAATATTTAGCTAAGACAATAAGACGAGGGAACGCCAGCATTCCTATGCATGAACTGAATTAAATCATTTCCAAATAACACAGAGGGAAGAAAACATTTAAATAAATATTTCTCAGCCAGAGAAGGTTACTGTTATGCAGCAGATCCTAACACTGTTTAAATTTTTCTTTACAGAAGAAAATGAAACAAAATGAAAACAGGAATAAAATCACAAGTTACAATAAGAATAACTTCACCATCAACATAGACCAGGATCCCATAAATCAGCTTGTATTGATGCTCCAAACTGGTTACAATCTTCAATTCCAGTGTTTTAATTCATCTTTCTTTCATCACCTAACTTATCTGTTACAAGCAAAGCTCCAAGAGCCAGTGAGATCACTATTTACAATTAGGAGTCTTCAGCTCAATTACATTACAATGCTTCAATAATTACATCAACAACCAACCCCTCACTCATCTTCTACTGAAGTATTTATAGAAGAATGAGGAGGTGAGATCTGATAAAGGATCCCAAAATCAATTAATACAGGAATTAATGTCTTCTTGGCCTTTGAGGGGCTCAATGAAGAAACTGTACAGGTGTTCTGCTATATTAACTAATTTACACTTATGATTTTAGCTCGGTGGGAGCTTTGTTGACCTTTTGAGGATCTGTGTACAATTAGGGTTACTCTGCGGACATCTGTCAATAAATTCCCTGGCAGAAGTAACTTCTTTGGCTGTTTTGAGGCAAAATATCTGATCCTGCTGCATAAATTCGGCTCCTGATTGAGTGTTTTGAGGCAATAGGTGGCGCTGTGGTGGTTGAGGAATCAATTTGCCTCATATATGGTGGTAGAGGCATCTTTCCTGATAAACAATTTTTAGATTTTCCTTTCAAACTGTGTTTTAGGCTGGGGATTAGGCTTTTGATAACTGTCTTAGCCGTAATCCCTGCCGATTCATCCACTAAATCTCTGCTCTGATCTATTTCTTCTCTCTGCAATATGATACTCATTCATTGCAATTTCTTCATATTTTCGAAGTTTTACAGGGGTGCATGGTAACAAAGGCTCATAAAACCTTGTTGACAACATAGTTCAACACCTTGCAGTCAATCTCCTTTGACAAATCAAAAGAACAAGAATCGTCACCCTCGTCCTTCGAGTCTTCTTCAAACATGGCGGAAAAAACCTTAAACCTGCAAAATACAAACGAAATTATAAAATCCTGCGTTTATATGGAAATCTGCATCGAAAGGTGTGCAGAGGAGCGGGGTGATCAGAGCCGTCGATCGCGCTGTGATCAACGGTCGGGAGCGATTGGAAAAGTCAGCGGCGGAGAAGGTTGACTGGGCAAATAGAATCGGGAAATTGAATGCGGACCGTCGATCTGCAGAGATCGACGACTGAGATTTACTTCCCACCACGCGATGGCTTGGTTATCAAGTGAGTGCTTTGGCTAAAGGTCAGGCATATTGGGTGATCATCAACCGTTGGATCATCGGGCCCAGATCGGATGGATGTCGTTGATTCCGCTGGGCGCCCTGGTCCGAAGGATAATGTGTGGGGGACAATGATAGCCCGGCGGTTTTGAAACAGGGTGGAGGACACGCGTCAGGCGGTGTGTGGATTCGCTGGGCAACCGGGGAAAACCACCCTTCGCCCGAAGGTGGTGCAGAAAAACCGAGCGGTTTTGAGAGGTGACGTATGGTTTGGGGGGGGGGCCCACATGATAAGTCGCGCGCCGCGCCGTCCAATCTGTGGAGCAGATCGACGGTCAATATTATTTCATCGATTTATATGGGTGGAGACTTTGGAAATTGATTTAAACCCGATTTTCATGAATTACAAAGGTTGTTGGTGCTTCGGGCGGAGAAAAATGGATAAGCGCCAGTGGTTTATAGCATTTGGTTCAGGCGCTTGGGCACATGGAGGAAGAAGGGATAGAGGGCTTATCCTGAGGGGCTTAAGTCCAGCGCATAGAAAAATGTGTTTTCTATGGTTTTGAAGGGAGATGAAGGTTCCAGTAAGGCTAAGAAAGAGTGTTAGACCTTATGCAATGGTTTGATGAGGGAAAATAGTAGAAATGTGGAAAAAAAAAGGGGTAAGGGAAAATGGGGTCTGCAGTAGTATTCGACTATGGATTTTTGTAGGTTTTTAGAGGTCTTCAGGATGTAAACAGCAGTATGGGATATGGACAGACTGAAAAGGCTGGAGGCCTTATAGAGACTTCAAGAGCCAACAACTTTTAGTGATAAAATTTGTTTCCTTGGAGGCTCCCAAAGCTTTAGCCACCTTTTGGTATAACAAAATATTATAGGTGGCTAACAGTGGCTCCACATGGGGATGGTGCCTTCTTGAAGGCATCAAGAATTCAGACTTGATTTCTCTGGGAGGCTGACTTGTGCCTGATCCATTGGATTGCTCTTCTTTTCTGGATGATCTTGGTTTGCTTCTGAAAAATAATATCAATCATGAAAGAATAATGGAGTTCATCAATACAACTCACTACCTACCCAATCCTACTGATCTAACATTTTTCCTTCATCAAAGTGCACTTGGATTGGCAAACTCTTTTCACAACATTTTATTCTTTTGAAAGCATAAAAGCTAATCTAATTCTACTCCTTATTTCTCCCTGAACTCAGATTAAACAGTTGAGCTCAGATATTTTTCTACCTAATCTACTGTCTGTTGGGATTAAGCTGTCCAACAGACTTTCATTCTCTAAATTCTACAACAGAAATTTAAAAACAGACAAGTCAAGATTAAGTTGTTTTACTCACTGTGATCTATGGCATAAAAACAAGCTGCACATAGATTATTATTTGCAGAGAATTTTAAAATAACAATGGAAGGCTTAAGATCTGGAACTTGAAAGTACTGCCTTCTCTTTTCCTCTCAGCTCTATTTTTGCTTCTGTTTGAGCTGTCCTTGCTTTTCTTCTGGTTCAAATTTTGAACAGATTAGAACCAGTTTATCTCTTTCATGACTCTGAAAAATAGAACAGTTTTGGAGTCATCTCTTTGCTTGGGAATTCAAGTTCAGGTTTTGAACATGTTTGAACCTTTCATTTCTTTCCTAATATATCTACTGATAAGCCAAGATTGAACAGTTTGGAAAATCGAATTCACTTTCCTATCAACAGAAAATTTAAAGCTAATTAGTCAAGTTTAAACGGTTTGACTAACTAGAAGTGTGTTTTTGAGGAGTGGCATTTGAGCTTGCACACTTTTAGAATTTGTTTCTCTTTTTTGGCATGGGGCTTTGCCTTTCTCATTTTCATTTCTGCCCTCTTTTCTTCTTTTCTTTATTTTTTGTATTTTTTGTTTTTTTATAACTTTGAATGCAATGGTGGATGGAATATTCATAATGGAAAAAGATAAAAAGGCTTAAAAACAACAAATGGATCAAGAGAGGTAATGTTTAAGCATCCTGCCATTGACAGGACCCCAAAACAATTCTGCTCCATTCAACTCCTGCAAGAAAAATGTGTTGTTACCAGCAATTGAATGAATAGAGTAAGGGCCAAGCCATAGGTTGTCAAATTTTCCATGCTTGCCCCTTTCTTCCCTCCTAGAGTCCCATTTTAAAAATTTGTCCCCAATCTTGAAATTTCTGGCCTTCATTCTTCTGTCAAAAAGCCTTTTGATGCTGTCCTGTTTTTGCAATGCTTTATTATATACTTCCTCCCTGGTTTTCTAAAGATGAATGGTCTGATTTATTCTTCTGGTCATGTCATTTTCTTCAGTCTGAAACTCTTGAATCAACTTCATAACTAGTACACCAAGGCTATTTGGAAAAATTTCATCTGTACCATACACAAGCTGGAAAGGTGACATACCAATAGATTTCTTCAAAGTTAATCTGTCAGCCCAAAGTGCATGGACCAGCTTTATGTGCCAAGACTTTTTGTTGTCCTCCAACAGTTTCTTGATTATGTTCACTAAGATTTTGTTGGAAGATTCTGCAAGTCCATTACCCTGAGGGTAATAGGCTGTGGAATGCCCCAATGATATCTGATATCTATGACAGAAGTCAACCATATTCTTTGATCCAAATGCTGCAGCATTATCAATGATGATCTTGGTAGGACAACCAAATCTGGAGAGAATGTTAGTCTCCATGAATTTGATGATAACCGAATCATTGGCCTGTCTACAAGGAATGGCTTCTATCCACTTAGTGAAATAGTCTGTGGTAGTAAGAATCCACCTATGCTGGGAAGAAGATGGTGGATGGATTTCTCCTATGAAGTCAAGTCCCCAATGTTGAAAAGGAGCTTCAACAGTGATTGGATGTAGAGGAAGGGGAAGCAATTTTCTCTTGCCTTCAAACAATTGGCATTTATGGCAAGCAGTGGTCATCTTGTGTATATCAGGGAAAAGAGTAGGCCAATAAAAACCAGCCCTCAAAATTTTGTTGGCTGTTGACTTCTAGTACAAATGACCCCCACATTCTCCTTCATGGAATTCCTGCTTAAACTTCTCTGCATCAAAATCAGGCAAACCTTTAAGCAATATACCACTTGCATTTTTTCAATAAAGACATCTATCTATTATGCAATAGTTTACTGATTTCAGCTTCAAGAACCTTGCCTTTGTCTTTGATAAACCAGGAGGTGTATTTAATTTAAACAAAACATAAACAATATCAGCATACCAAGATGAGTTCATGAAATGGTTTTCAACAATGGGTGTCGCGATTTCCTCTTGATCATCTAAAGCATTAATCATATGAATATCAAGAACTTCACAATTTGACTCAGCCATTAATCTGGCTAGACCTTGGCCTTTGATGAGCTTAGTGGGTTTTATCTCTAAATCATATTCAAGAATAAAAACAATCCACTTACCTCTCTTACCATATGGGTCCTGTGTTAGAATGTCTTTAACAACTGAATTGGGGACGAAGGCAATGATGTGTGAGTGAAGGATGTACACCCTGAAGTCTTTTAAAGCTTTAACCAAAGCAAAAGCTTGCTTTTCCATGATGTTATACTTTAATGGGGCATCCCTCAATGCCTTACTAAAGAATGCAATAGGCTGCTCCTGTCCTTGTGGATTTTTCTGTAAAAGGACCGCAGCTATGATATGTTCTGATGCAAATGAAAAAATATAAAAATCTTTTGAAAAATCAGGACTTATTAGAACCGGTGCTTTGGTTAACGCTTGTTTCACCAGTTCAAAGGATGTCTTTGCTTCCAAGGTCCACTTTACCCCTTGCTCCTTCTTCAACATGTTTGTGATATTCCTTAGGAGCTCAACCAAGTTGGGGATGAACCTTCTCAAAAATTTAATATTTCCAATGAAAGATTGCAACTCCTTGATGTTTCGAGGATGAGAGATTTGCAATATAGCCTCAATCCTATTTGGATCTATCTTTATACCCTCTTTTGAAATGATGTGCTCAAGAAGTTTACCTTCTTGGAGACCAAATAGTGTTTTCTTAGGGTTTAAAGATATACCAAACTTCTTGCATTTCTCAAAAATCTTTCTTAAATGTTCTAGATGCTCTTCATCTGTTTTTGAAAACACATTGACATCATCAAGATAGATAATGATGAAGAACCCCAATTCTTCCGAGAATGCTAAATCCATGGCTCTCTGAAAGGTTGCTCCAGCATTCATTAGACCAAAAGGCATTTTCACATACATGAAAGTGCCCCAAGGTGTAGTGAAGGCTGTCTTTAATTGATCATCAGGGTGAATTAAAATCTGATTATACCCTGAATAGCCATCGAGCAAAGAAATTCTTTTAGAACCTACCACCCTTTGTAAAATATGATCCATTTTTGGTAAAGGGTAGTTGTCTTTTAATGATGCTTTGTTCAAGTCTCTAAAGTCTATACAAAGCTTGATTTCTCCGATTTTCTTCCTAACAGACACTAGATTAGATACCCACTTAGAATATCTAATAGGGACAATAATGCCAGCTTCATACATCTTCTTAATCTCCTTCTCAACCAAAGGCAGTTGTACAGGGTTTATTCTGCGCAGTTTCTGTTTGAATGGTTTTTGGTTTTCTTTGGGAGGGATTTTGTGCTGTATTATTTCAGTGTTATAGGATTTGAGATCTTCGTAACTCCACACAAAAACATCAGAAAATTCTTTGAACAGCTCTATGTATTTGAGTTTAATATGAGCTGGTAAAGTTTTAGACAGTTTAATCATTTTCAGTTTTTCCTCACTGCCTATATTGCACTCCTCCACTTCAGTCTCTACAGGCTCCAGTTTAGGATTTTTGGCCACATCATTGAGATCAAACAACTCTTCCAAAGGTGCTAGACCACTTGGAAAACTTTCATCTTTAGAATGCAGAGTTTCAAATTCTTCTATTTCTGATTCTGCACTCAATTCTGTTTTTTTTTTCTGAGTTTGCTAGTTTGAAGGTTAATATTGACAAGCTCAGGAGAAGGTTATTCTTCACCAAGAAAATTTTCTTCACTGCAGTCTGTATCATAATCTGAGTCTGAACTATGCAGTTCGAATTCATTTCTTCTAGTTTTTCATCTCCATCAAACACCTGCCAATATTTCTTATTATCAGGCATAGCTGGTCTAAATTTTATCTGAGTTGAGCAATCTTCGGTCTCATATGGCGTTAGACATGTCCTAGTTGCGGAGGCTAAATTGTGGGCTATAAGATTTCTTTTTCTCGGGACAAAACTCAGGTTGGACTCCTCAAATGTTTTCAAAAGATCCATGACATCATTTCGATAGGCCCTGATTCTGGGATGATTTGCATTATACTCCCCATTGACTTACCTAATTATTAACTAAGAATCCCCACACACATTGATTCTCTTGGCTCCTATTTTTTTCAACAGGTTTAAGCCTAAGAGCAGGGATTCATATTCTGCTATGATATTGGAACACTGAAAGTTTAACTTGCATGAAATACATTCTGTGTGATTGTTTTCGGTGTTTGTGATCCAGACACCTGCACCAGCGTTAGTTCTAGTGCATGACCCATCAAAATACATACTCCAGAGAGGACCACTTTCATTTTCTTCTGCCTGGTGAATGTCCTCTTTAACTAATGTGCTTTTCGGCATTCCTTGAATATCAGCACTCAGTTGCGTTTGTTTTTATTCCTCAAGTTTTTTAATATGTTGAGGGATGTTCTCTTGACTGCCAAGTTTTAGAATTAACAGATTGATGACTTGTAACTCAAGACCTGTGTTCGGTTTGCTAGAATTTTCAGATACAGCAAACTGTTTTGACCCTTCAGTGTTGTGCCCTTCCTCCCCCCTATCAGCCATTAACCCTGTTAAGGTGATTTTTTCAGTAAGCGTTTCATCATTAAACATGATAAAAGAATCAAGGCTTGTCCTTACAGAATACAGAGGAGAGTTTTGAGATCTGTCTTGACTTGTAACTGTATACTGCATATGGGACTCCCTGTAGAGTCTTCTAGTCTGATTGAAAACAGGGATAGTCGCATAGGTCATGTCCATCTGCATGGTGCCTTTCACCTTATCCCCCCAAGATCTTGATAAGAGCATTCCATACATTGGGGGAACGTCAGCCACAACAACATCCATGACCAAACATTTGGCTGGAATTTGGGCTAGGTTAACACAGAGGTCTTTGATCAATCCTAGACATTTCACTCTACCTGAGTCAAAGGAGTAAAGATCTTTATAAGGTCTGGTAATTTCTAGACCCAGGCTTTCCATCACAGCTTTTGGCATTAAATTATGAGAATCCCCTAAGTCGTGCATAGCATTGTGTAGAATTTTTTCATGAATGTTTAAGCTCACGTAAAAGGGAGGGACAGGACCCTCTTGAAACTTACCTTCAATCTTTGGACCAAAAATAAGCTCTGGTTGGTCATCATTAAGATTGAGTGTGTCCTCATTCTCTTCTATGTTTAAGGCCTTCAAAATTTGATTCCTATATACATGTTGGGCAGCTAACTCGGTTAAGGGAACAGAGATTTTGATTTTTGAGATTTCCTGTTCCAGGCTGAAAGGAGTCTGATTCTTTGAAGTATTGGTTTCAACCTTATTAGTTGTCCCTCTATCAACAACTACAGCTTGCTGATTCATTTTACTTGGCACAATGGTTGTAACAGGAGTACTAACTGAAGTGTCAGCACTGCTGGTGTCTACACTCTATTTTTCATAATTTTGAGTGTCTTTCTCTTTACCTTTACCAGAATTAACAACCACTATTTTATCCTTTTGTTTGACTGTTTTAGGCTTGGTTGTAGTGCTTTTTTGAGGAGGTTTGTCAGAGGTTTTGGTGTTGGGGGTTTGTTGACTCGATCTACTTCTGAGTTCATATTCTTTTGAGGGTTCTATGAGGGTATTTTCCATGTCTTGACAAAAATTTTCATTACCATCTCTTTTGTCATCATAAGGTGTGTAAAGACCCTCTTTTCTATCATAATGAACCTCGAAGTTATCATCATCTACCCCAAATAAGTTCATATCATCCTCCTCTGTTATTTGATCCATTTCCTCAACCCCACTTACATAGTTTTGATGAAAGGGAGGAGTGATCTGCTGATCATCTTCCCTAGGTCGGTTAGGAGGTTGGTTCCTTCTAGCATTTTGATTCTGGTTTTGGTTTCTGTTTTGAGGAGCAGTTTGGTTTTGACTTTCTTGTGCTCTCTCAAGAATGCTCATTTTCTTCATCATTTCTTCCATCATTCTTTCCATCTTCGAGTTTAAGGTAGTAGGTGTGGATTCCTCTCTAAAAGATACTCTCTTTTCATCTTTCATCCTTGCTCTCTTCTCCATTAGGTTGACTTCCACAGAAAGAGAACCTCTTTGCATATCTTCAAGAGTTGCAAAATATCTTTCTCTGAGTGAATAGGTCATGTCAGCGTCAAACCCTTCAGGAAATTTTTTTAAGGCTGAGCCTTGTGAAGGTTTTAGTTATGGGGAAAGTGCATTATACACATTGTTAAATCTGGTGCAATAAGCTTGTACACTTTCTCATGGGTTCCTATGGAGATTATTGTAGTCAACAAGGACTTGGAGAGGATTCTTCCTCACTTCCCATTTGTTTAAGAATGTCTGATGAAAACCTTGGAGATCATTGATACTACGGGGGCTTAAGCCTTTAAACCATTTTCTTACTTCTCCCCCCAAACTCTGAGCAAACAATCTAATCTTAACAGAATCATCATCGATTTCATTTCTATCAAAATAGTCATTCATCTTATCCACATGTTGTGATGCAGTTATAGCATTGTTAGCATCATATAATGGGATTTTGGACTGATAGTCCTGTGGAAGATTGACTAGTGGTATAGGAAGGGCTAAGGGAGCATACCATACTGCCATGATGTGTGGTGGGGGTGGGTTGACCAAAGGAGGTGTGGGCTGGAGTGGAGCGGTTTGAACAGTGGATGAAGGATGAACAGAAGTGGATGGGACTGCAGTAGATTGCCGAGCTGACCTTGGATGAGAGACACCTAGATTATAAAGAAAATGTAAATCAGGAGGTGTTGTTTCTCTATTCCCAAGATGTTCACTTGTTTCAGGAGATGAATGTGAAGACTCAAAATCTAACTGATCTAAATCACCAAATGACCTGGTCCTAAAGGGATTGACTAAGTCAGCTTGTGATTGTTGTAGAGCTGAAAGATTTTCAGGGACCGAATTAGCTCTTAGGGATGATCTAAAAATAGTTGAAAATTCTATCTTAGGAGACTTCCTAAGGATTCTTTCTGGGTTATCAACTATTTCAGGTGGATCAGGTTCAGGATGAGCTCTAGTGTGAATCTTTCTAGGAGCCACTATGCTGTGTTTTTAGACCCAACTAACAAGAAAAGTTCAGCCAAATATGACAATCTTTGAGGGACCAACTAATATGTTTTCACAATTTTAATCCTGCAGCCCTCTAACTGAGTTTGAAAGATATGAAAATGATAAGGGTTCTTCCCAGTGGAGTCTTAAGGTCTGTTCAGGATTGTGGAGTCGCTAGGTGGAAATTTTAGAGTGTTTGCAAAGAGATACACTGTCCACCACAGTGCTTATGAAACATCCTTTTCAAGGATATCTCAAAACATAACAAACTCTAACCAGAGATTGACTGGGAGGGCATTTACCAGATATGTCACCTCTAAAAGAGGATAAGATCTGGAGGCTACCTGGCCCTTTCCAGACTCTGTCTAAGAGTATGAGGTAAAACACAACCAATGGTAAATGAAATGTAAGAGCAAGTGTTTTACTACCAATATGAAATGTTTTTGGTATTTTCTGAGTTGTTTTATTTGTGTGGTTTCTAAGAATGTCCTAACTTTGCTTCAAAACTTAGCTACGGTTGTGAGACAAAGATAGTCTACTCTTATGGCTAAGCTAGCTGAATTTCCAAGGTTAGATAAAGACTTATCAAAATCCTAGGATTGACCTAGATTTTCACTGACTCAAAAAAATCTCATCATGATTACCATTCCTTGGTAGTGCTTGAAAAGCTGCTTTTTACTCTCAAGGTCTTATGAAGATTCTAGGTTGAGTCCCCAATGGAGTCGTCAGAAATGTTAGGAATCTGTAATTTATTAGCAAGATTGGCAGAGTCCAATTACAGAAACAACATCGTTTCAACCAACTTTGGGATTCTAGGATCTAGCCCTCCTGAATCCGGAGAGGGATCTCTCCAATAAGTACAAAAATGGATTTGTCTTTGAATTTTGAGGAAATGATATTAGGCTAGTTATGAAGGCCAAGGGTTTTGATTGTTTTTGGATGGTTGAACATGATTGCTGTTAGAGGTGAAAATTCCTAAAGGTAAAGAGGTTCAAAGGTGAGAAGTTGCAAGCAAAAGAGTAAGTTTTGATCAAGAAGAGATATGATGGCAGGTTTTCAGTCCATTGGGCTATGGAGTCATAAGAGGATTTAATTGAAGCAGCAAGAGGCAAGAATGGTCTATAGGGCAAGTCATCTATGCCTAAGGATCTCTTTAAGGTTTTGATTTATGGAATGGAGTGATACATTAAGAAGGGGAAATAAACAAATGTAGAACAAAGAGCAGCCCAAGATCTGGGAAGTACTTTGAAACTAGCCAGCCTTTGACCAGGCACTTAGGAAAAACATAGAAGAAAACTAGGATCTGGTAAGTACTTTGAAACTAGCCAGCCTTTGATACACTTCCGACAAAAAACATATAAAAACTAAGGGAAACTTGAAGGCAAACTTTGGAGTAGAAACTAGCGGGTCGGGCTCACCACAAATCCTCTCCTAGCTCTTCTTTACTTGGCTACTTCCAAGACCATCACAGAGATAACACAGAATGGCCTAAGATCTTGTAAGTACTTTGAAACTATCCAGCTTTTAACACATTCTAAGGAAACAATCAAACAGTCATGCAAACAAGACTGGGAGCAGGGCTCACCATATCTTCGTCAGTTCATATTCATACAACATATACTGAAAGTAACATTCAAAAATAATATTAAGCTAAGACAATAAGATGAGGGAACGCCAGCATTCCTATGCATGAACTGAATTAAATCATTTCCAAATAACACAGAGGGAAGAAAAGATTTAAATAAAGATTTCTCAGCCAGAGAAGGTTACTGTTATGCAGCAGATCCTAACACTGTTTAAACTGTTCTTTACAGAAGAAAATGAAACAAAATGAAAACAGGAATAAAATCACAAGTTACAATAAGAATAACTTCACCGTCAACATAGACCAGGTTCCCATAAATCAGCTTGTATTGATGCTCGAAACCGGTTACAATCTTCAAGTCCAGTGTTTTAATTCATCTTTCTTTCATCACCTAACTTACCTGTTACAAGAAGAGCTCCAAGAGCCAGTGAGATCACTATTTACAATTAGGAGTCTTCAGCTCAGTTTACATTACAATGCTTCGACAATTGCATCAACAACCAACCAACCCCTCAATCATCTTCTACTGAAGTTTTTATAGAAGAATGAGGAGGTGAGATCTGATAAAAGATCCCAAAATCAATTAATATAGGCATTAAGGTCTTCTTGGCCTTTGAGGGGCTCAACGAAGAAATTGTACAGGTGTTCCGCTGTATTAACTAATTTACACTTATGATTTTAGCTCGGTGGGAGCTTTGTTGACCTTTTGAGGATCTGTGTATAATTAGGGTTACTCTGCGGACATCTGTTAATAAATTCCATGGCAGAAGTAACTTCTTTGGCTATTTCGATGCAAAATATCTGATCCTGCTCCATAAATTCAGCTCATGATTGAGTGTTTTGAGGCAATAGGTGGCGCTGTGGTGGTTGAGGAATCAATTTGCCTCAGATATGGCGGTGGAGGCATCCTGCCTGATAAACACTTTTTAGGTTTTCCTTTCAAACTATGTTTTAGGCTGGGGATTAGGCTTTTGATAACTGTCTTAGCCATAATCCCCGCCGATTTTTCCACTAAATCTCTGCTCTGATACATTTCTTCTCTCTGCAATCTGATACTCGTTCATTGCGATTTCTTCATATTTTTCAAGTTTTACAGGGGCGCATGGTAACAAAGGCTCATGAAACCTTGTTGACAACATAGTTCTACACCTTGCAGTCAATCTCCTTTGACAAATCAAAAGAATGAGAATTGTCACCCTCGTCCTTCGAGTCTTCTTCAAACATGGCAGAAAAAACCTTAAACCTGCAAAATACAAACGAAATTCTAAAATCCTGCGTTTATATGGAAATCTGCATCGGAAGGTGTGCGAGGGAGTGGGGCGATCGGAGCCGTTGATCGCGCGGTGATCAACGGTCGGGGGCGAGCGGAAAATTCAACGGTGGAGATGTGTTGACTGTGCAATGGAATCAGGAAATTGAATGTGGACCGTCGATCTGGAAAGATTGACGGTGGAGATGGGTTCTCGGTTGCGCCGGGGGCCGGATAAATCACATGCAACTTGGTTAAAGGGCAGGCGATTTTAATGAACAACAGCCGTTGGATGCGGGGGCTCCGATCGGACGACTAAGATGGGTTCTGCTGGGAGACCTGGTCCGGAAGATAACGCGCGGGGGAAGGGGTTAAGCAGGATTTTTCGAATAGTACAGAGGACACGTGGCAGCCAGCGTATGGAATCGCTGGGCAACCTGGGAAAACCATCCTTCGCACGAGGGCGGTGTGGAAAAACCGAGCGGTTTTGAGAGGTGACGTATGGTTGGGGGGGGTCCACACGATAAGTTGCATGCCGCGCCGTCCGATCTGTGGAGTAGATTGACGGTCAAGATTATTCCATCGATTTATATGGGCGGAGACTTTGGAAATTTATTTAAACCCGATTTTCATGAATTACAAAAGTTGTTGGTGCTTCGGGCGGAGAAAAATGGATAAGCACCCGAGGGTTATAGCATTTGGTTCAGGCGCTCGGGCGCATGGAGGAAGAAGGGGTAGAGGGCTTAGCCTGAGGGGCTTAAGTCCAGCAGATAGAAAAATGTGTTTTCTATGGTTTTGAAGGGAAATGAAGGTTCCGGTAAGGCTAAGAAAGAGTCTTAGACCTTAGGAAATAAATTTTGATGAGGGAAAATAGAAGAAATGCGGAAAAAGAGGGGTAAGGGGAAAATGGGTTTGAGTAGTGAATATCTGGATTTTTTAATAAGTTTTTAGAGGTCTTCGGGATGCGCTTGACGAGTATGGGATATGGACAGAGGGAACAAGGCTGGAGGCCTTATAGAGACTTCAACAGCCAACAACTTTTAGTGATAAAATTTGTTCCTTGGAGGCTCCCAAAGCTTTAGCCACCTTTTGGTATAACAAAATATTATAGGTGGCTAACACAGGCTATGTAGGCTATGAACCTTCTTGTTCTGTCAAATGTGCCGACCTCAAAAAGGGCTTCTAGATAATCTAAAAGTTCTTTTTTCAGGTTGGAATTCTGGGAATTCCACCCTATGCGTATGGTTGGGAAAAAATTTACCAATGCATGGCTCTCCAGAAACATGTAGAACTCACTGTTTCCTACACAGAATAAAACCAAAAGAAAAAGAAGATATTATCATTAATTTAAAAATAAAAATGATGATAAATATGTTTTAGATAAAGTACATGAAATAGTTAAAATATTAAAATTTACCTGGGAGTTGTACATGCTTTATAGGGACACCCTCATCGTTCACCAACAACGTGCCATTAATGTTCCCTGTGGAGCTAACACGTGTAGCTCCAGGAAATGCAATAATGTAGTTGGCCATATCAGCCTCATCATTGCTAACACGTTCAACAGTTGGCTAGGTGTCTGCTTGGGCAAGGTGTGTTTCTTGGCTGGCACCTAAAGGAGTAGAAGGTGTACGAGAGGGTTGTTGGGCAATATCTTGCCCTTGTGTCCCACTGCCACCAACACCGGGTTTAGCAAATTCCAGAAAACGCTACATACAAAAGAATTTTTTTTTAGTTTAGTCAACGTAAAAATTAAAAATCAAACTATCACAATTCATCTCATGCAGAACAAAAAAAATATCCTTTTGATTTTTTATTATTACCTTATATGTTGCTAGCTGGGTCATAAGTTGTTTTATCCTCACTTCTGTTTCAGGTGTTTGAGGCACGTCTACCAAACCATCAAATTCCAACATTGCTTTTCGCACCTTTTTTCGCAGCAAGAGCAATGGACACGGGGATGAAGAAAGCTCTTCCCCATACAGGGAATCATCAGGCGTACCATGGCCAGGTGTCTGCATATTTGAACAAACTTAATATTATTTAAATTATGTAAATAACTAAAATACACGAATATAGAGAAATAGTGGCACTTTATTCACATGTTCTTATAACACACAGCTCTTTCCGCAATCATCCCGTCTCTGGGTTGTTCCTGCACTGCTCTCATCAGTCTGCCACATTGCAATAAAATTATAAATGTATAAACTTGAAAACAATATCTAACTTAAAAACAAAAAATTAAAACTGAAATAATTTCTAATAAGACACCGGACGACAGAGTTAGAGTTTCAAATATGCCTTGCATTCAATTCAGTCCTGGAAACATGTCATTGCACATTAAGGCACCCAAACAAAGAGACGAGTTGACAATGAAGACCTTATTGAATATATTGTTGGAGAAACTTCTAGGAAACTTGTTGTGAAGACCTTGAGGACATTTTTGGAGCAACATTGTTGAAGCTGATGGTATAGCATTGTTGGAGACGATCTTGAAGGGCCTTCAAGTGAAGCTTTTGGAGCAACTATTGAAAAATCCTTAGAGCATTTAAGTAAGGCACTTTCTATCTTTCATCACATTTTTCCTTTCAATATACTTTAAACAATTTTGTTGATATTTAATGTTTGAAATCACATTATAATTCCTTGATTATATGTGTTTGGGGACTTTCCCTTCGAAATTACCCAAAAATACCCTGGGAATTTTATCTTTAGGATGCATGTCTGACCCTATTGTTCAATATTTTGATTGATAGTAGGAAACATAGAGAGTTAGGGGGCTCTTGACTTGGTTTGGTTGGGCCATTAGATCCCTAAAATCTACTAGGGAGAACCCCCTTGAGTTGGAGGCTGGCAGAAGTGAAAAGAGGTTGGTGAGGGTGACAATGGGGCTATTGAATTACACATGGTATCACACTTTAGCTTTAGGACTTTATCTTGAGAAGTTCGAGATTTTGCTATATCAATTCTCAAATTGTTTACAACACTATTGTTAAGAACTAATAAGAAGTGATGTTGAGGGGTTTTGGGGTATAAGAAACAATACCATTTAAAAACTATGGTTCTCAATCCTTGGCATTCCTTCACCTAGGCATAGGGGCACACAAGAATAATTTCACACTAAACCATGCAAACTTAAAAGTAACTTAACAGATCCATAAAGTAATAATAATCATAATTCCTAATTTCCTATTGTACGATATAATGAAAATTATTCAAACATAAAGCAATGAAGACATGCGATGTACGAATTTCAAAATTGATGAACCAATGCAAGAAGTTTAGAAACTATAACTTTGATTCAATACTACGTGTCCTAACTCCAGGAAGGAATCTAGTTTGTAGTATAGAACATGCTCGTGAAGAGCCAATTCTTAATTGACAACAACTAAAGGTCATCTACCCTCCTTCAATTCTTCATTTTGTGTTTCTATGGTATATTCCTTATAAAGTGCCAAATTTCTCTCAAAGTAAGCAACCCCTTTGAATATAAAATACAAAATAGTTGAGATATGATTGAGAAATGGTCATTTATTTCTTGAAAGGATCTTCACAATTTCTTTGGTTATTTTCATCTCGAGAAACAAGAAATGACCCTAAGAAACAAAATGACCCTAAGAAGCTATCGTGATGTAATATAAGAAGCAATAGTCCACAGCTAGTAACTTTTAAAGCCAAATGATGTGTGAGGACATGGCCTTTATTTGGTTCTGTTTCATAGGAGTTTCGAGTAGAAATGGAACTTTGATGTACCATTTCCAGTAGTAAAAAGGGAAAACCTTATTTTTCCATGGGAAATAATTTACCTTTCCTTTTTCAAGATAATCTAAATCACAAAAAATATGAAATATACTGCACACATTCTTGGATAATGTGAAAGTGTAAAAGGAATACCCTACACAAGTGATGCACACATGTACATTTGAACACTAATAGATTTTTGTAGTTGAAATGCAATTCTTGTTTTCATTTAAATGTAGGGATTTTAAAGCAGGGAGAAATAATGGCTGCCAAATTAATAAGTGTTTCCTTGGGAAAAATTTAAATCTTGTATTGGGTGATGAAGATAATAGAGGTATTGAATCTTGATTCTTGACATCTATAGAGAACCCTAAAGCCTAACACAATCCAATGGAATTGACAAAAAAAACCCAAATAGAGTCAACCCTACTATAAGAGGAAGGCCCTGCAGTAAGAACTTACCATTTTGCAAGAGCTGAGGGCGAATGCTGTTTTGTAAGAGCTGAGGGCCAATGCTGTTCTGCAAGAGCTGAGAGCCAATGTTGTTCTGCAAGAGCTGAGGGAAAATGTTTTTAAGAGGCGACAAAGAATGCGTGTAAACTTAGAGGCGATGCGAGGCGAATGCGTGCAACGAGGCTCGGGGTGAATCTTGAGGGTAGATGTTGTTAAAGAGCTCGGGGAGGATGCGAGGAAAATGATGTTAAGAGTGGAGGGAGAATGCGTACGTGATATCGGACGTTAATGTAGCACACATGTACATTTGAACACTAATAGATTTTTGTAGTTGAAATGCAATGCTTGTTTTCATTTAAATGTAAGGGTTTTTAAAGCAGGGAGAAATAATGGCTGCCAAATTAATACGCGTTTCTTTGGGAAAAATTTAAATCTTGTATTGGGTGATGAAGATAATAGAGGGTATTGAATCTTGATTCTCGACATATAGAGAGAACCCTACAGCCTAACATAATCCAATGGAATTGACCAAAAAAAACCCAAATAGAGTCAACCCTACTATAGGAGGAAGGGCCTGCAGTAGGAACTTACCATTTTGCAAGAGTTGAGGGTGAATGCTGTTCTGCAAGCGAGAGGCGAGCATTTGGGGCGAATGTTGAGAGACAAATGTTGATACGCAGAGATGAGGGCGAATGATGAAGTGAGATGTTGTGCAAGAGCGAGAGAGCGAATGCACGCGTGATATGAGACGTTAATGTAGCTATTGCGACGGATCTGAAAATATTAAAATCATTTTTATGGCGTGAATATAAGTTTCATATTTTTATGTAGCGCGAATACAAGTTTCGAATTTTTATGTAGCGCGCATATAAGTGTCGTTATACGGAGTGGCGGAAAAAGCGTTGCTGTTGTGTTTGGGACCTCCAAGCGTGTGGTGCGACACTTAGACATTGTGTCGCACTTGCGATGTTTAGAGGCAGTCGTCGCAATAGCGACGCGTTGGGCCATAGTGTCGCAATTGCGACGTCTTCCTCCAAACGTCACAATTGCGACACTTTTCTAAGTGTCGGTATTGCGAAACATTTCTATAAACGTCGGTATAGTGACGGTTTCGGGCAGGATGGAAAAAATTTGGGGAAATTTCCGACATTTGGTCAAAAGCGTCGGAACCAAGTGTCGAAATTTCCGCCAAATGTAGTAGTGTTAGACACTAGCCAGCGATGTAGGAGGTTTTGTCCACATGTTGTGTGTTAGATTCCTATACCAATAGGTGTCATTTTTCATGATTGTCTTGATTGAACTATGGAATATGTTCAAACCTTTTCTTGAGCAAAGGTGTTCCATATTCTTGAAAAACCAAAAAATCAAAAAAGTTAAAAAATGTAAAGAGGGTATACCCTAAAAGAAAAATCAAAGGGTAAGAAAAATAAAATGGTCAAAAAAGTGAAAGAAATGAACCCCAAACAAAAAATAGACCAAGGAAAGTGTGCAAATCCAAAATGCCACTACTATTTTATTTTTGTAAATAAGCAATTGTGTGCAGCTTGTCAAACTTTTGCCACAATTTATGAAAGGTCAAATTGTTTAAACTTGACTTATTCATATTTCAATTTCATGTTATAGAATAGAGAATAAATATCTGACCAAACAGTTTAATCTTGGCAGATAAGTAGATAGGTAGAGTTATTAAAAGGTGCTCAACAGTTTAATTTGAGCCCTTGGATGTGATAAGGGTAGAATTAGATAGATTTGCCTTGTAAAAAGAAAAAATGTTGATAAGGGTTTGCAAGTCTAAATGCACCCTAATAAAGAAGAGAAAATGGTAGTATCAAGTAGATAGGGTAGGTAGATGGTGTTGCAAAGTTTTATATGATGAATGATGGTGCTGAATATGTTTAATATTTTACCTTCATCACAAGTACTCAATCAGAAAATGCACTAAAGAATTCACAAAAAGCAAAGTCAAAATCATTAACTTCCCACATCACTTTTCCCCTAAGTTTTACTAATTTTCCCAAAGTGCTAAGGTATTTGGAAATCAAAGGGGCTCAAGGCATTTCCTTGACTTTTGGAGGGACCGGACCCTCGGCCTGATGATCAAAAAGACCTAAGTACTTGAAGTTATCCATTATCATTCACTTTCAATCTTTTCCTAAGTAAAATCCCATTTTGCTTAGGAAAGTCATGCAAACTTCCATAAAAATCCCTCAAAATAACTTACTATTCTAAGTTTAAGTGTTGAAGATGATATATTGTAATTTACTTCAGAAATTGTCACTTTCTTAGATGTGCAAAGGATTTTGAGTTGTCTTTGTCCCTTTGTCATATTAACATTTAACTCTATTTACTAAATCCCTAGTGAAATGCCCTATCATAAGTATATAACTCCTTTTATATAAATATCCAAAAACCCCTCTATTATAAAGTTTAGCCAAAGTATTTATTTCTCCGTGCATTCAAATAAAAACCCACTATACAAGCCCTTTGGTTAAATATATCGTTATATAATACTGCCGCCCCTATGGTAAATTAATTATATCGGTTAATTTATCATATAATAAAAAAAACATATATGAGAAAATCTTTAAACATATGATATATATGTTTAATACAAAAAGAATAAACCCGAAGTTTTATTTTTAAAACCAAAACTTCGGAAAGATCCTCATGTCACCGTGGCCCATCCACTTGGCATCCCACCCAACGAAACCCCGCCGCGACCCCTATTTCCATTATAATTATGGGATTAATTAGTTATCAGGACTAATTAATAACCTTTCCTCCACCAATCATGTGCCACCCGGGATGATTAATTAAACGCTAATTATGCCGGGCCCGCGTGATAACCACCCCACTATCTCTCTGTCCTTTCAACCGTTGGATCTCCCCTCCACAAATCTAAGGCTAATACTCATTCTGCTAGCCATCCAATGTCAGAGCATTAACGCGCGAGGGCTTGGTGGTATTTGACTAGTCTTCCGTCCACGTGTCAATACTCCAATAGAATCGCTCCCCCCGCGTTCAATACCACTTTTGTCCATAAGCGGTGCAGGGACTAACCGCTTACCACCCAACCCCTGCCCACGTCAGCCCATACATCGATGACGTCAGTCCTCGGAAAAATAAAAAATCCCTTTTTAACTTGGAAATAAAACAAATTTTCGTGTTTTTTATGTCATTTTCATTATTTGAAAGCGACTGCGCCTTCCGCTACGAAATTCAAATTTTCACTGAAATCTACTATTCTATCCGATTTCGCTCCAGAATTCCGCCGGACCAGTGTTCGAGCATCCTTTTGCCACCGCCTGATACCTGTTAAAACCCAGTTTTCCTCCAAGAACAGGTATTTATTCTATTACGCCCCAAACTTCAAAAGAAACTCTGTGTTCCTTGTTTTTCCACTGAATCAATGTTAAAATCTTATTGCTAAGATCATTCCCTGGTTTTTAAAACTGTGAATTGTTCCCCTGAACCTGCAATTGTGCCAATTTCCCTCATTAAAACTAAAATTGCGCCTCGGCCTGTGAAGAAAACCCAGAAACTTCCATTTTGAATACACAAGAACCAAAATGGAAGCCCAGACAGCCCTGAATGTAACCCCATTGAATGCACCCCACAGAGAATTAGAATATTTGCCCTTAGTGGATAAGGAATTCCAAATTAAAGACTTAGTGTTTGATGAAAGCCCCCTTCGAAGCTATTTTCACTGCAGAGACGATTATTCGAAGGGATTGGATGTCATTGGACTGTGGGAATCCAATTTCCCGAGATATCTCATCCCCTCAGTCCTCATTTTCCCAGAAATTATCCACTACTGCCATTCTAACTATGATCCAACTCAAAGAGCAGTGATGTCCCCTGACCAGAGTGTTCTTTTCCCTATCACTCCTCAGGCCATCAATGCAATGCTCCATTTTGAACGTGGTTAAAACCTCACTCCCTTGTCCATTGGGAAATTGCTTGAAAAATCTACTCAGTTGTCCCCTGAAGAGGTGACCAGAAGATCACATCCTTGGATAAATAGTCTTAATACTAGTCATAATATTTGTTTACTCCAAGATTGTTATCAAATCTATTCAAACAGAGGTTAGAAAACATAACAGCTAAAGAGTATCAGTGGTTACAGTGTATCAGGTAAAAGTCAGTGAAAGTTAAAATGAAGTTACAGAGCAGTCAAAGGTAAACAGTAAAAGTAAATACAGAAGGCAGTAAAATGGTAAAAAGATATGATAATACTTTCACCAATAGTGAGGTTTATCTAAAGTGAAAGTAAAACAGTTAAAAGAACAAAAAAGTGAAAAGATGAAAAACACAACAAAAATGAACATTTTTGCAGAAATGTAATGTTTTAGTCATTGTTTTTCAGAAACTATTGTGATCAATCCAAGATTAAGTTTTCAAAAATGAAGGAGGTTTTTGTTCTTAAGAGGATTATCTACAAAAACCTCTCTCACTTTTCTAACAGCTATTATGGTTTTGGAAATATTAAACAATGATGGAAAGCACATTTTGCAGAAAATTCCATTTTAAGTCATCCTTTTGCAGAGAGGATTTTGGCCAATCCAAAATACTTCATAAAAAATGGAAGGAGGTTTTTGTTCCTAAGAAACCCATATACAAAAACCTATCTCAGTTTTTTCACAGTGATTTTATAATGAGAGATACATGCGCATCTTTACAGGCCATTTTTCAGACTCTGTAAAACTCTGTTTTACACATGTTTTACAGAGACTATTATGCACAGATGGAGAGGAATTTTGGGAAACTGAAAGAGGTTTATCTCAAAAAAATATTTATCTACAATAACCTCTTTCACTTTTTACATATATATTACGTATGGAGAAATAAAAAGATATCATTGGACCCCAATTTTGCAGAATTGTTGGAGCAGAATGCACAAAGAAAGGAGGCAGTTAGTGACTTGGATGCCTCATCATCAACTAAGAGTTGGATCAAATTCGAATTATCCTCTTTGTCATCACCTATCCATAAAAAATAGTGCCAAATAGATGCATTAGTTTGAGTTTCCTTTAATTAAGTTCTATTTATGTAAATAGTTGGAGAGATTTGTGAACCAATTTTGATATTTGTTTCAAGATATTTTAGTTTAGAATTTGTATAAATACTCCACTCTTGGAAGCATTTGGGGTGGATTCTATTACTTTGCTGTGACATTGAGGTTTTTGGAATAAAAAGCGTTTTGGAGAAATTTATTTGTGGCTTACTGGATGACAATTTGAAGCTCAGGACTTTTTGCAGGATTCATGTATCGGACTGCAGTTCAATAAGTTTTTCTATCCTATGTTTTAAGTTTTATATTTGTTTATAATATCATTGTGTCCATTTCTGAATAATTTACATAAAGGATTGAATCAGAATTTACTTAATTGTACTCTGATTTCAGATGTGATTATTCTTAATGTTTTCCTCTAAATTGGTTATAAGCACGAATTCTTAAATGCTCTTGCTTTACTAATTTAAACATTCTTGATTACTATAATAAAGAATTCTTCATTGCTCTTTGTTTGTAGTCATTTCATTTCTTTCTTTTGAACATGGTGAAAGATTCTTAGCTGCCTTTCATCCCTTCAAAATCATCCCATCCACTTTAAATTTTAAGGATTGTTCTCTGTCTGGCTATCTTGCCCTGCAAAGCCATCTTGTATGTAAAATAGAAATCCAGTAAAGCCATCCTTTGACTCCATAGCCCAATGGACTGAAAAATTTCAACCTTGCCCTTAGTTTGTGGATTCCACCACTTACAAACAAACTCTTGGACTTATAACTAGCCTAAAACCTTATAAGAACAAAGATAAATCATAAAGAGAGAGCCCTCTCTGGATGCAGATTGGCTAGATTCTGCATCTGAAGGTTGGTTTGTGGTTACCTCGGGTATACTTTCCTTTTCCACAACTTCAAGGAAAACCCGAGTGATAACATAGTGGTGACCATACTGGGGATCTGAATCATTTTATTGATACTATTGTTTGATTTATAAGCTATAGACAGAGTCTGAAGATCAGCCAGGTAGCCTTTGAAATGCTTTTGCTCTGCAACTGCATAGTAAACAAATGCTGCTTCAGTCTATCTCTGGTTTAGCTTATAAACTGAACTTTGGATTCAAAGCATTCAATCAGACTCTCTAGTTTAATAAATCTTTGAGAAAAATTTAATTAAAAATCTTAAATTTCTTAAAGAAATCATAGAAGTTGTTTTAAAAATTCATAAAAAAATAAAATAATCATAACATATTCAAAATTTGGTTTCCTGAAGAACTAACTTTTTCTTCAGAATTGTTTTACAGGTTTAGATCTGATCTATGATGGTGGACATGGATCAGACACACAAAGGTTAAAATCATCCACCTGGCGACTCCAAAATCAATTTCACTACTAAGACTCCACTAGAGGAATGAACCTGGAAGAACAATATGGAAAGATCAGGCTTTCAACTTGGATTGTTATCCAAGACATTATGTTCTTTCTAAATTGATAGAGTTTTCCAATGTATATTGTATTTTAGAGAAGATCTTAGAGTAGTTTTTAATTTATCTCTTTTGAAAATTGTAAATATAAAATCTCCATGCACATTTGAGCATCATTCTTCTGACTCTTTTGATATCATTTTCCAATCAAGACATTGTAGATCAGAGATCCAGAGCTTCAAGTTTTAGAGAAATTCCACAACCAAATAATCCATATTCCAAAGCATTAATAATGATACTGGATGACAGGGTTTGTGGAAAATCTTTCATTTGATGAAATTTTAAATGAATTCAGGGATGAGTTATCAAAACTTCAGTTTGATGAGGATTTTCTAAGAGCTTTCTTTCTTCTTTTTAAATCAAGAAAATGTTCTCCTCAAGTTAAAAAATGGCTTCTTGATATAATTTGCGAAAATTATGAAAATGAAATCAAACTTTTGCATTCTCAAATTCATTCATACAATTTCCGAAATCCTAAAGAATTCTTTGAAAATCTTCCTTCTCCAAAGCAAGAGGAAATTGTACTATCTTTTGACCTGCATATTGAGGATGATTATTCTTTCAAACACAAGACTGAGGAAATAGTTTCAAGGATTAATATTCAGAATACAACTGAGCAACTAGTCATTGAAGAACTAGAAACACAAATCATACATTATGCTTTTAATGATCCTATAGCCAATTATATGGAGAATATTTTTACCTCAAATCTGCAAACATGTTTTATCTATGAAGATCAAATATATCAGAAATTTCCATTTCACATCTTATCGTTGATTATAAAGGCACATGATCATAATATACTTCCAATTTTGATCACAAGCAATCAAGTTATCCATTTATTTTTACAGCTACTTGATTGGCTTCATTGGAATTTTTGCATTACCTGATTCAATAAGGTTTTTAGTAGATTAGAGTAGGTAAATGAGTGCTAATAAGCTCAGAATTTTGAGCATTTTTTTTAGTTTTTCAATTTTCAGCTAGTTTTTCATTAAGTTGGTTTGAAAATTTTTGTGTGTTGTTAGATCAGATTTCAGGTTGCAGAAAAAGGACTATATTCAATTCAAGATTTTCAACCACAACAAATTCATGTTTGGGATTGGAACAAGGCAGAAAATTCCTAACTGGGCAACAAAGTTTTAAGTTTTGAGTGGATAATAACTTACTGGAGTTGAAGCCTGAAGTGAAGGCCCTAAGCTTCAAAAGTTCCACTATCATATGTACAATAAAGCTATCAGAAGAAGGAGATTACATGGTTTAGTTTGAAGACATTTTGAGGCATCTGACCTGCTGTTCTTGACTTTCCACAAGGAAAAGCCATCCCCAAGTGGAGCCAGTGTTAGACTCCTATACCAATAGGTGTCATTTTTCATGATTGTCTTGATTGAACTATGGAATATGTTCAAACTTTTTTCTTGAGCAAAGGTGTTCCATATTCTTGAAAAACCAAAAAATCAAAAAATTTAAAAAATGTAAAGAGGGTATACCCTAAAAGAAAAATCAAAGGGTAAGAAAAATAAATTGGTCAAGAAAATGAAAGAAATGAACCCCAAGCAAAAAATAGACCAAGGAAAGTGTGCAAATCTAAATGCCACTACTATTTTATTTTTATAAATAAGTAATTGTGTGCAGCTTGTCAAATTTTGCCACAATTTATGAAGGGTCAAACTGTTTAAACTTGACTTATTCATATTTCAATTTCATGTTATAGAATAGAGAATAAATATCTGACCAAACAGTTTAATCTTGACAGATAAGTAGATAGGTAGAGTTATTAAAAGGTGCTCAACAGTTTAATTTGAGCCCTTGGATGTGATAAGGGTAGAATTAGATAGATTTGCCTTGTAAAAAGAAAAAATGTTGATAAGGGTTTGCAAGTCTAAATGCACCCTAATAAAGAAGAGAAAATGGTAGTATCAAGTAGATAGGGTAGGTAGATGGTGTTGCAAAGTTTTATATGATGAATGATGGTGCTGAATATGTTTAATATTTTACCTTCATCACAAGTACTCAATCAGAAAATGCACTAAAGAATTCACAAAAAGCAAAGTCAAAATCATTAACTTCCCACATCACTTTTCCCCTAAGTTTTACTAATTTTCCCAAAGTGCTAAGGTATTTGGAAATCAAAGGGGCTCAAGGCATTTCCTTGACTTTTGGAGGGACCGGACCCTCGGCCTGATGATCAAAAAGACCTAAGTACTTGAAGTTATCCATTATCATTCACTTTTAATCTTTTCCTAAGTAAAATCCCATTTTGCTTAGGAAAATCATGCAAACTTCCATAAAAATCCCTCAAAATAACTTACTATTCTAAGTTTAAGTGTTGAAGATGATATATTGTAATTTACTTCAGAAATTGTCACTTTCTTAGATGTGCAAAGTATTTTGAGTTGTCTTTGTCCCTTTGTCATATTAACATTTAACTCTATTTACTAAATCCCTAGTGAAATGCCCTATCATAAGTATATAACTCCTTTTATATAAATATCCAAAAAACCCTCTATTATAAAGTTTAGCCAAAGTATTTATTTCCCCGTGCATTCAAATAAAAACCCACTATACAAGCCCTTTGGTTAAATATATCGTTATATAATACTGCCGCCCTTATGGTAAATTAATTATATCGGTTAATTTATCATATAATAAAAAAAACATATATGAGAAAATCTTTAAACATATGATATATATGTTTAATACAAAAAGAATAAACCCAAAGTTTTATTTTTAAAACCAAAACTTCGGAAAGATCCTGATGCCACCGTGACCCATCCACTTGGCATCCCACCCAACGAAACCCCGCCGCGACCCCTATTTCCATTATAATTATGGGATTAATTAGTTATCAGGACTAATTAATAACCTTTCCTCCACCAATCATGTGCCACCCGGGATGATTAATTAAACGCTAATTATGCCGGGCCCTCGTGATAACCACCCCACTATCTCTCTGTCCTTTCAACCGTTGGATCTCCCCTCCACAAATCTAAGGCTAATACTCATTCTGCTAGCCATCCAATGTCAGAGCATTAACGCGCGAGGGCTTGGTGGTATTTGACTAGTCTTCCGTCCACGTGTCAATACTCCAATAGAATCGCTCCCCCCGCGTTCAATACCACCTTTGTCCATAAGCGGTGCGGGGACTAACCGCTTACCACCCAACCCCTGCCCACGTCAGCCCGTACATCGATGACGTCAGTCCTTGGAAAAATAAAAAATCCCTTTTTAACTTGGAAATAAAACAAATTTTCGTGTTTTTTATGTCATTTTCATTATTTGAAAGCGACTGCGCCTTCCGCTACGAAATTCAAATTTTCACTGAAATCTACTGTTCTATCCGATTTCGCTCCAGAATTCCGCCGGACCAGTGTTCGAGCATCCTTTTGCCACCGCCTGATACCTGTTAAAACCCATTTTTCCTCCAAGAACAGGTATTTATTCTATTACGCCCCAAACTTCAAAAGAAACTCTGTGTTCCTTGTTTTTCCACTGAATCAATGTTAAAATCTTATTGCTAAGATCATTCCCTGGTTTTTAAAACTGTGAATTGTTCCCCTGAACCTGCAATTGTGCCAATTTCCCTCATTAAAACTAAAATTGCGCCTCGGCCTGTGAAGAAAACCCAGAAACTTCCATTTTGAATACACAAGAACCAAAATGGAAGCCCCGACAGCCCTGAATGTAACCCCATTGAATGCCCCCCACAGAGAATTAGAATATTTGCCCTTAGTGGATAAGGAATTCCAAATTAAAGACTTAGTGTTTGATGAAAGCCCCCTTCGAAGCTATTGTCACTGCAGAGACGATTATTCGAAGGGATTGGATGTCATTGGACTATGGGAATCCAATTTCCCGAGATATCTCATCCCCTCAGTCCTCATTTTCCCAGAAATTATCCACTACTGCCATTCTAACTATGATCCAACTCAAAGAGCAATGATGTCCCCTGACCAGAGTGTTCTTTTCCCTATCACTCCTCAGGCCATCAATGCAATGCTCCATTTTGAACGTGGTTAAAACCTCACTCCCTTGTCCATTGGGAAATTGCTTGAAAAATCTACTCAGTTGTCCCCTGAAGAGGTGACCAGAAGATCACATCCTTGGATAAACAGTCTTAATACTAGTCATAATATTTGTCTACTCCAAGATTGTTATCAAATCTATTCAAACAGAGGTTAGAAAGCATAACAGCTAAAGAGTATCAGTGGTTACAGTGTATCAGGTAAAAGTCAGTGAAAGTTAAAATGAAGTTACAGAGCAGTCAAAGGTAAACAGTAAAAGTAAATACAAAAGGCAGTAAAATGGTAAAAAGAGATGATAATACTTTCACCAATAGTGAGGTTTGTCTAAAGTGAAAGTAAAACAGTCAAAAGAGCAAGAAAGTAAAAAGATGAAAAAACATAACAAGAAGGAACATTTTTGCAGAAATTGCATATTTTAGTCATAGTTTTGCAGAAACTATTGTGATCAATCCAAGATTAATTTTGAAAAACTGAAGGAGGTTTATGTTCTTAAGAGGATTATCTACAAAAACCTCTCTCACTTTTCTAACAGCCATTATGGTTTTGGAAATATTAAACAATGTTGGAAAGCACTTTTTGCAGAAAATTCCAGTTTAAGTCATCATTTTGCAGAGAGGATTGTGGCCAATAAAAAATACTTCATACAAAACTGAAGGAGGTTTTTGTTCCTAAGAGACCCATCTAGAAAAAAATATCTCAGTTTTTTCACAGTGGTTTTATAATGAGAGATACATGTGCATCTTTACAGGCCATTTTTCAGACTCTGTAAAACTCTGTTTTACACATATTTTTTACAGAGACTATTATGCATAGCTGGAGAGGAATTTTGGGAAACTGAAAGAGGTTTATCTCACCAACATATTTATCTACAATAACCTCTTTCACTTTTTTCATATCTATTACGGATTGAGAAATAAAAATATATCATTGGACCCCAATTTTGCAGAATTGTTGGAGCAGAATGCACAAAGAAAGGAAGCAGTTAGTGACTTGGATGCCTCATCATCAACTAAGAGTTGGATCAAATTCGAATTCTCCTCTTTGTCATCACATATCCATACAAAATAGTGCCAAATAGATGCATTAGTTTGAGTGTCATTTACTTAAGTTCTATTTATGTAAAATAGTTGGAGAGATTTGTGAACCAATTTTGATATTTTTTCAAGATATTTTAGTTTAGAATTTGTATAAATACTTCACTATTGGAAGTATTTTGGGTGGATTCTATTACTTTGCTGTGACATTGAAGTTTTTGGAATAAAAGCGTTTTGGAGAAATTTATTCGTGGCTTGCTGGATGACAATTTGAAGCTCAGGACTTTTTGCAGGATTCATGTGTCGGACTGCAATTCAATAAGTCTTTCTATCCTATGTTTTAAGTGTTATATCTGTTTATAATATCATTGTGTCCATTTATGAATAATTTACATAAAGGATTGAATCAGAATTTACTTAATTGTACTCTGGTTTCAGATGTGATTATTCTTAATGTTTTCCTCTAAATTGGTTATAAACACGAATTCTTAAATGCTCTTGCTTTGCTAATTTAAACATTATTGATTACTATAATAAAGAATTCTTCATTGCTCTTTGTTTGTAGTCATTTCATTTCTTTCTTTTGAACATGGTGAAAGATTCTTAGCTGCCTTTCATCCCTTCAAAATCATCCCATCCACTTTAAATTTTAAGGATTGTTCTCTGTCTGGCTATCTTGCCCTGCAAAGCTATCTTGTGTGTAAAATAGAAATCCAGTAAAGCCATCCTTTGACTCCATAGCCCAATGGACTGAAAACTTTCAACCTTGCCCTTAGTTTGTTGATTCCACCACTTACAAACAAACTCTTGGACTTATAACTAGCCTAAAACCTTCTAAGAACAAAGATAAATCATAAAGAGAGAGCCCTCTCTGGATGCAGATTGGCTAGATTCTGCATCTGAAGGTTGGTTTGTGGTTACCTCGGGTATACTTTCCTTTTCCACAACTTCAAGGAAAACCTGAGTGATAACACTGTGGCTAGGAGGGCTTGAAAAAAATTTAAATTGTAACAGCTAGGTGTTAATACCTCAGCTAACTTTTTTATTTAGATCAATTAGGGTAGGTAGAAGTCGAATAGTTAGATTCGATCCAATTGTCATGTTCAGTTAGTTGAATTATAGCAATAAGGCGTTTGATATTCTAAACGGTCCTCGTAGAGGAACCGAAGAGTCACATTGTAATGTATATAAATTGTATTCCTCGGATGTATTAAAAAAGAGAGAGAGAGGAGGAGATCCCTTCAATAAATTCTGCGTGTTACACAATTGCTTCCGATTGAATAAAAATCCAGCTCCCGTTGAATATCAAATTGTCACGAGTTAATGTTTGTAAGGAATTTTGTTTAATTGTGGAGCGATTGAAGTCTGTGCATGTATGATTGTTGAACTGAACTGTCGTATAGTTTCCACGTCCCTCTTTCCACTGGTTCTTTCAATTTGTTCGAACAAACTTTGTTGAATTGATTCCCCTCGCAGAAGAAGTCCGTGCATAACGGTGGTTGACTAACTCGATCCTAATGATAGTGAAATCCCGTCAGAAGAGAAGTGCAATCATTTGTTGTTAACCCTGCCGAGGATAGACCTGAATCAACTGAGTAGGAAGGATAGCGCGAACCTAAATTAACCTTGGTTAATCATTGTTCAAAACCGTGAGTGGATTGGCAAAAACCGGATTGCCCATATCGCACCGCTTTTGTGGGTTGAGCGGTATTACAAGTTTGGGAGGGATTCCATTGAATGGTGGACAAGTAGCACATAGTGGGACTGTGAAAACCGCTTTTCCAAGTGCCATCGCACGCTAACGTTCGTACCAGGAGGCGGAGCGATATCGCCGGACATCGTCGATCTCGAAGGGGGTCATCGGATGGTGGTCGTTCGACGGAGATGCACGAAGGATAATTAGGTATGGTGCATGTGTTTGATTGGGCGATTGGTCGTAGAGGTGGGGCCCGGAGCCAAGGTTTATTACACAGTTGTTTGTTCAAAATAGAACATTTGATTTATATAAAGCGCGAAGGGTTAAACCTTTATTATAATGTTCGGAGATAATATATAAGCCGGGAGGTATAATATAACATTCGAAAGTTGTGAATATGTTTATTTGTCAATTTCTTTGAAATTGATAAATAAATTAAAAAGAAAGAAGACCACATGGAGGTGAAATAAGTGCTTTGAGTAAACTGCAGACAGAGCCATGACTACAGTTGACCATCTCTCCTTAAGGGTCCGAAATTCAGTTTTGTTGCGTCAAGGAGCAGATGTCAATCCAACTCTATTCAAAATATTGGTTGGCAGCCTCATGTATCTCACAGCGACAAGACCAGATATTATGCAGGGAGTGAGTTTGATTTCTAGATTTATGGAGACTCCAAAAGACAGACATTGGAGTGTTGGAAAAATAATTATGAGATACATAGCAGGAACCAGAGATTATGGCATAATGTATGCAAGTACAAAAAAGAAAGAATTAATTGGATATACAGATAGTGATTTTGCAGGAAGTTTGGATGATCGGAAGAGCACATCTGGTTATGTGTTTCATCATTAGGGGAATTTTGAGGTCTAAAATGGGCCTCCTAAAAAAAATGTACAATCAAAATTCACTGTATGAGAACCAATCACATTTTAAGGGATGGCATCATCCATAATGGTTGAGGTGGCATTGCTTGAGTTAAAAGTACTTACTTGTCACATTCTTAATGGTGGATACAAACTCATGGTTAACCATGGTAGTGCTCTAAGTACTGTTAAAGTAAAAGTAAAGTACTCATAATAAATGTCATTTCACACTTTATTAATAAAAATATATTATTATCATTTCATATTTCTTGAAAGAAATAATGCATATCTCTATACATTTATTATATTATATTATATTATTTTATTTTTATATAGTATATTAATTACATGTTATTATATAATTTAAATAATATAAATTTTAATTAATAGCATATAATATAATTAAGAATTTATAAATTTATATTTATATTTTATTTTAAGTTATTTAAGTACAAAGGACAAATGCATTAGTTGTTCAATGATAATGATTTTTTCTTGAAAAACTCATTCTTATTTATAATCACATCAATACAATTTTTTTATTAATTTTATTTTGACACAACTTTTGAATTGAATTTAACTATGGTTACATGGATTGTGGTGCAAAAAGTGAATTTCAAATTCATAAATATTATTTTATTGGTTTAGCTATTATTTTATAATTTCCTTAGGAGTCCCGTTTTAGACCTAAAAATTCCCTAATGCTTGGTTCAGGAGTGATAGCATGGGCATCTAAGAAGCAGCCTATTGTGACATTGTCATCAGTAGAAGCAGAATATGTAGCAGCGACTTCAGCATCATGTCAAGCAGTATGGTTAGAAGAGTATTGGATGGACTCAAACAGAAACAACAAGGATCAACAACGATGTACTATGACAACACATCATCGATTGCACTATCCAAGAATAGTGTGTTTCATCAAAAGAGAGAATATTGATACTATATATCACTTTATTCGAGAACTTGTGAGCAATGGAGAAGTTCACTTGAAACCTTGTAGAACGAGTGATCAATTGGCTGATATCGTTACAAAGCCATTAGTTGTAGATTTGTTTGAGTTTCTCAAAAGAAACCTGGGTGTTGTAAGCCTAGCTGAGACATAGACTAGTAGGCATGTTTGAGTTGTCATGAGTTATGTTTTAGTTTAGCGGTCGTAATTAAGGGGGAGTGTTAAAATATATAATTACTTCCCGCATGCAGAGGTAGACAAACAGTTAAGTGAATCAGTTAAGTCAAGTTACAGATAGATTTGGTGAGTAAGTTAGAGAGTGAATTAAGAGAGTTGATCAAGTTCAGTTATGTGAGAGTCTGTGCATGTCAATTTAGGTTAAATACCCTTCACCCGATTCATTGTATTTATTTTTTAGATTTAGAGTGATTAAGATTAATGAAGAGCCGCAGCTCATTGTTTTGTGTGTGAAATACTTATGTTATTGCGTGATTGAATCCTCTGGCTATCCAAAAAATTTGTATCAGAGCTAAGGAAGGATCAGAAGATCCGTGAGTGAGCAAAGCCAGTGAAGAAGGCCGAGAGCAGAGGGTCGTCAAAATTTTTTTTACAAAAAAAATTAAAAAATTTCCCACAGAGGTCCACACATTTTCAGTACAACACTTGTGGAGGGTCTGCAACTTCTCCTAAGAAAAACTATGGATATATCGTCAAACTTACGATTTTCCAAAAATCAAGTTTACACCATGGTTTTCTGGTTTCGGGGGTGCGGTGTCAGGTTTTCTAATTAAACGCCGACAGCGAGAGAAGGACCGCCGTGAGTAAATACTTAACACACGTCAACAAAGATCGGGGTGTTAAATGTTATAAAAGGAGTATGTATAAGAATTAATTATTGATTGATTTTTGATACTATTTTAAGTTATTCCAAAAGAGCACGTGTGTTTTTTTTTTAAGCAAGGATTAAAAAAAAGGAGGGGGCGTACGTAAGCTTTTTTTCAAGGAGCATTAATTTTTCATAAGATTTAGTGAGTATTAAAAGGGTTTGAAAAGAGTATTCGAATTCAAAAAGGTGTTTTTTTTTAAATGGGATTATCTTAAAGATTTTGAAGAGTAAGGTTTTTTTACAAGGAGATTTATAAAATAAAGCTTTGAGAGAGAGTTTTTTTTATAAAAGTTTTTTATATATAAATTTCTTTTCTAAAGGGATTTATTATATCAAAACAAAGATAAAAAATTTTTTAAAGGAGCTTAGCAAAGCCTTTATAAAAAAAAAAGAAGAGAAATTTAGGGCTTTTGTTAGACAATATTTTTGTTTGAGGTAAGATAGCCACATCAAATTTTTAGCCACAACTTCCTTCTTTCACCGGGAAAGATTAGGATGTGTGGGCTATTAAAATGGAGACTATGCTAAAAGCGCATGATGTATGGGATCATGTCAAGTTTGGGTTTGCAGAACCTCAAGATTATGCAGAAGAATGAGCCCTTAGTAATGCAGAAAGGGAACAATGGAAGAAAGATAAGTGGAAGAATGCACAAGAGTTTCTTCTTATCCAGCAGGGAGTGGACCAAGCAGTATTCCAGAAGATCATGATAACTTCTTCATCAAAGGAAGCAAGGGAAACTTTGACGACAAGTTATCAAGGTATGGACAAATTTAATATTTTTAAATTGGACAATACTAGGAGAGACTTTGAAATTCTGCAGATGAAGGACACAGAGGACATTGATTCCTTCATGAATAGGGTCATGTATGTCCTCAATCAGTTAAAAATATATGATGAAGATGTTAAAGATCGAACAGTGATTGAGAAGGTTCTTTGATCTTTGTATACCAAGTTTGATGTTGTGGTAGCAGCCATAGAAGAAGCGAAGGATTTGGAGAAATTGACGGTTGATGAGTTGATGGGATCCCTTCTATTGCATGAAGCAAGTATAGACAGAAATAAGGATTCCACTCTAGAAACCGCATTCAAAAGTCAAGTTTATATTTCAAGAGGTTGAGACAGAGGTCGATCAAGAGGCAAAGGACGAAGCAACAACTATGGTGGTCACAAAGATGGCCGAGAAGAGCATGAGCATCAAAGTGGAAGCAGTAGCAGTAGAAGATTTCCAAAAAATCAAAGGTTTGACAAATCAAATGTAAATTTTTATTATTGCAATAGATTTGGTCATTATGCTCGTGATTGTAGGAAGAAGAGAGTTGATCAAGGAAAACAGAGAGCTAATGTTAGTACAGAGAATACTGACTCCATGTTTCTAGCATGCAACACCATGAATGCACCATCTAATAAGGTCTGGCTATTAGATAGTGGTTGTAGTAACCACATGACAGGCAACAAGAATTTGGTTGCCAATTTGGATGCCTCCGTGAAGACAGAGGTAAAGTTGGGGACTAACAAGACTCTGGATGTAGATGGCAAAGGAGTGGTCAACATTGTGACCAAGTAGGGGGAGCCAAAGACCATATCAGAGGTATACTATGTCCCTAGACTCAAACACAATTTGATTATTGTTAGTCAATTAACGCAGAAAGGATACAAAGTTATCTTTCAGGGGCAAAAATGTGTTATTTACGGCAAATCCCCAAGCAAGCAGCTGATTGCAAAGGTGCAGATGATGAGGAACATACTCTTTCCTCTAATTATGAACTACAGTGATCAGGTTAGTTCTTTTACAACTTCATGTTCTCATGATTAATGGTTATGGCACTTTCAGTTTGGACACTTGCATTTTTCCGGTTTAAGATTGTTGCAGCAAAAACAGATGGTGAGAGGTTTACCTCCCATCAAAGAGCCTGCTAGAACTTGTCAGTGTTGCATCTTGGGAAAGCAACACCGTGAAATTTTTCTGAAAGGCATTTCTTATAGAGAAAAGAAACCACTTGAATTGGTGCATACCGACTTGTGTGGACCTATGAGGACACAGTCGATTGGTGGAAGTTGTTACTTCCTCACTTTTATTGATGATTATAGTAGGAAGACTTGGGTTTAATTTTTTAAGCAGAATTTTGAAACTTTTGCAAAGTTCAAAGAGTTCAAAGCCTTAGTGGAGAACCAAAGTGATAGATAGATCAAGGTGTTGAGATTTGATCGTGGTGGAAAATATGATTCGAAAGCATTCCATGAGTACTGCAAACAACATGGAATCCAAGTACAGTTTACAACCAGATACACACTGCAGGAGAATGGTGTAGCAGAGAGAATGAACCGAACAATCATGAACATGACAAGGAGCATGTTGAAAGCAAGACACCTATCTAATGAATATTGGGCAGAAGCAGTTGCATGTGTTGTCTATGTGATAAATAGATCTCTTACAAAGAGCGTGATGAATAGAGTTCCAGAGGAAGCATGGTCAAGTATGTCATGCAGTGTATCTCATTTTAGAGTTTTTGGATGTGTATCCTATGCACATGTGCCTAAGAAAATAAGAGGCAAAATAGATGATCAAAGTGAAAAATGCATATTTACTGCTTATAGTGAGCAATCAAAAGCTTACAAATTGTATAACCCTATCACCAAGAAGACAATCATTAGCAGAGATGTTGTGTTCAAAGAACAAGAGTCATGGAATGGGACTGTAGACACACTAACTAATGCACAAACACCATTGATGGAAAAGGATGATGTAGAAGAAGAGAAGAAGCAAGAATCAAAAGAACAGACACCAAACAGAGTCACACCAGCAAGGACTCCAAGATTTTCAGAGCATCATGGATCTTCAAGCAGATCAACGGACTAGAATTATCCAAGCAGCGAATCAGGTAATGAATCAAGCAATGGTAAGAAAAATATGAGAAGTCTAAAAGATATTTATGATGATTTGGATGTTAGTTCAAATTTTTCATTTTTGGCATTCCAACCTTCCTTGTTTGAAGAAGCAATCAGAGATTACAATTGGGTGCAAGCCATGGATGACGAGATGAATTCAATTGAAAAGAATGATACATGGGATTTGGTTTATTTACCAAACGATAAAAATCTCATTGGTGTGAAGTGGGTGTACAAGACTAAAGTGAATGAGAAAGGTGAGATTGATAGATTTAAAGCAAGACTTGTATCTAAAGGATTCTCGTAGCAACCAGGAATAGACTTTGGGGAAATATTTTCTCCGGTAGCCATATTGGATACTGTAAGTGTAGTTCTAGCGACAATAGCACAAAACAAGTGGAAAGTATACCAGATGGATGTCAAATTAGCCTTCTTGAATGGAATTTTAAAAGAAGAAATTTATGTGCAGCAGCCTCCAGGTTATGAAGTTTAAGGTAAAGAAGATAAAGTTTACAGATTGAAGAAAGCACTCTATGGACTAAAGCAAGCACCTAGAGCATGGTATAGCAGAATTGACAGCTACATGATCAAGAATGGTTTTTGCAGAAGCAACATTGAGCCTACCTTATACACAAAGGTAAATGAGCATGGACAGATTTTGATAGTTTGCTTATATGTTGATGATATGATTTTTACAGGTGATCTTGAGATAGATGAATTTAAAGTAGCCATGATGAAAGAATTTGAGATGACAGATCTAGGTCTCATGAAATATTTTCTTGGCATTGAAGTTGAGCAATCTAAAAAAGGCATTTTTATTTGCCAAAATAAGTATGCAAAAGATTTGTTGAAAAGATTCAGGATGGATAATTCCAAACCTGAACCTACACCAGTTGCAACAGGTACAAAGTTAAGTAAGGATGATGAAGGAGCAGATGTCAATCCAACTCTATTTAAAAGATTTGTTGGCAACCTCATATATCTCACAGTGACAAGACCAGATATTATGCAAGGAGTGAGTTTGATTTCCAGATTTATGGAGACTCCAAAAGACACACATTAGAGTGTTGGAAAAAGAATTCTCAGATACTTAGCAGGAACCAGAGATTATGGCATAATGTATGCAAGTACAGAAAAGAAAGAATTAATTGTGATATCCAGATAGTGATTTTGCAGGAACTTTGGATGATCAGAAGAGCACATCCGGTTATGTGTTTCGTTAAAGCTGGTTCAAGAGTGACAGTGTGGTATCTATAATAAACTATTGTATATTATCATCAAACAGAACCTTAATATGTAGCAAAGACTTCATGGAAGAACAAGGTGATATGGTTAAGAACATATTGGACGGAGTCAAGCAGAACAACAAGGACTTAATAGCATATACCTGCACAACATCGGGGCCGACGTCGGTACCCGTCCAGAATAGTGCAGCCATCAGCAGCAAGCATATTGATACTAGATATCACTTTATTTGAGAACTTATGAGCAATGGAGAAGTTCTCTTGAAGCCTTGTAGAACGAGTGATCAATTGGTTGATATCTTTACAAATCCATTAGTAGTAGATTTGTTTGAGTTTCACAAAAGAAACTTGGGTGTTGTAAGCCTAGCTGAGACATAGATTAGTAGGCATGTTTGAGTTGTCATAAGTTATGCTTTAGTTTAGCGGTCGTAATTAAGGGGGAGTGTTAAATTATATAATTACTTCCCGCATGCAGAGTTAGACAAACAGTTAAGTGAATTAGTTGAGTTAATTTATAGATAGATTTGGTGAGTAAGTTAGAGCGTGAATTAAGCGAGTTGATCAAGTTTAGTTATGTGAGAGTGTGTGCATTTCAATTTAAGTTAAATACCCTTCACCGGGTTCATTGTATTTAGTTTTGAGATTTAAAGTGATTAAGATTAACGAAGAGCTTCATCTCATTGTTTTGTGTGTGAAATAATTGTGTTATTGTGTGATTGAATCCTCTGGCTATCCAACAAATTTCTCATAGCTGCCTTGCAGGTAGAAAAATCAAAATCAAACCGGTCATTGTAATAGCTAACTATGACTTCTTTCAATTGAAAATCACTCTGAATTTGAATTGCTAATTAGGTATTTTTTTAATATGCAAATTAGCATAGTTTATAAGAATGTGGATTTATATTGTTTTCCTTAATCATACCGAGTATGATAAATTTAATTATTAGTAAATTACAGTTATTTTTAATTCATATTTATTGAAAACAAAATTGTTTATACCTTTTCCTTTTATGTAAATAGAGATATACATAAATAAAAATAACAAATTTCAACTAAATTTTTTATCAAATTTAATATTTAGGAGATTAAAACATATTATATAAAAAAAAAAATTATTTATATTAACATTAATTACATATGTGTGTAATTTTTTCATTATTCATTAATATAAAGAATTTAAAAATTAAGTAAATGTCGACACTACTATGATTTCTTTCAATTGAAATTACGTTGAACTTTTATCTTATTTCTACTACTCTCATTGGGGTTAAAGGACAAAGAGCACATTCATACCAATCTCTCCATTCCACTGCAGGCCGCGTTGCAAGTAGGAAAATCAAGTTGGCCATTGTAATAGGTAACTATGATTTCTTTCAATTGAAAACCATTGTGAACTTGTATCTTGTTATCACTATTCTCATAGGGTTTAATGGACAAAGGTCTAATTCCAATCTCTCCATTCCACTGCAGGTTTCATATTTGCAGGAGTTGCGCTGACAAGAGGGACGCCAAGGTAAGATAATATTTCAATGACGATGCTAAGAGGGATGCCAGGATATGTTGCGCCAGAGGTGTGGTCAAGAGATATGGGTCATGTTACTGATAAATTAGATTTTTATAGTTTCGGAATGCTGTTGCTAGAGATTGTTGGGGATAGAAAGAATATCGATGTCGAGGTAGACCGGTCTAGTCAGTGATACTTCGTTGAGTGGGCCTTCAAGCTCACTAAGAGCAATGAGTTGGGGATGACATTGCGAGGAGAGGAAATGGAAGCTGGAGATAAGTAGATAGCGAGGAGACTCGCAAAGTTGGATTGTGGTGTATTCAGTACAACTCCACAGATCGTCCTTGTATGACGAGGGTTGTCCAAATGTTAGAAGTAAATGGAAAGGACGTTCTCAACTTCGTTACCCTTCAATTCGTCGTCTACGCTTGAAAATACTATACTCTCTTCCAGGGTAAATTTATTTTCAATTGAATTTTTATCATATTTTTCCATCTTAAACCGTGTCAGGTACGCCCTCCCAGTGCCAGGTGCACATCACCGACTTCAAATCAACTTTTGAGTGCCTTCCCAAAGTCAAAATTGGGCTCATGATAGCTCATTGGAAAGATATCTTTCTTGGGTAAAAAATAGACCTATCAAGCACTAAAATGATCCAGTATAACCCCTCAAAAATAAATTCTCCCAAGACTGGTCAAAAGTGCAAAATGAGGGTACAAAAATGTATTGTGCTTTTGCAAGCAAGTTTTGGAGACCTTCCTCAACTCCAAATTAAACTCAGCATAGCTCATGGGAAATATATCTCTATCTCATTTTCATGTTACTTATCAATCAACTCATTTCAACACTTCATCAAGGAGAAATATTGATTTTCCCAAGTTCTCTCGAGAAATGCAGAAAACCTCTTGTAGCAATTGTATTTTTGACATTTCTCAAAAACCATGACACCTGTGTAAAACATGAAGGAGGTTTTTCTTCCTTGGCCTATGATGGACAAAAACCTCTCTCACTTTTTTCAAATTCATCTCTTTTTTTTTCAAAAACACTATTTGAAGAAAAACTGGCCGTATGTGTGGCAAATGATTTGTCCCTTGGAATGAATTATTGAAAAAAAGATGGAGACATGATATTTATGAGTTGGAATGGTCTCATAATTTCTCAAATAACCTCCCTTATGCATCCTCTACTCATATGTCTCTGATTCCATAGCAAACCCTAGCTCAATGGGAGAGGAAATTAGGGTTTGGTGTAGGCAAAATAGGGGATTTAGGACTACGTTGTAGAGGGATGGGAATGAAGGGGTTAGGGGTTGTCTAAAATATTGGGAAAATTTTGGGGGATAGGTATAGATGTTAAAGAGTGTAGGGAAGTGGAATTTCTAGAAATGAGTGAGGGGAAGGGGTCCAAAAGGGAAAAACACAACCCTAACCTAGGAAGGAATCAAAAGTGTAGCAATAGGCTAGGGTTTGTAGGAAAGTGAGGGAAATGAGAAGAATGGGATTGAGAAAAGGTCAAGGGAGGTAGATGGAGTGTAGGTAAGTGAGATATCGATGGATGAGAGTGAAAATGAGCCTTTACTTGGTCTTTGATGGCCTTTATACCTTGTTTAAATTTTCAAAATTGGTCTTAGGACCCACTTTTTCTTTCTCAAACTTGACTTGTATTTTACAATTTAACTTTGAACTTGGTCTTTTGATTTGATATTCTTGGTGCATTTGGAAACATAATTAATTTGAAACTCTTCCTTTTGGATGATGGAACTTTGAACTTGCAACACTTGGAACCATGAGAATTATTATATATTAAAACCATAAAATTACATTTTGGAATGAAACTCACACTTGAAATCAAAATTATGACTTTGGAAACCATATTTTAATGCTTGAAAATCCTCTTTAGATGGTAAAGGGATATTATTTAGATCACTCTCCTAATTTTTTTGACCTTATGCAATGAAATGGTGTTTTATTTGGACCTTGAAGAATGAAACCTAGAGACCTAATGAAGATTTTGAGTTACCAGACTTCATGGTGACCTGACTGACTTAATGAAATGATGAAATGGACTTTCATGATTGAAGTATGCTCAGCAAGACATGAAGGTGGGATAGCAAGTATGAATTTTTGAGGAAGAGTGAAATTTTTTGACTAGGGCTACCATTAGTGAGTAAATTTTTGAATGAAGACCTAGGTAAAATGAAAAAAAATTCTAAGGGAGACCCTAAAATGATATGAAAAGATTATTTTTGATCATGAATGGCTGTATGCAAATACTGACACTAACAAAAACTACAAAATTAACAAAATAAGTATAATATTTTGATATCACAGAAGTAATTGGAAACGTTATGGAAGAGATTGAAGAATTAGAAAGGTATCAATATGATGTAGATAGTGAAGTCCACTATCCATACACATGTGTGGGATATGAAATTGAAGTTGAATATGATGAAATTGAAAACACCATTGCAACAAAAATGATAGGTGATAAGAACCTAGTTGTCAATATTTAATTTGATTATGTAGTTGAATTCACATCTCTTGAAGAGTGGCTTTCTAATACTAAGTATGATAAATATAAACGTGGTTATGGAAAAGTTACTGTAACTACAAAATAAAAAGGACAATGAAAACTGAATGAAACCATCATAGTTTTTGAATCTATTGCAGTAGTAAAAGAGGAGTTGAAACAAAATGCTGATATTTTCTCTTATCTTACTCACGTTAATACAAAAATTCAGTCAATATTAGGTAATCTAAAAATAATTTTGTTAGAAGAGCCAGATGACGATGACAATGAATACGAATAAATATTGAAGAAGAATAATACAATAAAGATGAAAAACAAGAAAAAATGCATAGAATATAATGTTTGGGGCTGAAGGAAGTAAAATATTATATATCATAGTGCTAAAAACAACATACACTAGCATGCATAAGTCAAACAAGTTTCTTGATATCAAGTATGATAAGCCTAATTGAGAGTTAGATTATCATGCATTGGTGGTTGTAATTAAGAGGGAGTTATTAACAATGATGAATCTAACAACTGAGTTTAAGGGGGAGTGTTAAAGACTAATATTTCTTGTTAAGTAATATAGTTAGGAAATTACTTGTCAATCCAAGTCATATTTGGAAAGAATTTATTAGACACTATTATTCCAAATATTTTTAGGAATACTGGATATATTTAGAAAAAGTTACTCTTACACAACTCTAGATTATTCCTAATGTATCATAAATTCTTTTTGATGATGAAAATAATGTGCAATGGTTTCTATGTTTCCAATTGTTTTTCAGTCTTTTCTTTGCTTGTGAGTTCTATCATACAATCCCACAAGGCACACCAAGGTATGGTAATCTAGATTATTATCAGTGCTTTTATCTAACAATGAAATCTAATGTCTACATCTTCAGGGTAATTTTGGTGGAGATCCTCTCTGCTAAAATAATAAAGGTTCCTATGAATTTTTAATTTGTGAATATTAAAATAGTGTTTTTATTTAGTATTTATAGTAAATAAATTTTTTGGGACAAATAATATTTAATAAATAGGTTGGATAATTACCAGATACCTATAATAATTTTCATAGTTTATTGGCCCTATGCAACAAGCGCCTTAGTATATTTCCACTCTGCCTAGTGGTTTATCAACCTTAGAAGAAGCACATGAGTGGTTTATCTAGTTAATTGGCATGCAATAAGTGGTTTATTAGCTTCCTTAGAAATAATTCATTGTTTTTTGCAAGCATTCATCACTCTATTCCACCTATGAATGTCCTATTTATATTTCCAATATTAGACATATAGAGTCCAATTTCTCTAGTGCATCAACACTAGGGATATTATTACTTATTTTCATCAATATTCTCTTCCATATTCCTTTTAACTAATTCTTCCATCTATGAAAATTCAACATTCATGGTATCACTTATTGGCTTAACTTGCTTCTCCAACTTGAGTTTCGGATAAAGCATGTCTTCTATTTATTCATGAGTCACAAAGGAGATTTGTAGAGGTTTAATTAATGAAGTGAACTTTGGATCCTTATTTAGATCCATGGAAAAAATTTATTGGTTCCTAAGCACAAGGGATTTCTAGGTGTTATGTATCTTTGGTGTATGTGTGGGATCTAATAATAGCACTCGGTCCAATATATCAGGGATATAATTAAGAAATATCAACTAATACCTTAGTCATACCACTCAACTATCTAGGTGCTAGACAATGGTATCATTGAGTGCTATTAAAAAGGTACTATTGAAATAATATAGCTAAATTGTTTATCTAAAGTTGGTTTTAGATATTTTTAGGTCCCTATAATACTAGTGTAGCCCCCTTATTGTTATTTTTGTACCCATGTAGCCCCCATTTTGTTATTGTTTATTGGTATGACCCATAGAAGCTCATTATTATTATTGTTGTGCCCTTACATTATTATTGTTATGTAGGCTTTGATTATATTGTAACCCCTTATACTCCTATATATACCAAGGAGGTATTTTCATATGAATTATCCAATAATTGTTCATTTATGTGATGTAAAATGTCATTTCCCTCTTGAAGAGGTTTATTTTAAACTTTTAATCTATTAATTCTTCTATTTTGTGATCTGGTTACATAAAATTTGGTATCAAAGTGTTGGATTATAGGGTTTCGTCGCTTCTAATAGGCCATCATGGAATTTTCACTATAGTTTTTTTTCCTACGATGCTTCAGAAGTTGAAAATTATACAATGTGGATTAGAAATCGTGTTAAAATTTATGTAAAAATTTCAGATATTGATTCTCTATAGTTTCTAAGATGTTGTCCAAATAAGTTAGGGTTTTCCCATGCTCCAGAATTATGTCGCAAATAAGAGATCTAGGGAAAATCATGATAACTTTCTCTACGAGCATCGAATTTGAATTTCATAAAAAATGACTAAAATTGCACATAATTTAACTTGTCTTGTATCATTTTTAGATCCTAAGGTTGAAATAGTGACATGTGGCATTATGTCCAAGTTCGCTTTACTGAACCAGTCCATAATGAGGTCATTGTGGGAAATTGGGAAAAACTTGATCTTGAAGAATCCAATGTCAGTTTGAATTGTGGAATTAGAAAGAAGATTTAGAGGGCTACCATAAGACAAAATTTTAAACCTTAGGGAGCCAAACTTACAAAGATACAATAGTTTCTAGATCAAGCTCCAAAAAACAAGAAAAAGGGTGTGTATATGTTAAATTTGCATATATATTGTTTGAAAAATCAGTTTGAAGTGATTTAAAGGGAATAGTGAGGCACATATATCATTTTTTAGTTCCAACATGCCTCACAAAAAAAAAATGGATACACCCAGTAAGCAACCATAAAGCTCTACTATGACACATGAAGAAGTGGAATAAATGCAACATGATATATCAATGTTACATGACCAAGTGTAACAAATTTTTCTCTCACAAAGAACAACAAAAAATGAATTGAATGCTAAGATGGGTGGTTTAGAAAATAAAATAAAAAGGGACATGGATGGTTTAAAAGGGGGCAAGGAAGGTTTAAAATTAGAAATTGAAGGTGTGAAGGAAGGTTTGACAAAGTTGTTGTAAGAAAGGCTTTCTAGTAGTGACAAGATACCCCATGAATATCATGATGAGGACAAAAGGAATATGAATTATGATTTTAGAGACTACAATAGTGGGTTTAAGACTAACTACATTCTAAAGAATGACATAAAAAAGTTTGATGACAAGGATTTGGTAACATGGATACTATAGGTGGAGAAATTATTTGATCTAAATGATATGTCACATACACAAACGATACACATTGCATCATTATATTTAGAAAAAAATCAATACGTATGGTATCGATGGTTGTGTTCTCATAAATCAATTTTCACTTGGAAAATTTTTATGATATAATTGGTAGCACATTATCAGGATACAAAGAGAAATACCTTCTTTATCCAATTTATAAATCTTAAACAAAAGGTTTCAATGGAAGAGCACATTGAGGATTTCCAAATATTGAATATCAAGGTAAATGATATTCCATAGGATCATAATATTGATGTATTCATAGGGAATTTAAAGGATAACATCCAACATGATGTTCTCCTTTGGGAACTTAATCCATTGGAGAAGGCATTCAAGGAAGCAAGAAAAGTTGAAAGAAAAATTATGGCAACAAGGAAGTATACCATTGACAACTATAGAGATGGAAGTGTTATTGCTCCCAACGTCCCACAACCTACAAGGTTCATAACATAACAACTGGAGAAAAAAATAGAAAAAGGGATTTGTTACAATTGTGATAGAAAATACACTAAGGGTCATAAATGTGCCTCAAATAAATTATTTTACTAAGAGGAGGAAGAAAAGGAATAAGAATCATCAAAAGAAGCAAATATACACCAAGAACCAACCCCAAAGTAATGAATGAATATGACCATATCTTGTAATTCATTGGAAGGAATTATCACTACTCAAACACTCAGGATAAATAGATATATCAAGGGATAAAAAGCAATAACATTGATCGATTATGGTAGTACTGATCATTTTATTAATTTTAAGATAGCTAAGGAATTGAATTGCTTTCTATATCCAGCACCAAAGTGTCAAGTGATGGTTGCAAAAGGAGGAACTATAAATTGCAAAGGAAGTTCCATAATATCAATCTAACCATGGGGCAATATGTATTGAATAGTACATTTCTTTCCATTCGAATGGGTGGTGTTGATGTTGTGTTATGAGTCCAATGGTTACAATATTTGTGGATGACAACTTTTAATTTTCAAGAATTTTTCTGGAAATTTTCCTGGTAAGGAAAGGAAATTGAATCAGGGGACGTCGCATGGAAACTAGGGTAGGTAACCATATATAATGGAAAGACAAAGCTTTTGAAGAAATAACAATGATGCATAATTGCACAATTATGCTCACTAGATGTTCAAATATTGAAATCATTTGTTTCTCCAGATCTCCAAAGAATCTTGTACAATCATTCCAAGGTATTTGAGACTCCCAAATGCCTCACATCTATTCGTGATCAAGATCATGCTATTCACTTGATTCTAGGAAGAGTTCCTATAAACATTAGAACTTAGAAATATCCCTATGCCCAAAAGAGTGAAATTGAACGTATGGTTGCATAAATTCTAGAGGAAGGTATAATTCAACCTAGCCAAAGTTCTTTGGCTACTCCACTAGTATTGGTATGCAAGAAGGATGGATCATGGTGTATGTGCTCAGATTATAAGGAGCTCAACCAGCTCACTATTAATGATAAATTTTGCATTCTTGTCAATAATGAATTGTTGGATTAATTACATGGAGTGAGTTAGTTCACCAATTTGGATCTTCGTTCAGGGTATCATCAAAATAGAATGAAGACTGAATACATTCTGAAAACAACATTCAAAACTCATGAAGGTCATGATGAATTTTTTGTTGTGCTTTTTGGCCTTACTAATTCACCTTCCAAATTTCAAGGTTTGATGTATTCCATTTTCAAACACTTCCTTAGAAAATTTATGTTAGTATTTTTTAATGATATACGAGTATAGAACAACTCTTGGAAGGATCATGTTCAACATGTTGTAGAAATTATACAAACATATGTATATCAATGGATTTAATCCGATCAATAAATGTACTAAAGCTAGATATCGAATACTTCTACAAATCAATTATGAAAAATAAACACAATCGCCAATCACAACAAGTAAATAAAGAAGAAAATCAAACTACAACACATATGTTTTCCCAGGGAAATATTTTTGCTCAAAACCCCTCTATATTCTATTGTATATTCACCAAAGAATCATTAAACAATTACAATGCACTCTTCTCACAATAGTCTCCTGCACTCTGCCTATCGTCTCACACTGATCCAGACAAAATCAGGCCAACACTTAGCCAATTCTCAGCCTGTCTTAAGCCTTCCTTGCTCATGCAATTCATGAGGAAAGTAATCCTTATTCCTTGTGAATTTCAGCCTTTCTCAACTGCGCTAGTATCATGGGAAATCATGTGGTGTTTTAATTGCATTTGGACAGTTTTCTAATAATACAACTGATAGTCAACTTCCCTTTAACCTTTGTCTCAACTGGGTCTCCACTGGAACTGATATGCATGCAACTATTAATAATAAATCACCAGTGACTTGAAAGATCACTGCATGTGAATTAAATCTGATTTAATTCACTTGACCTCTCACTAGTGCAACAATCAGTTACAACTAGTTAAACTAACTTTAACTCACTTAACTAAGTTAACTTATTTATCATGAATTAAACTAATGCACTAACTGGAACTTGAACTTTAAAACACATATAATCACTCTGCATGCCTCACCAACCACCCTCAACTCGAAATTCATGAGCTAACTGAGTTTATCACACTTAGTTAACTATTACAAGTGATTATGAGATAAGATTACATTTTATTGTCCAATTTAATTAAGGGATAATTAAATTAGACACATTTCCAATTTATCAAACAAATTGAATTTCACACTAATGTATCACTAGGACCCATCACACATGACATGTGGTCGCACACTAGTGTAGGTATTGTCATGTTGCTTCTAGATGCCAATTTCACTGTTTCTTGTTGCAAACTTCAACACTCCCTCTCAACAAGAAAGGAATGTCCTTGCATGCACACATGCACCTCTTGCATGCAACACTTCTCTAGTGTTTCTCACACATACAACTTTTTCATGAAACACTTATGAAAATAAATAGCCTCCAAACAACTGAATGAGTATAATTCATCTTTCATCGGAGTATTATGGCTGCTGCTAGCTACTGCACATGTCTATTGTACTCTCTGCGCTGCTGACATCTGCATCCATGCACTCTGCACTGCTGCCAACTCTGATCCGCGCTCCAGTATCTAACACCTGTAACTATGATTTATATCCTCCTAACATATGACTGCATCAATCTAACTGATCATTCCTACTACTATTATACTGTGGGCTCCTCGTAACCCGGTTTGATCCATGAGAGACACCATCTCAGTGAACCCTACCCAAATTTATTCTTGGGATTAATTTTTCACATTGCCCCACCTCGCACCTGGAGGTATAGCTACATGTACTCCCTCTACCCATCTGGCTTCTCTACATCTTGAGGTCCATCCTTAGGAACCAAAAGTTCCTCATTTGCATGAAAATTAAGCTCCCTCTCAAGGGACAATCGCAAGGATTTCTCACACTTCCCCATGTTACATCCCTTGCATGTGTCTATCTACGCAACAGTACCCTTTGGAAGCCCCGTAGAAATCTATTGCATGACCTTCAAATCCCTATGGTGTATATGGAGCAATCTCCTGTGCCATAACTCACCCTCATCCCGTCTCACCACTTTTCCTGCCTTACCCATCAATGATGTGCAACCATCTACATCAATTTTATAGAGATTCTTCACACAAATCCAAATCTTCTTGTCTTCTCCTGTGGCTTTGTGTCGAAGGAATTCTTTCCCTTCACAAAAAACCACATCATAGCCTCTATCCTCTAACATTGCGACTGTCTCTGGAATGTAACTGTACTGATCCTGGTAGCATTGTATCACCCATCATCACCCATTTCGATATGCATCTAGTGGTCCTTCTCCTCCAAGCTACTGAAAATTTCTTTGTCTCCCGTCATGTGGAAATATGCACAACTATCCAAGTACCACACTGATCCCATCGCCCTTGATACCATGCATGCGATGAGTGAGAAGTCAAACTCAAATTGCGATGCCAAAGCCTCACCAACTGCATATCCTGAAGCCTTCTTTTTCCTTTTCTTTTGTGGACAATTAGTGGCATAATGTCCATGCTCGTGACAATGATAACATTTCACTTCGGACATGTCACGCTCCTTGCCTTCTTCATCGGTCTCAGATTTGGAATAGGATTTCTTTCCCTTCCCCCTCTTTGCCTTACCAACCAAGGCATAATTTTATTCATCATTTGTCTTAGATGAAGATCCATCCGTGGTATTCTGCCTAAATTCTTCTTGCACCAAATCTGAACAAAGTTGTTCCCAATCTGGCAGCTTCTCCATCCCATTGAAAAAGTCCTGAAAAATATGCCAACTCTTGGGAAGGCCTAGAAGAGCTAGTAGCACCAAGTCATCATTTGCGACAGTAATTCCGAAGCTCCCAAACTCATCTCAACATTTGAAAAACTTGGTTAAATATTTCAGAATGGTGTCACCTTTCTCCATTTTGATTTTCCTGAGCTTGTCCTTCAGTGCCAATTTTATATGATCATTGTTGCTCTGAAACAGATCTGTCAAACCTTCCACATTTCATATGGAGTCGATTTTCCATGGAGACTTGAGACAATGTGATCTCGTACTCCCTCCAATAAGATCCTCCTTGCCCTTTCTACCTTCTTTTTCCAAGCATCAAGAGGAGCAGTGTTTGCTGTTGCGCTCTTTGGAATATCATTCTCAATTAATTATTTCAACTCGTTTCCCTCTAGCACTACCTCCATTATGTATTTCCATGCAATATAATTAGAGCTACGCTCAAGTTCATACTCCAATCTCAAGCCATTGAAAGTCATCTTGATCCGTTGTCGCACCAAAGAATAGTTCTGCCAATTCGAATGCTATTCAGTTAGAAGCTAAATTTCTTCTCCACTATAGTGATTTCATGTGCTTTGATACCATGTAGAAATTATACAGACATATGTATATCAATTGATTCAATCCGATCAAGCAATGTACTAAATCTAGATACTAAATCCTTATACAAATCAATTGCGGAAAATAAACACAATTTCCAATCACAACAAGTAAAGAAAGAAGATAATAAAACCACAACACAGATATTTTCCTGGGGAAATTTTGCTTCTCAAAACTCCTCTATCTTCTATTGTATATTCACCAAAGAATCATGAAACAATTACAATGCACTCTTCTCACAAGAGTCTCCTGCACTTTTCCTATCATCTCACACTGATCAAGACAAAATCGAGCCAACACTTTGCCAATTCTCAACTTGTCTTCAACCTTCCTTTCTCACGCAATTCATGAGGAATGCAATCCCTATTTGTTAATAGTTTTAGCCTTTCTCAATTGAGCTAGTATCATTGGAAATCATGTTTTGTTTTAACTGCATCCAAGCAGTTTTCTAATAATACAACTGATAGTCAACTTCCCTTTAACATTTGTCTCAACTAGGTCTCCACTAGAACTGACATGCATGCAACTATTAATAGTAAATCATCAGTCACTTGACAGATCACTGCATGTGAATTAAACCTGATTTAATTCACTTGACTTCTCAGTAATGCAACAATCAATTACACTTAATTAAACTTACTTTAACTCACTTAACTGAGTTAAATGATTTCTCATGCATTAAACTAATGCACTAACTGTAACTTAAACTTTAAAACACTTAAAATCACCCTGCGTGCCTCACCAACCACCCTCAACTCGAAATTCATGAACTAACTGAGTTTATCACACTCAGTTAACTATTACAAGTGATTATGAGATAATATTACATTTTATTGTCCAATTTAATTAAGGGATAATTAAATTAGACACATTTTCAATTTCTCAAACAAATTGAATTTCACACTAATGTATCGCTAGGACCCATCACTACATGAACTGTGGTCCCACACTAATGTAGTTGTTGTCATGTTGCTTCTGAATGCCAATTTCACTGTTTCTTGTTGCAAACTTCAACACATGTTGACAGGGTGATCAAAATATTGGATGAGAAAGAATTGCATGTAAAAATGTCCCAATTTTTCTTTGGGGCACAAGAGGTGGAATATTTGGGGCATATTATATCTCATGATGGTGTTAAGGTATATCCTAACAAAATTAAATCAATCAAGGAATGGAAAATACCCACAACCCTAAAGCATATTTGAGAATTTCTTGGGTTGAGAGGGTATTATTGCAACTTCGTTAATAATTATGGGAAAATAACAAAACCTCTAACAAAATTACTAAAGAAAGATGCATTTTTTTGAACTCCAAAAGAAACTAAGTCCTTTTAAAATCTTAAAGAGGCAATGTTCCAAGATCTGATTTTAGCTACTCCAGACTTCACAAAAACCTTTATGGTGGAATGTGATGCCTCAGGAAATAGAAATGTTGTTTTAATGAAAGAAGGAAGACCCATTTCTTTTGAAAGTCATCCAATCAAGGGAAATTATTTACACAAACCTATTTATGAGAAGAAAGTGTTGGAAATACTACATGCTCTGAAGCAATGGTACCATTACCAAATGGGAAGACACTTCAAGGTACAAACAGATAATGATAGTCTTAAACACCTTTTGGAAAAAAAATTATCTTTAGAAGAGCAACAAAAATGAGTCACTAAAATGTTGGGTTATGAATTTGAAATCATCTATAAGAAAGGGAAGCAAAAAAAATTTGCAGATGCACTCTCAAGAAGATATGAGGATGTAGAAGAATTTATCTATGCCATTTATATTATCCAACCTCACTCGATAAATAAAGCAAGAGAAAAATGGAAGAATGACGAAGAGGTGTGTGTTAGCCACCTATAAAATTTTGGCATAGCAAACAGGTGGCTAAATGTTTATGAGTCTTCAAGAGGAAAATTTTCCTTGAAAACCTATCACTCTTGAAGCCTTCATGTCTTTTGCCCTTTGAAGAAGCCCTCACTGCTATTTCCATTGAAAACGTGTTGTTCTGCTATGAAGAAGATGTTAAAAAAGGCCTCCATCTGCCCTATTTCATCCTCACAACAACTCCATTTTTCATCACTTTTTCCCTCTTTAAAATCCCACAAAATCCCCTCCTTAATCCTCCATCTCCTCTCAAAACCCTGTTTAAACCTCATGTTACCCTCCAGCAGGTTCAACAATGCATTTTTCCCCTTACTGGAATCTCCATTTGGCCTCAAAAACATTGAATTTGGCCTAAAAATCACTCAATCTACACTATGATAGAACTTAGCCACTGGGTGCTTATGTGGCTTAGCCCTGTTCCTCATATAACCCCTAGCCTGCAATTGGGTGCTAAAAGGCTGAAAATCCTTTGAAAAAACCGAAAATTCTGTGAAAAGTCCAAAACCCTTTGAAAAGGCTTAAAAAATGCTTTCTCCGCTCCATGAAGAAATTTAGCCCATAAAGGCTTATTTCCCCTTAAACCCTCATCCATGTAACCTAAAACTCTACACCAGGCACTCAAAGGGTCGAGAGAACCCAACCAAAATGGTTTTTTCCTTTTGTTTATTCATTTCAGACAGTTATAGTTTGGGTCAACAGGAACCGTCGATTTCTACAGATCGACGATCTTCAGGTAATACGAGACCCTTTCGCCCTTCCAAGCCTCCATCTCCCTTTCAAAACACTTCAGCCCGAGATCAAATCACAACTGTTCGTTGCACAAGATCCACGGTCCACAATCAACCCGATGATTTGACCTCCGCTCGGTGCATCTTTCCCCATCGGGTTGCCTCCGCACCATCTGATCAAAATGATCAGATCCGAAGGCTGAAGTGACATTTCGCATAAATTTGATGTCCGAGATTTAACGTTTAGAAGCCGTGCGATATGGATGGTTTTGTTTCGCCACGTGTCACGCAGTGTATGGAATCACGCAGATTTTGTGAAAATAGCTTACCGCTCCCAACGTTGCGCGAATACCACCAGTTGTTTTCACAAACCACCTTTCCACAGCACATTTTTCCACTAAATATCGGCCGTCCATTGTATTAATCCGATAGCTTATATTTCATCTTACCCCCGTCCCTCTCCCATTCACTTATGCTCCCAAGAATTTCCCTCCACCAATCTCTGTCGTTCATCGTGGAAACCCGACAGCCATGTTATAATTTCACCCATATCCATTATTTCTTCATACATCCTCCAAACGCCCCATTGCGTAATATTGACCGTTGATTGCCATGGTCAGCTCTAATCTGACAGTCCAGCATCCTCCTCGCACCAAAAATTCATCGGGCCTGCTTTTCGCCGCTCTTTCACAATTTCCACCATTCTGCCATGATTTTTCTACATTTCTTCACTACATCCACGATTCCTCTTCATTGCGCCACCATCCCTTCAGTCCTCCACAGCATCCTCCACCACTCCCACAGATTTCTTAACATGTTTTTTATGGTTTTGTAGGTACCAAAGGTCGTAAAATGCGCTGTGTCACACAAGCACAGACATGGTATCATGAAACAAAAAATATCAGTTCCAGGACCAAAGATTGTAGAGAACGCATTAGAAAGGGTTTTAAACATGATTTCCATTAAATATCAGTGTCAAACCTATTCAAACCCTACCATGCCATTGAACCTGCACAGACACCACAGACAAATCAGAAAAAGAAGCAGCAAAGTGTATCAGTGAAGGAAATGAAAGGATTAGAGCCTGTTATTGAAGATTAAGAACATAATCCAGTGATTAAAGGATAGAAATATAGTTGAAGACCGGAAAAGAAGACCAAGGCCTAATTTAGCCTAAAAAATAGACCTAAAAGTGAATTAAAAGTGTTTTAGGAAAAGACAAAGACACCTGTCAGTCCGAGAAAGATTCCACCGCTACTCAGAGGCCAATTGAACCCTCTCCAGCACCAAAAGCTAACTTTCTCCAGCTACCAAAAGACACCTACAGTCTCACAGAAATCAAAGAAGGCCTAGTCATTACCATAACAAGAGATATTTTCCTAAAGACAGCTGAAAAATTAATACAAATCAAAGGAACTTATTTCTACTTGTCAGCAAAATTATTTTAAAACATAAAAAACAGCCCAGAAGTCAATATTTTCGTCCATTAAGCCTTGAAAAGAAGAAATAGAGTTATGAAGCAGATTTATAGGTTGATTACATTCCTGCCTTATGCCTTGCCTGGTTTTCAAAGGCCATGAATTGCATTGATTATGGAATTAATGATACTTGACCCCTAGAAACACTCCCACTTCCATATTTTCTTATAAATTCTCCTTGAGGACCACATTGTAATGGTTGGTATCTGGATATCTGATTGCATGTTAATAGTTTTCTGAAGATGTTGAAGTCCTGTTGGAAATTGAAGATACATGAGCTGATATGAGCAGTTTGAAGTTGTAGAGACCCACTGGGCTTGATGATTGTAACTGGTTTGAACATCAAAAACAAGCTGATTTATGGGATCCTAGTCTATGTCTATGGTGATGTGTTTTCCTATTGTTAATTGTTATTTTTATTTGTGTTTTCATTCTGTCCACTTTCTCTGATAAAGAACAGTAAATACAGAGCTAGGATTTACTCTTAACAGTACCCTACTCTCACTGATAAGCTTTATTTCTATTTTTTTCCTCCTTTGAGTATTTCCCCTTTGAATATGCTAAAAGAAAGATAGGTTCAAAGTCCTTACTTGATCTTAAGTTGTTCTAAGTGTTTTAAATGTTTTCTATTGAAAGTACATCAATGCAGGCTAGTTTCAAAGTACTTACATGATCTTAGATTACTTTTATGTTTTTCCTTAAGTGTATGCCAAAGCAAGATAGTTTCAAAGCACTTACTTGATCTTGGGCTGCTCTTTGTTCTTCATTTGTTTTTTCTCCATTTCCCATTTTCTTTCATTCCATAAAATCAACTTAAGAGATCCTTTGACATAGATGACTTTCCCCATGGATTACTCTTGAACCTTGCTATCCAATTAAATCCTCTTATGACTCCATAGCCCAATGGATTGAAGCTACTTTTCATATCATATCAATTGAATCATCTCTTCACTTGCATACACCTTCATCCTTTATTTTAACTTCCTTCACCTTCATCATGTCCTTTCCCAACCAAAAACAAAAAAAACAAAAAGCCATACTCTTCATAACTAGCCTAACATCACATTTCAAGCCTTAAATATTACATATTTAAACACACTTATAGAGAGATCCCTCTCTGGATTCAGGAGGGCTAGATCCTAGAATCCAAAAGTGGTTCATAGGTTGCCTCTGCAGTTTGTATTGCCAAACTTGAAAATTATAGAGACCCTAACATTCTGGCGACTCCGCTGGGAAAATTTTGAGTGAAACTTCATCCTAGATACCTTTAGTACCTCAGGAAAAGCCCTTGATTCAAGAGCATTTGAGTTTGGTAGTCAAATCACTATGGTGGATAGTAAATCTCCTTCAAAACATTCTCAAACCTCCACCTGGCGACTCCACAGTTCGTGAATGACCATAGGACTCCACTGGTGATCAGTAGGCCTGCTGATTATCTTGGTTTTCACAAGACTCCACTGGGATACTAGTTTCCATTACAACATCATCCATTTTAAAGGAAACACATAGGAAAAAATCATCCATTTTAAAGGAAACACATAGGATTAAGCTTATTTGCTTGAAGATAGTTTGCCTCTTAAAGACTGTCATATCTAGCCAACCTTCTTTGTTAAGATTTTCATACATACTGGCTTCAAGAACAATCCATACCAGAGCTTATCCTAATCCAAAACCCCCTGCAATAGTGGACAACCCTGAGAGCCTTCTTAGGAAGCCTTCTTCATCTAGGGACCCAACTATTGTCAGACACATTTATAGAGCTAATTCAACACCTGAAAACCTTACAACCCTATCAGAAACTCAGTTTGACGTAGACTTACCAAGCCATTCACCAAGAACTAAGTCATTCAGTAGTTTAGAGCAGACAAAATTTGAGCCTTCAAACTCACCTCCTCATAGTGCTCAGCATATTGGTGACAGAGAAACCCCTCCATACACACCTCCTGATATACATTTCATTCAAAACTTGGGTCTCTCTCACCCTAGATCTGCTCAACAGTTTGCTGTTGGTCCTAGCTTTTCTGTCACTCATATACCTACTTCTCAAGCCCATCCTTTACCTCCACAAAACATCATCATGGCAGCATGGTATGCTCCCTTGGTGTTACCACAGCCTTTAGCTCCTTTACCCAATGAATATCAGTCTAAAATTCCTCATATCACTTGGAAAGAATCCACTACAGCTCAACACCATGTAGATAGGATGGAAGATGCCTTTGATTACATGGAAATAGAGGATGAGACAATTAAGATGAGGATCTTCGCTCAGAGTTTAGGAGGATAAGTGAAGAACTGGTTTAAAGGTTTACCTCCTAATAGCATCAATGATCTCCCCTCCTTGCTCCAAAATTTTATAAACAAATGGGAAGTCAGAAGCAACCCTCTCCAAATCTTAGCAGAATATAAGAATCTTAAAAGAAATCAAGGAGAGAGTGTCCAAGACTCCTCTACTAGATTTAATAGTGTCTACAATGCTCTTCCACCACACATGAAACCTCCCCAAGGGATGGCATTAGTGAAATACCCTGAAGGCTTTGATGCTGATATGGCCTACCAGCTTAGGGAGAGAGATTATAACACATTGAAAGACATGCAGAAAGGAGCAATGAGTGTAGAGTCAAAATTGATTGAAAAAAGAGCCAGGATGAAGGCTGAGAAAAGGGTGACCTATAGGGATGACAACACAGATTCTTCATTAGATCCCAAATATGATAGTCTAGCCAAAAACATGGAGAGGATGGAAAGAATGATGGAGAAATTTGTCATCCAAGCAACTAATCAGAACAGAAACCAAAACCAAAGCCAGAACCAAAAATTTAGGAGAAACAATCCCCCAAATAGAAAAAGAGACTCTGATCAACAATTCATACCTCCATTCCAAGAAAATTTCCTTGATGAGGATGAAGGGATAATAGAAGAATCAGAGTGGACTGTCATAAACATGGTGGAAGTAGATGACCAAGATCACACTTTTTCCACAGAAGATAACCAAACCTCATACTTACATTGGGATGAGGAAAGGTTGGAAACTGAGGACTATAGGTTAGGATTCGAAAATGTCATCATGCAGGTTAGAGAAGAATATGATCTCAGAAGCAAGAAGGACATAGATAATCCCAAACCAAAGGCCTCTGAAATCACCATTAAGAAAAGACTTGGAAAGACTCCTAAAGTGACTGCTGAAAGCAGTAAATCAGCAGCCGAGAATCCTGGTAAAAACAAAAATAAGGACACCCAAACCAGTAAAAAATCAAGTCAAGAATCTAACAGTACTAGCATTACAACTAATGCTCCTGATAAAACAGCTTCAAACATTGTACATACTAAAAATCAACAAGCTGATCTTGCTAATAAAATGGTGCCCAACAAGACAGAATTGAACCTCTCAAAGAGTCACTCTCCTTTCAGTTTGGAGAGTGAAAGAGCCAAAATTAAAATTTTTGTCCCTCTCACTGAGTTGGCCACCCAATATGTATATAAGAGTCAAATTTTGAAAGCTTTAAACTTGGGAGAAAACAGTGACACTGTCAATTTAAATGATGATCAACCAGCTCTCTTGTTTGGCCCAAAAATTGAAGGGAAATTTTAGGAAGGGGTAGTACCTCCTTTCTATGTCAGACTCAATATCCATGATAAAATCCTACATAATGCTATGCATGACTCTGGAGCTTCACACAACCTTATGCCAAAGGTGATAATGGAAAATCTAGGCCTAGAGATAACCATAACTTACAAGGATTTATATTCTTTTGACTCTAGCAGAGTGAAGTGCCTTGGCCTAATTAAAGATCTTTGTGTGAATTTGACTCAAATACCAGCCAAGTGCATGGTCATGGATGTTGTGGTAGCTGATGTACCTCCTAAGTATTGCATGTTGATGTCAAGATCATGGGGTGCCAAGCTACAAGGTTTAGCCAACTTAGAAGACTATATAGAGAGGCACACATGAAATTCATGTTTAGTAGCCCAGAAAAGACTGAGAATTCCCCTCTTTAATCTGTCCATACAGATATGGACTCTTTTATCCTGTACAATGATGAATTCATAAAGCAGCCAGAGCTAGAAGACAGAAATTCAGACAACCAATTAGAGGCCCCAAATCTAGAAATAATGGCAGTACTAGATATCGAGGAAAAGGAAAGAGAAACATTTGAACAGTGTGTTGAAAAAAAAAAATAGAGTGAACAAAGCCAAGACTGCAAACAATAGATTACCCATCACTCTAAACTCCATGAAAATCCTGAAGATCAAGACACACCACAACATGGTGCATTCCTCAGAATACAACATAATGGTGAACATGGCATTAGGGATGAAGATGATGTTAATCCTGCAAACAATCCCTTATGGTGCATGAAATTTGATGGGTCTTGTACTAAAAAGAATGCAGGGGCTGGGGTATGGTTGCATAACACTGAAAACAATTACATAGAGAGCCATGCTTTCAAGCTAGACTTTACGTGCACAAACAACGTTGTAGAGTATGAGGCTCTCATCCTAGGATTGCATCTATTGAAAGAACTAGGAGCCAAGAGGATAGTTGTCCAGGGGACTCAGAATTAGTCATCAAACAACTAAATGGAGAGTATAATACAAAGCATCCTAGATTAAGGGCATACAGAAACAATGCCATGGATTTTCTGAAAACATTTGTAGAGTATGAACTGATGTTTGTTCCTAGGAGTCAAAACATAGTTGCAAATGGATTGTCTTGCACTGCTAGTTCATATCGAAAATCACCTAGTGACAAACAGATCATTATTCAAATAAAACACAGACCTGCAGTGCCAAATAATGAAAAATATTGCCAGGTCTTTGAGGGTGACAAGAAGATAGAAGATTTCTTGCTCTGCAGGAATGAATTTGAACTACCTGATTCAGATTCTAAATCTGATGAAAGCTGTTAGATGAAGAGCCTCCTGATGAAGAAAAACCATCCCCCAACGCAGAAATAAACATGTTAACCAGAGAATTTGAAAAACAGACTGAAGAATACAATAAAACAAATAAGGAAAATATAGAGGTGCTGCAGTCCAAAGATAAGAACATACCCAGAGGATTAGCACCCTTAGAGGACCTTTTCGATTTCAATGATGTGGCAAAGAAACCCACTATAGAACACAGTGAATCAGATGTTGAATAATGCAATATAGGAAACAAGGATAAGCCTAAAATGATTAAATTATCCAAGTCTTTGCCTGCCCATATAAAAAAAAAATACATTGATCTATTCAAAGAGTTTGTTGATGTGTTTGCTTGGAGTTATGAGGACCTAAAATCCTATGACAAAGAAATTGTCCAGCATAAAATCCCCTTGAAAGAAAACCAGAAACCCTTTAGGAAAAAAATGTGCATAATTAACCCAGTACAACTGCCTCTAGTGGAAAAGGAAATCAAGAAAATGTATGAGGCAGGAATCATAGTGCCTGTGAGGTTTTCTGATTGGGTATCCAACCTTGTAGCTGTGAGGAAAAATAAAGGAGAAATCATATTGTGCATTGATTTCAGAAATTTAAACGGAGCTTCCTTAAAGGAAAATTACCCTTTACCCAAAATGGAACACATCCTACAAAGGTTAGTTGGCTCAAAAAGGATTTCTATGTTAGATGGCATTTCAGGGTACAACCAAGTCTTAGTACTCCCAGAAGATCAGCTTAAGACAACCTTCACAACTCCTTGGGGCACTTTCATGTATGTGAAAATGTCTTTTGGACTAATGAATGCTGGGGCCACTTTTCAAAGGGCCATGGACATTGCATTTTCAGAGGAAATAGGGCACTTCATTGTAATTTACCTTGATGACATAACAGTTTATTCCAAATCTGTTGAAGAGCACCTTAAACATCTGAGAAAGGTCTTTGAAAAGTGTAGAAGGTTTGGGCTATCTTTAAATCCAAAAAAGACAGTGTTTGGCCTATAAGAAGGTAAAATTCTTGGCCATATTATATCAGAAAAAGGGGTTAAAATAGATCCAAAAAGAGTTGAGGGAATACTACAGATTAGCCACCCAAGGAACATAAAAGAATTGCAGTCCTTCATTGGGAAGATTAACTTCTTAAGGAGTTTTATTCCCAACTTAGCAGAGCTCCTTAGAAACTTGACTAATATGCTCAAGAAATAAGTGGGAGTTAAGTGGATTACAGAAGCCAAAAATTCCTTTGAATTGGTAAAATATGCACTTAGTCCTTTGAATTGGTAAAATATTCACTTACTCAAGCACCAGTACTAATTAGCCCAAATTTCACAAAGGACTTCCTCATTTTCTCCTTTGCATCAGAGCACACTTTGGTTGTTGTAATATTGCAAAAAAATCCAGAGGGACAAGAGCAGCCAATAGCATTTTTTAGCAAGGCACTAAGAGATTGTTACATAGTAATTTTTCACCATCCCTGTAATCCCCCGTCCCACACATTGGAGGGCCTTTTATGTGACCTGTGAGCAGTGACATGACCTGAAACCACTTTCATGGCATCCCCCTTGACAAGGACAATCATTCCCCTGAAGACATTTTCCTGTGAAAAGCCTTAAAACTAGACCTTTTGGCTACACGTTCGAAGGATTATGTTGGATCATGCCAGGCAACTGGGAAGGAATTCATGATGGCCCACCTCCCCCAACTGTCTCCGATCCTTTAGAAATTAAGAAGCCTAGCGCTGAACCTGTTGTGAGGCCACCTTCTAAAGGTGTTCTGCGAAAATCTTCCTATAACCCAAAACGTCCGTGCTGCTCACCACTATAGTATTGTTAAGGATCTGGCATAGGTGCCTTCTGCAATGTCTGCATTGAAAGTGCTTCAAAGTTTCCCTTCGCAACGGAATGCTCTGTTGTCTGCAATCGGTGGGATCGATCCCGCCGACTCTAATCTTCTCACATTCGACCTAGAAAATTTTTTCCCCCGACTTCCACATCAAATCGCTCTTGTTATCCAAGTCGAGATCAACGGCCTCAACATTCACAGATCCGTTGTGGATGAAGGTGATTCCACCTGTGTTATGTCATCTGGCTGCTAGAAGGCCATTGGCTCTCCAACTCTTACATCGTCTCCCAATGCCCTAGAAGCATTTGATGGTTGGGAATCAAAACCCCTGGGTGTTCTCGAAAGTTTTCCGATCACGTTATAGGGGAAGATAGTCAACGTAGAAGTAGAAGTGGTTGACGCCAACCTCAACTACAATCTTCTTCTTGGTCGCAGTTGAACTCATGCCATGCTATGCGTTACATCCACCCTCTTTCGGCTTCTGAAGTTCCCTCATGAGGGAAAAATCATCACTGTGGATCAGTTGTCTTTCTTCACCTCATCCTCCAAGAACAACGTTCCTTACGTGGATCAGATCCCCAATCCCCCCGACAGTGTAGGACCTGGTCTTTTCAAAGACCCCGTCCTCATGGGTATTTTTCCTGTGCCACCACTGCACACCGTTCAAGTTAATATGATCTCTAGGTCAGATGACCCTTGGATCATCCCTTCGCCTGAACAGGTGACCTCTTTCAAAGAATCAATGCCTTTAACTCCAGTTGAGATTAATTATTTTGAAATTGTCGCTGCATCTGATCCTCATCCTCCTGAACATGCTCCTTCGATCATGGCTCTGGATACATATTCTCAATCCCCTTGGCTCGGCGATGCAGATTCGCCTGACCCTTTAAGAGAAGTCTTCCCTTATGATGAGGCTATTGTAGAAACGATGTCTCTTGAAGATCTGTCGTGGAGCGATGGACATCATCGTTCCTCATTCATGCCTGGCCAGGGGTCAATGTCTGATTGTCTCGAGCGTGATGTATCTGGTTATCCCCCTCCTGAGCCTCCTTCGTTGAGCTCGTTAGAACATAGTTCCTTTTCTTGTGTCAAGCTCCTAAAATAATGAAACAAGATTCTATGAGGATAGTTCTTTTAAGTGTGTCAACCTCATTAAAATAATGAAACACGATCCCATTCAATTTGAGTTTTGTTAGATTTAGATCAAATCTCTTGTGTTTTGAACCTTCACTCCATTTCCTATGGACTGAAGCTTGGGGGGCATGTACCTCGAATTGAGTCACCATGCTGGGGGCATGCTTAATTTTTCAAGCACAGTTTGTTTCCATTTCAAGCTTGTGTAAAAATGAAACCGGCTTCAAGCATAGTTTATCTTTGTTTCAAGCTTGTGTAAAAATGAAACCAACTTCAAGCAGAGTTTCTTGATTTCAAGCTTGTGTAAAAATGAAACCATTCCCATTTTACCTCTCGTGATTGCCATTTTATCAGCCTTTTTTCCAGATGAGCCTTGGTTATCTCATTCCATCGTCCCCATCTGATTGGCCGATCATATGCCTTCACTTGGTTGTTTTAACCATTCCTGAGGAACCGCTGTGATAAGTGGTCTTGTTAGCTAGCCTCTTAACCTTTACTTGTTATGAGCAGTTCCACCATCACCAGAACCAGTAGCTACCCTTTATACCACTCCTTCCTCTAGGAGGAATCAATTTTCAGCTCTTTTCTGACTCTCTAAACATGAAAATATTTCCGAGTCGCTTGTCGTTTTGATCTCGTTAAATTGGCTGTGAAACAAAATCTACCCAGTATACGTTTACCCCTTTTTTGGGCTGAGATAGATTATTTACAAAAAAGGAATACCCTAGCCTATCGCGACTAGGAGGTTTTCTCAGACATAGTTTTCTACCTTTTTGGATCTTAGGAACTATTTACGAAAATGGACTATTGGAGTTTACTTTCCGCTGTCTTTTCAAACTCTCTAAACATGAAAAGACATCAATTTCTTCCTTTGTCAGACTCGTTAAACCCTGATGACATCGGATTCAGTCGTAATGATGATATTCGAGTTTCTCCTTCCAAGGGCTCGTTAAATGTACTAGGATGGATTCGTCCGAAGGATGAACTTATATCACAAGCATATGTTATCCCCTTCAAGATTGTTTTCAAAAATAATTGGGGTACTCACCAGAAATGTTGGGGAAAATGGAACCATTATCATCGTCGTGTCGGCAGTATGTCACTCTTGAACATGGCACTTGTCTGCATTCGTGTCAGGTTGGGGACATCTCATCTCGTTTTCTACTTGCCTCCATGGGTTTGGGTAATCCCTTTTGACCTCTCATCTGCTCTTTGCCTCGTCATCATGACCTCTGATCTTTTGATGTCAAATACTGCCAAATCCACTGTAGTGTTGCCGATATGTTCAAGAGAAGTTGACCTCTGCAGTTTTAACCTTCCTCTGATTCTCATTTGATCCTGATTCACAAACATTATATTCCTCCGTCTCTCGTCGATGATGTGGGAAACACTATGGCCCACCTTTGATCAAGGTTACTTCCTGTCGACTTCAACTTATTATCCAGGAAGCTAATCTAGAGACTCCCTTCCAATACCTTGGAGCCTGCATGCCTCAATGGCAGGTTCTTCGCATTCGATGCAAGGTTTTCATCATTGACCTTTGATCAGATGATTCTGCAGGTGAACAAATTTAGCTCACTGTTCACATTCTGTGGATTGTACCTATAGTACCTTGAGGGCCATTGTCATTATTGGTGGTACCTCTTGCATATGTTAATAGCTTTCATCATTGGCTGGTAATCAGACGATGTTCTTGCATGTTTGACTTCAGCTCACTTATTCACATGCTAGAACTTGTACTTTGTTCGGGTCAAGATGGAGCGCAAGACCCTGGGTTTTTTCTGATGGAATCCAGGCTGTGGATTTTGTGGATTATCCTGATTGGTTACATGACTCATTGATTGGATGGATGCGATCATACCTGAGTCTATTTATTGATCCTCAATGGATGGCTATGTCCATACCTCGGATCTTGATTATTTTATACTCTATTATGGATGGCTATGCCCATACCACACATCACGTATTTGAGATATCAGTTGTACTTGTCTACGCAAGTTTTTCGACGGCAGTGTTTTCAGTTGGACACGTTCTTATAAAGCATTTCACCCCACTCTCTCTCTTGGGCCACATGATTTAGGGGGCTTCTGTTACAAAGTAATTTATCACCGTCCCTACAATCCCTCGTCCTGCACATTGGAGGGCCTTTTCTGTGACCTGTGAGTAGTGACATGACCTGAAACCACTTTCATGGCATCCCCCTTGACAAGGAAAATCATTCCCCTAAAGACAGTTTCCTGTGAAAAACCCTAAAAATATACCTTTTGGCCTTGGCGTGACCATCCAGTTCAACCGTCGTGCCAATGGGGGAAATCCACCAAAGAGGGCGTGCCTCACGCTAATGTGGGAAATCCACCAAAGAGGGCGCGCCAACTGGCGCTCTGTCCCAGTGTATTACTCGCGCCAAGCTTAATAAGGATTGTTTTTTAAAAATAAATGGCAGAAGTTTGATTCCAACCAACTCCTGAACGAGTCTCTAAAATGAGTTGGGAGGTTTGGCTCTGGATCTCCATGTAGGGGAAGTGGTTTTCCACCTATCATGGAAGCTTCCTTGAGGATAAGGCCAATCCCACCGTTGTATGGATCCCAACTCCCCTTCCACCATCTATATAAGCTTGTCATTTTCCATTTGCAAGCTAGCTTGAATAGAGCTGCATCAGTAGTAAGGAGATTATCGTCAGACAGCCAAAGAGAGAGAGACTTGTCCCATTCCCGATGAGCTTTATCGAGACGTACTTTGCTGTCGACCCGCCGAAGGAAGATCCAGTGTCACAGCTTAGGTTGTATCCTTCTTTCATTGTGATTGATAATAAACGACTTCAATTATGGTTCCATTCATATGTTCATGTCTTATGTTATGAATTGTATCTTCTTTGACTGATACATAGTTGCATGTATTAGGTTTTACGTTTGTGTGTTGTTGTTTCTTTGTGTACGTGCAGGTGTTCGAACGTGCTAGGCGAGAGAATTGTGATCTGCCAAGGCGAAGGACAGAAGCACCATCTTCTTTGAAAACAATAGAAGTATGGGACTTAAGGTAGGCCTCTTGTTGCATCTTGGTCTTTTGTAACTAGGAACCTGCGTCTTAGAGTGAGTTGGTTGTTGCTAGACCCGATCTGGGCTAGTAGGGATCACCTCTGTCCACAGAGGGGATTTACCTCTCCAACAGAGATGCACCCTTGAAATAAAATATCATGGAAAAGTAGGCCTATGCCTTGGTAAAGGTGTTAAAGGACTTCAGGGTGTATATTCTGCATTCTCACATCATTGCTTATGTTCCTAGCATAGTGGTAAAAGATATATTGTCACAAGATCCAGATGGAAAAAGAGGTAAGTGGATTGCAGTAATACTAGAGTATGATTTGGAAAACAAACCTACAAAACTCATTAAAGGTCAGGGCTTAGCTCAATTAATGGATGAATCTAATCTACAAGCCCTTGACATTAACATGGTAGATGCCTTGGATGAACATGAAGGATTGCCTGCTCCCACTGTTGAAGAGAAATTCCAAAACTCACCTTGGTATGCTGACATCTTGTATGTGCTTAAAAATCTTAATGCTCCTCCTAATTTATCAAAGACTAAGGCAAGGTTTCTAAAATTGAAAACTAGGAATTATTGCATTTTAAATGAATTTTTATATTGGAAAAATTGCTAATGGTTTATTGCTTAAATGTTTGCCTGAAGTTGATGCAGAGAGGATCAAGCATGAATCCCATGAAGGAGAGTGTGGAGGTCATCTCTACTAGAAAACCACAGCCAATAAGATCCTTAGAGCTAGTTATTACTGGCCCACCCTCTTCCAAGATTTCCATAGAATGATAGTTGCCTGCCACAAGTGCCAAATGTTTGAGGGAAAAAGAAAAATCCTCCCTTTACCATTAAAACCCATCACCGTTGAAGCTCCTTTTCAACAGTGGGGTTTAGATTTTATAGGAGAAATCCATCCTGCTTCATCTGCCCAACACGAATGGATTCTCACAGCCACAGACTATTTCACAAAGTGGATAGAGGGTATCCCTTCTAGGAATGCCACAGATTATGTTATTATAAAATTCCTTGAAGACCATATCCTATCTAGATTTGGTTGCCCTAGGAATATTATTACTGACAATGCTGCTGCTTTTGGCTCCAAAAAGATGATTGATTTTTTTCACAGGTATTAGATTGCTCTTGGTCATTCTACTGCTTATTACCCTCAGGGTAATGGGCTAGCAGAATCATCAAATAAAATTTTGGTGACCATCATCAAGAAGCTACTTGAGGAGAATAAAAAATCATGGCATAACAAGTTGGTGCATGCTCTATGGGTTCATAGATTAACAACAAATAAATCCATTGGAATGTCCCCATATCAGTTATTCTATGGAGCAGATGCAGTGTTTCCTACCAGCCTAGGGGTACCTGTGATTAAATTGGTCCAAAAAATACAGTTAGAAGAGGATAACATGGTAAGAAGGATCAATCAAACAATACATCTCCAACAGACAAGGGAAGAATTCTACAACAGAGCTCAAAAGGTACAAGAGAACATCAAAAAGTTGTTTGACAAAAGAACCAAGGCTTGTGATTTCAAAATTGGAGATAAGGTGCTCAAGTGGGATTCTAGAAGAGAAGATAAGGGTAAGCATGGCAAATTTGACAGCTTGTGGCAAGGTCTTTACATTATTCAGTCCACCATTCGTCCAAATGCATTTTTCATGCAAGATTTAGATGGTAAAGATCTGTTTGGGGGTCCTTTCAATGGCAGGATGCTCAAACATTATTACTGCTAAAATTCATAGTTTAAAGTTTTCACTTCCATTGTAAATACCATTGCTTTGTTTAGTTTCACAAAAAAGAAAAAAAAAACAAACAAATGAAAGAAAAAGGTTCAGACAAGCTTAAAACTGGAACCTCTGAAGTTCCAAAGAATGGCTCAAATCAGCCCAAAACCTGAGCCAAAGAAAGAGAAAGTTGGTTCTAATATGCTAAAAATCTGAACCAGCAAAGAAAGAAGAAGAATCAGCTCTAACAAACTCAAAACCAGAGCTGAATTGAAGAAGAGAAGTGACTCTAACAAACTCAAAATCTGAGTCACAAAGAAAGAAGATGGATCAGCTCTAACAAGCCCAAAACCAGAGCTGAAATGAAGAATAAAAATTGACTCTTACCAGCTCAAAATATGAGTCACAAGAGAAAGAATGATGCTCTAAAAGTTTCACAATTTCCAGCCTTCACAATTTTGTTTTTCCTGCATAGTTCAGTTCATGTGCAGCTGTCTTTATGCCATGGACCCACAGCAAACCAGACAGTCTAATCCTGGTTTGACTATTTTTAAATTTCTATTTTAGAATGTAGAGAAAGAAATCTGCTAGACAGTTTAATCCTAGCAGATATTAGTGTAGGTAGAGAAACTGTGAGGCCAACTGTCTAATCTGGTCTCATGGATGAATAAGGGTATAATTAGATTAGTGTTTTCTACTTTCAATAAAAATAAAAATGGTGATGTAAAAGGTCTGCAAGTCTAAATGCACCTTGAAGAAAAAATGTTAGGACGGTAGGATGGGTAGGTAGATTGTTTGGGAGAATTTTTCTGTTGATATGATATTTTCATGATTTGTAGCAGCTAATTAAAGAGGAAAAGGATGGTCAAAGATAAGGCATCTAGCCTGCTTCCAAAGAATTAAATCTGCAGTTCTTGACATCTTCGGGAAGATGCCATCCCCATGTGAAGCCACTGTTAGCCACCTATAAAATTTTGGCATAGCAAACAGGTGGCTAAATGTTTCTGAGTCTTCAAGAGGAACATTTTCCTTGAAAACCTATCACTCTTGAAGCCTTCATGTCTTTTTCCCTTTGAATAAGTCCTCATTGCTATTTCCATTGAAAACCTGTTGTTCTTCTATGAAGAAGATGCTAAAAAAGGCCTCCATCTGTCCTATTTCATCCTCACAACACCTCCATTTTTCATCACTTTTTTCCTCTTTCAAGTCCCACAAAATCCCCTTCTTAATCCTCCATCTCCTCTCAAAACCCTGTTTAAACCTCATGTTACCCTCTGTTAGGTTCAAAAATTCCTTTTTCCCCTGACTGGAATCTCCATTTGGCCTCAAAAACACTGAATTTGGCCTAAAAATCACCCAATCTATACTATTACAAAACTTAGCCCCCAAGTGCTTATGTGGCTTAGCCCTGTTCCTCATATAACCCCTAGGCCGCAACCAGGCGCTAAAAGGATAAAAATACTTTGAAAAAACCGAAAATTCTGTGAAAAGTCCAAAAACTCTTTGAAAAGGCTTAAAAAACGCTTTCTCTGCTCCATGAAGAAATTTAGCCCCTAAAGGCTTATTTCCCCTTAACCCCTCATCCATGTAACCTAAAACTCTGCTCGAGGTGCTTAAAGGGCCAAGAGAACCCAACCAAAATGGTTTTTTCCTTTTGTCTATTCATTTCCGACAGTTATAGTTTAGGTCAACAGGAACCGTCGATCTCTATAGATCGATGATCTTCAGGCAATCTGACACCCTTTTGTCCTTCCAAGCCTCCATCTCCCTTTCAAAACACTTCAGCCCAAGATCAAATCACAACCATTTGTTGCACAAGATCCACAGTCCATAATCAACCCGATGATTTGACCTCTTCCCGGTGCATCTTTCCCCATCGGGTTGCCTTCGCACCATATGATCAAAATCATCAAATCCGATGGCTGAAGTGAAATTTCGTGTAAATTTGATGTCTGAGCTTTAACGTTTAGAAGCCACATGATATGGGCGGTTTTGTTTCGCCACGTGTTGCGCAGTGTATGGAATCGCGCAGATTTTGTGAAAATATCTTACCGCTCCCAATGCTGTGCAAATACCACCAGTTGTTTTCACAAACCACCTTTCCACAATGCATTTTTCCACTAAATCTCGGCCATCCATCATATTAATCCGACGACTTATATTTGATCTTACCCCCGTCCCTCTCCCATTCACTTATGCCCCCAAGCATTTCCCTCCACCAATCTCTGCCGTTCATCGTGGAAACCCGATGGCCATGTTATAATTTCACCCATATCCATTATTTCTTCATACATCCTCCAAATTCCCCATCGTGTAATATTGACCGTTGATTGCCATGGTCAGATCTAATCCGATGGTCCAGCATCCTCCTCGCACCAAAACTTCATCGGGCCTACTTTTTGCCGCTCTTTCACAATTTCCACCGTTCTGCCATGATTTTTCTACATTTATTCACTGCATCCATGATTCCTCTTCATCGCGCCACCATCCCTTCGATCCTCCACAACATCCTCCCCCACTCACATGGATTTCTTAACATGTTTTTTATGGTTTTGCAGGTACCAAAGGTCGTAAAATGCACTCTGTCACACAAGCACAGACAGGGTATCATGAAACACAGAATATCAGTTCCAGGACCAAAGACTGTAGAGAACGCATCCGAAAGGGTTTTAAGCATGATTTCCATTAAATATTAGTGTCAAACCTATTCAAACCTTACCATGCCATTGAACCTGCACAGACACCACAGACAAATCAGAAAAAGAAGCGGTAAACTGTATCAGTGAAGGAAATGAAAAGATTAGAGCCTGTTATTGAAGATTAAGAACATAATCCAGTGATTAAAGGAAAAAAATACAGTTGAAGAATGGAAAAGAAGACCAAGGCCTAATTCAACCTAAAAAACGGACCTAAAAGTGAATTAAAAGTGTTTTAGGAAAAGACAAAGACACCTGTCAGTTCGAGAAAGCTTCCACCGGCACTCAGAGGCCAATTGAATCCTCTCCAGCACCAAAAGCTAACTTTATCCAGCTACCAAAATACACCTACAGTCTCACAGAAATCAAAGAAGGCCTAGTCATTACCAGAACAAGAGATATTTGCTTAAAGACAGCTAAACAATTAATACAAATCAAAGGAACTTATTTCTAATTGTCAGCAAAATTATTTTAAAAGATAAAAAACAACCCAGAAGTCAATATTTTCGTCCATTAAGCCTCGAAAAGCAGAAACAGATTTATGAAGCAGAGTTATAGGTTGATTACATTCCTGCCTTATGCCTTGCCTGGTTTTCAAAGGCCAGTAATTGCATTGATTATGGAATTAATGATACTTGACCCCTAGAAACGCTCCCACTTCCGGATTTTCTTATAAATTCTCCTTGAGGACGACATTGTAATGGTTGGTCTCTGGATATATGATTGCATGTTAATAGTTTTCTGAAGCTGCTGAAGTCCTGTTGGGAATTGAAGATACATGAGCTGATATGAGTAGTTTGAAGTTGTAGAGACCCACCAGGCTTGATGATTGTAACTGGTTTGAACATCAAATACAAGCTGATTTATGGGATCCTGGTCTATGTATATGGTGATGTGTTTTCTTACTGTTAATTGTTATTTTTCTTTGTGTTTTCATTCTATCCACTTTCTCTGTTAAAGAACAGTAAATAGAGAGCTAGGATTTACTCTTAACAGTACCCTACTCTCACTGATAATCTTTATTTCTATGTTTTTCCTCCTTTGAGTATTTCCCCTTTGAATATGCTAAAAGAAAGATAGGTTCAAAGTCCTTACTTGATATTAAGTTGTTCTAAGTGTTTTAAATGTTTTCTATTGAATGTAAATCAATGCAGGCTAGTTTCAAAGTACTTACCTGATCTTAGATTACTTTTATGTTTTTCCTTAAGTGTATGCCAAAGCAAGATAGTTTCAAAGCACTTACTTGATCTTGGGCTACTCTTTGTTCTTAATTTGCTTGTTCTCCATTTCCCATTTTCTTTCATTCCATAAAGTCAACTTAAGAGATCCTTTGACATAGATGAATTGCCCCATGGATTACTCTTGAACCTTGCTGTCCAATTAAATCCTCTTATGACTCCATATCCCAATGGATTGAAGTTGCTTTGCCTATCATATCAGTTGAATCATCCCTTCACTTGCATACACCTTCATCCTTTATTTGAACTTCCTTCACTTTCATCATGTCCTTGCCCAACCAAAAACAAACAAAAACAAAAAGCCATACTCTTCATAACTAGCCTAACATCACATTTCAAGCCTTAAAGATTACATCTTTAAACACACTTATAGAGAGATCCCTCTCTAGATTCAGGAGGGCTAGATCCTAGAATCCCAAAGTGGTTCATATGTTGCCTCTACAGTTTGTATTTCCAAACTTGCAAATTACAGAGACCCTAACAGTGTGGACACTCATTCAAAATTTGTAGCAAGATCCCACTACATCTCATACATTTATTTGGAAAATGACTCATTATGGTACAAAGATCTGTTATATCTATGTAATAATTCCAAACCCCTAAAAAATATTATTTTTGAATTGCACACCTCTCCTATTGGAGGGACTCAATATTTTTTTTAAATTACCACAGGGTCAAGAAGGATTTTTTTGGGATGGCCTTAAATCTAATATTCAGAATTTCATGGCAGAATGTGTGGTTTTCCAAGGAAATAAAGTTGAGAAAATTAAGACCCTAGGATTTTTATAACCTTTATTCATTCCAAGTAAATGTTGGGAGAAGGTATCAATATATTTTATCACAAGTTTAACCAATTCCGAAGGAAATAAAGCCAATGCATTTTCTATTGCATTTATGGAATAAATTCAAAAGTTACATGGAAACCCAAAGATTATTGTAAGTGACAAAAATCCCATTTTTGCTGGAAATTTTTGGATGAAATTATTTTCTTGTCTTCAATGGTACTCAATTAGCTCATAGCTCATATTATCATCCTCAACCTAACATGAAAAATGAGATAGTGAGAAAATGTTTGGAAGGATATCTTCATTTCTTTGTATATGATAAACAAACATAATGGGTCATGTGGTTACCTCTAGATGAATGGTGGTATAACACTTCCTTCCATACTACATAAAATATGACCCATTGATGGAACTTTATGGATATCATCCATCGTCCATCACATTAAGAGAAAATCCTAAGTTCCAAGTAGTGGAAGGTCACATTGAGCATCAACAAGAATTTCTCCATATCCTAAAGGATAACCTCACTCGGGCACAAAATCGGATGAAACAACAAGAAAATCAACATCGTAGTGATTTTTTTTTATGTAGGTGACTCGGTATTTTTACGGATACAACCATACAACCAAATTTCACTCAAGCAAGCTAAGAGGGATAATAAATTATTACCCAAGTACTATGGTCCTTACAACGTGTTGCAAAAAAATTGTACTATGGCATACAAATTAGAACTCCCTGTATCTATTCGAGTACACCCAATTTTCCATGCTTCATGCTTAAATAAGGTTATCAGTGATAAGCTCCAAGTTCAAACATTATTTGCCATAACTTTATAAGGAAAGAAAAATCGTATTGGAGCTTGAAGCAGTCATGGAAAAAATAACTCGACAGATATGGAATCAATCGTTATTAGAGTATCTCATTAAGTGGAAGAACTTGTACCCGCTGAAGATTCGCCATGGAAGGATGAGAATTTTATACAAAAGCATCCATAACTACTCAAGCATTGAGGAAAACACTTTTTTTTTAAAGGAGAGGAGCATGTTAGGTTCCTATAATACTAGTGTATCCCCCTTATTATTATTGTTGTGACCATGTAGAATCATATTTTTAGTGTTTATGGTTTTTCCCTATAGAAGCCCACTATTGTTATTGTTGTAACCATACATTATTATTTTTATGTAAGCTCTAATTATATTGTGACCCTAGACTCCTATGTATACCGAGGAGGTCTTTTCATTTGAATCATCTATGAATTTTTCATTTATGTGATGTAAAAGGAGTTTTCCCCCTTGAAGAGGCTTATTTTGAAGTTGTTGATCTATTTCTTCTTCTATTTTGTGATCTAGTTACATAACAGGTATGCCTAGGAGGATTCCTATATAACCAAACATATATGGAAGTGAGACTTCATGTACAAGTATTATCTGATGCAATGGTACTTGAAAGGGTGCCGAAAAATATTTCTATAATAAGGTGAAACCTCGTTTAGTTCCTATGTGTATTATTCCATAATCATTGTTTTACTTAATAAACAAGAAATCCTATGTTATTTAAAGATGTTGAAACACATCACTAAAAAAAAAGAGAGAGCTTGCTAACCCCAAAAAATGCTCTTAAAGAAATCTAAACTTGCACAAGATATACCTCATAAATTATAAGGATTGAAAATATAAAAAATATTCCTCATATCATTCTCTATGTCTCCTCAAGGTTATTAAATTTTTAGAGTTTTTAACCCATTGAAAAATAATTATAGTGAAAAATCCAATATTACTCTTTTAGAACTAGTTAATCACAAAGCTTATCTTCTGTACAATTTCTCTATGAAACCATAATGGATGAAACATTAAATTTTTACCATATTATTATGATGTGTCCCCTTGGTCTCCATAAAATTTCACTACTAGGGAATCATTAAGCCCAAACCTATGGATAGAAGATGAATAATAGAAATACAATGGAACCATAGAAGTGAAATCATATTGCAACTCTAAATTAGCAATAGTTGATGAGAAATTTCCACATAGTTAGAAACATGTGCACTAAAAGATGGGAAATAAAAGATAAAATAATGGTAATCTAGTTCATTTTTTATTGTAATCAAGATATGATTTAAGGTATTAACTTAAGTAAAACATCTTCTCAGAGAAATCCAAATCTGAGATTGAGCAACCTGTTAGCCACCCATAAAATTCTGTCATATCAGATGGTGGCTAAATGATGTTGGATAGCCTTCAAGAAACAATTTCATTACTAAAATTGTTGATACTTGAAGAAATTTGATAATATCCTATCATTGGATAATATTCACTACTGTTTCCCTTCAGAACTCTGAAATCCTACAAAAATCCAAAGTCAAAGACTGCTGCAGGCCCTTTTCCCTTCCTTTTCTTCCAAACTAACCTCTTTTTCTATCCCTCCATTCCCCATGAAAATCCCTCATTTCCACATTTCTGCTATTTCCCCTCATCAAAATTTATTTTATAAAGTTAAAAACCCACTTTTTAACCTTACTGCAGCCTTCTTTTCCTTTGAAAATCATGCAAAAAACCATAGAAAACGCATATTTTCTATGCTCTAGGCTTAAGCCCCCTCGGGCTAAGCCTCTAACCCTTTCTTCGTCCATGCGCCTGAGCGCCAGAACCAAATGCTAAGCCTGTCGGGCGCTTATCCTTTCCAATAATATTTCTCCGCCCAAAACATTGAAAACCTTTGTAAAAACATGTTTTTGGGTTTTAAATTATTTCCAAAGGTTTTCGCTTGTATAAGTTGTGCAACAATCGCCACTGTTGATCTGCTCCAATGATCGGACGGTGCGGAGCGCATCTTTCCGTGGTCCCCACCGCTAGTGCACCGGTTGCCCAAAACCCGCATGGTTTCCTTCACACCACTCTTCGGCGGACGGCGGTTTTTCCCCGATGGCCAGCGATTCCATATGCTTGCCGCCACGCGTCTCCCGTAACTTTTCCAAAACCGTCGTCCCCGCGCATTAAATTTATCCCCAACGCATTAACGTCCGGACCAGGATGCCCTGCGAAATGGATCTCCGCCACCCGATCTAGGCCCTCTCATCCAACGGTTGTCGATCACCTAAAGTATCCGATGTATAACAAAAGTGCCCGCACAATAAACAAGCCATTGTGCAGCGGCAGATAAATCTCCGCCGTCGATCTGATCTGCAGATCGATGGCCCATATTGCGTCGCCCAATTCCATCGCCCAGTCAACGATCCTCCGCCGCTGACTTTCCATCGCCCGATATCGACCGTCCAAATTGATCCAGAACAATGACGCAGTTTCACTGTGGGGGCATACCCCCAAGAATTTTCCCCGTACACCCTAACTCCCCCGCAATCATCCCCCACCGTCGATCTCATCGCGAATCGACGGCTCTGATCTAATCCTCCTTCCCCCATGCTTTTTCAACCATTCTGAGATTAAATCCTGACCGTTGGATGATGCCATCCAATGACCCTGATTCATCTGCACATCCTTCGATGCAGATTGACCTATAAACGCAGGTTTTTGTAACATTTGTTTGTTTTTGCAGGGTTTAATGTTTTTCCTCTTAAATGAAGAATTTTCATAGGCCGAGGATGACGATCCTCCGGCCTTCGAATACATCAGAGAAATCGTCCACAGGGTATAGATACACATTTTTTAGTGAGGTTTCATGAGCCTTTGGTGCCGTATGCCCTTGTTAAACTAGAAAAAACATCAATGAAGCGCATAAAAAGAGTATCAGCGCTGAAGACTAGGAAATTACCAGAGCAGAGGATTAAGGGACAGTTTACGGGGATTATGGCCCAAAAATTTATCATTATAAACCTAATCCCCGGGTTAAAACAGAGTTCAAAGCAAATCCAAAAGGTTTCACCGACAGGGAACCCTCCACCACTACAAATTGAGGCAAATTGATTCCTCCCAACGACTAAAAGCGCCACCTGTGCCTCAAACTATTCAATCAGGAGCTAAATTTATTGATCAGGATTAGATATTTTTCCTCGACGCAGCCGAAGAATTTATTTCTGCCAGGAACTTCAATGCAAACAATATCTGCAGAGTTACTTCGATGCCACACAGTGCCTCAAAGGTCAACAAAACTCCTACCAAGCTTGAGATCATTATGTAAATCATTTAATACAGAGGATATGTATGTAAATCTCCTCATTTGAGCCCCTCGAGGGCCAATGAGCCATTTAATTCTGTATTAATTGTAAATTGAGATCTTTTATCAGATCTCACCCCCTCATCCTTCTATATATACCACAGCAAAAGATGAGTGAGTGTTGGTTTTTGTTTGATTACAAGTTGTAACACTGAAACTCTCTGAATAAATATACAAGTCTGTTGAGATTGAGAAACAAATTGAAGTCTTGGATGTCTTGATGAGGTTGTCGCATGTTGTTCCTGAGAAGGCTCTATCATTGGATTCATGAGCTTGGCTGTTGGTGAAGTATTCTGAACTGTTAAATGTTTTCCCCTCTTTTCATTATGTTCCATAATTTCTTACTACAGTAGGTTGAAAGTTTTAGGCTAAGAAATGACTCTTAGAAGCACCTTAGACCTATTCACCCTTCACTGTTTAATGTTTTCTGCTGTTGAAGTATTTTAGAGATTTTAAACTTTCTCTTTAATCTTCATGCTTGTTTATTTCCTTAATAGCTCAAATATTTGGTTTCAGCATGATTTATGGTTCTCCCTGCTTGTCTGCTATCACTTGAAAGCTGTTATTGAAGTCTCCCTTTGAAGTACCATTGTTTTAAGTTAATCAAAGAGGTCAGTTTTGATCTTTCCCTTTGCCATTGCTTGAACAGTTGTTTTAAAGGTCTTTATAGTTGTAAGCATATATGTTATTTAGGTGTTCCCTCTTCTATGAATGCAATTATCAGTGAATCTTTTATGTTTTCTAAGTCTTTTAAAATAAAATCTTTGAGGAAATAGGGAGTTCCCTGAATCTTAGGTTTCATTTTAAAAGTTTTCTTGAAGTCATTATTTGCTTAAAGAATGTTTGTAGAATTTATGGTTAGCCCTGTCTATCAAATATCTCTTTATTGTTAAGTTATGTTTTCAAGTTCCCTTTGTTGAGAATTAAACTTCTCTTTTCAAATCATTAATGTCCATCCCATTCCAAAGCAAAGGATCCTGCGGCCAAGTTAGATTTTCCCTTTGATATCCCATATCCCTTGAAGAGTTTTTCATGACCTTATTTTGACTCCATTGCCCAATGAACCAGATATTTCCTCTTTCTGTCTATCTTTCCTAGACCTTTCATGTTTTGTTGTATCAACTCAATCCAACCAAACAAACATCTGCACTTAATAACTAGTCTAAAATCCATAATCAAAGCACACAAGATAAACCTTTGCAAACAAATATTTGAGAGATCCCTCTCTGAGAACAGGAGGACTAGATCCTGGAACTCTAAAGATTGGTTCTGATGTTGCCTTTTCTTTTGATTTACCAAACTATCAAATCACGGGACACCAACATAATGGCGATCATGGTGGGAACTACTGAGAATTAGAGGTTTCAAAACCTTTCTTTAAACTTTTTAGGTCCAGTATAACACAAGTAATGTTCTTCAAGCACTGCCTCACAAATGGAAATCATAAAAGGACTTAATTGAATCAGTGACAAACTAAGTAACCCTTAGGATTCCTCTTAACCCTTGTCAAACCTTGAAGGAACTAGTTACCAAACCATAAGAGCAACTCTGTTTGTTTGAGCACCTTAGCTAAGTGAAAAATCAGACTTAGAACACTCTCTTAACCAATAAGACCAAATAACTCAAAAAAACCCAAAAAACACTACAAGTTTGGCTTCTTAATAGACATGGTAGTGGACCATAAAACATTTTACCTCCTCAGGAGCTAAAACTTCCACTTTGTAGTAAAACACTCATGCTTATATATCACTTACCTTTTGATGTGTTTTACCTTGTACTCTTAGACAGAGTCTGGAAAGGGCCAAGTAGCCTCCGGATCTCATCCTCTTTTTGAGGTGGAATATCTGGTGAATGCCCTCCCAGTCAATCTCTGGTTAGATTTTGTTGGGTTTCAGAATATCCTTGCAAAAGGATATTTCGCAAACACTGTGGTGGACAATATAACTCTTAGAAAACATTCTAAACTTCCCACCTGGCAACTCCACAATCCTGAGCAGACCTTAAGACTCCACTGGGAAGAACCCTTATCATTATAATATCATTCCAATTCAGTTAGAGGACTGTAGGATTAAAATTTATGTAAACAGATCAGTCAAACTCTCAAAGATTGTCATATCTGGTTGAAATTTTCTTGTTATTTGGGTCTAAAAACACAGCATAGTGGCTCCTAGAAAGATCCACACTAGAGCCCATCCTGACCCTGATCCACCTGAGATAGTTGATAACCCGAAAAGAATCCTTAGGAAGTCTCCTAAGATAGAATATTCAACTATTTTCAGAGCACCCTTAAGAGCGAATTCGGTCCCTGAAAATCTTTCAGCTCTACAACAATCACCAGCTGACTTAGTTAATCCCTTTAGGACTAGGTCATTTGGTGATTTAGATCAACTGGATTCTGAGTCTTCACTTTCATCTCCCGAGATGAGTGAACATCCTGGTAGTAGAGAAACAACACCTCCTGATTTACACTTCCTTCATAACCTAGGTGTCTCTCATCCAAGATCATCTCAGCAATCCACTGTTGTTCCATCCACTTCTGTCCATCCTTCATCCACTATTCAAACCACTCCACTTCAGCCCACACCTCCTCTTGTAAATCCACCCCTTGTAAACCCACCCCCACCACATATCATGGCAACATGGTATGCTCTCTTAGTCCTTCCTGTACCTTTAGTCAACCTTCCACAGGACTATCAGTCCAAAATTCCATTATATGTTGCTAGCAATGCTGTAACTGCATCACAACATGTGGATAAGATGGATGACTACTTTGACAGAAATGAGATCAATGATGATTCTGTCAAGCTTAGATTATTTTCTCAAAGCTTAGGGGGAGAAGTAAGAAAATGGTTTAAAGGTTTAGCCCCCCGTACTATTAATGATCTCCAAGGCTTCCACCAGACGTTCTTGAACAAATGGGAAGTAAAGAAGAATCCTCTCCAAGTCCTCGCTGATTACAACAATCTACGTAGGAACCCTGGGGAAAGTGTACAAGCCTATTGTACTAGATTTAACAGTGTATATAATGCATTTTCCCTAGAACTAAAACCTCCACAAGGCTCATCCTTAAACAAGTTTCCTGAAGGATTTGACTCTGACATGACTTATTCACTAAGAGAAAGGGATTTTGCAACTCTCAAAGATATGCAAAGAGGTGCTCTTTCCGTAGAAGCCAACTTAATAGAAAAAAGAGTGAGAATGAAAAATGAAAAAAGAGTATCTTTCAGAGAGGAATCCCCTCCTTCTACTTCAAACTCAAAAATGGAGAGGATGATGGAAGAAATGATGAAATAAATGAGCATAATTAAGAAAGCACAAGCAAATCAAAACCAGACTGCACTTCAAAACAATCAAAACAAAAATAGAAATCAGAATTATAGAAGAGATAACAATCAAGATAAGCAAAAAGAAAGTGACCAACAAATTAGACCTCCCTTTCAACAGAACTATGTGTATCAATATGAGGAAGACAGGGAGCTTTCAAGGTTGGAAGAATCACATGTAAAATTGATTGGATCAGACAGTGGGGATGATGTTTTCCTCACTGAGGAAGAACAAGGTTTCTTCTCTGAGGATCAAAATACTGACACCCATGAAGATTCTGATGACTATATATTGGGTTTTGAAAATGAAATCATGGAGGTACACAAACAGTATGATCTTAGGAGCAAGGGAAGTATAAAGAATTCAAAAGATAAGAATACTAGCACTGCTGTCAAGAAAAACGTAGAAAACCAACCAAGAAAGATAGCAGAAAAAACCAACATTTCGGCCAAAAAACTAGATTTAAACAAAGACAGGGGAGTCCGGCCAGATGTTGAACAGAGTACCCCTAGCACTTCAGCTAGTGTTCCTAATAAAACTATTCCTATCGCTAGTCCAAACAAGGTTCAACAAATCAAAGCTGCTGAAAGGAATTCAATTGAAAAAATAGATGTAAATATTAACAAGTTAATTATTCCTTTCAGCCTTGAGGGAGAGATTGCTAAGATAAAAATTACTATCCCCCTAGTTGCACTAGTAACCCAAGAAGTGTACAAAAACCAAGTTTTGAAAGCTTTAAACTTAGGAAGTGATACTGACACCTTAAACTTGACAGATGACAAACCTGAGCTGTTGTTTGGCCCAGAGGTTGAAGGAAAATACCAAGAAGGACCAGTCCCTCCCTTCTACGTTAGTTTGAACATACACGATAAAATTCTACACAATGCCATGTTAGATTCTGAAGCTTCACACAATCTAATGCCCAAGGTAGTAATGGAAAGCTTAGGCTTAGAAATTACTAAACCGTACAAAGATTTGTATTCTTTCGACTCAAGCAGAGTCAAATGTTTAGGTTTAATCAAAGATTTATGTGTTAGCTTAGCTCAGATCCCTGCCAAGAATCTAGTAATGGATATAGTTGTAGCTGACATTCCCCCTAAGTATGGCATGCTCTTATCAAGATCATGGGGAGCCAAACTTTAGGGAAGCCTTCAAATGGACATGTCTTATGCCACCATCCCTGTTTTTAACCAAAATAGAAAACTATACAGAGAATCCCACATGAAGTACATGGTGAGTAACATGGATAAACCAAACAACACTCCAATCTATTCTATTCAATCATGTTTAGATTCCTTTATCTTGTGTAACGAAGATGAAATTACTCAACAAAGTAAAGAAAACATAGACCCAATCATTTCACCAGAACAATCCAATCTTACCTCGAATCAACTTCAAAACATTCACAATCAACAGAAACAAGAAAATGAAAATGAGTCAAATATACTTTGGACAATAAATTTCGATGGATCCTGTAATAAAACCAGTGCAGGGGCAGGTGTTTGGATTCAAAACACAAATCAGAGTTTTTCATACAAGTTAGACTTCCCATGCACTAACAATATTTCTGAGTATGAAGCACTGCTCCTAGGCTTACAACTGCTTAAAAAATTAGAAGCCCAAAGGATATCTATTTTAGGGGATTCTGAAATTATCATCAAACAAATCAAAGGAGAATATTCAGCCAAGAATCCAAGGCTTAGGGAATATCGAAATGTTTCCCTTGACCTATTAATTTTTTTTGAAAAATATGAACTCATTTTCATCCCTAGAGCATTGAATCATCTAGCAAATGAGCTTGCCTTCACTGCCAGCAATTGCCAAGTACCTGAGATAAATGAACAACTCAGTATAAAGGTGAAACACAGACCTGTTGTGCCTGATAACGAAGATCACTGGCAGGTGTTTGAATCCGAAAAACACATAGATGATTTCTTGAAATCAGAGAATGATTTCAGCATACCAACACCAGAAACTAGCCATAAAGAAAACTGCTTGTATATTGAACAAATCCCAGAGGCAGAAATAACATATCCTACTAATATAAATCATTGTGAGAATATTTTTGAAGCAGAGATAATGAAAAATGAAGACCAAGAAGACTTGGAAGTCTTACAATGCAAAAATGATAAAATCCAAAGAGGTCTAACACCTTTAGAACACATGTTTTATCTCAACGATGTAGCTAAAGAACCAAAAATGGAGCCTGTGGAAACAAACGTAGAAGAGCATAACATAGGCAGTCTAGCAAAACCCAAGATGATCAAGCTATCCAGCACCCTCCCAACTCACATAAAATTGCAATACATAGAGCTTTTCAAAGAGTTTAAAGATGTGTTTGCCTGGGAATACAAAGACCTAAAATCATATGATACCAGCATCATCCAGCATAAAATCCCCTTGAAGGAAAATAAAAACCCTTTTAAGCAAAAACTAAGGAGAATAAATCCCCTTTTACTACCTTTAGTTAAGGCAGAAATTGAGAAAATGTATAAAGCTGGGATCATAGTACCCATTAGATTTTCAGAATGGGTATCCAACTTAGTTTCCGTTAGAAAGAAAACTGGGGAAATCAGGCTCTCTATTGACTTCAGAAATTTAAACAGAGCCTCTTTAAAAGACAACTACCCCCTACCTAAGATGGACCATATACTTCAAAGGGTAGTTGGGTCAAGAAGAATATCCCTATTAGATGGGTTCTCGGGTTACAATCAGGTGTTAGTGTTCCTAGGTGACCAAATAAAAACTGCTTTTACCACACCTTGGGGCACCTTTATGTATCTCAAAATGCCTTTCGGATTAATGAATGTAGGGGCCACCTTCCAAAGGGCCATGGACATAGCCTTCTCTGAAGATATTGGCTATTTTATAATTATTTACCTTGATGACATAATCATTTTCTCAAAAACTGATGAAGAGCATTTGATTCACCTAAGAAAGGTTTTTGAGAAGTGTAGGAAATTTGGCTTATCACTGAATCCCAAGAAGACCCTCTTTGGTCTCCAATAAGGGAAACTTCTTGGTCATATAATTTCAGAAGAGGGAATCAAAATAGACCCTACAAGGATAGATGGCATATTGCAAATTAGCCATCCTAGAAGCCTCAAAGAATTGCAATCTTTCATTGGAAAGATTAATTTTTTGAGAAGGTTTATTCCCAACCTTGCCGAGCTATTAAAAAACATTACAAACATGCTAAAGAAAAACGTGGGTGTAAAATGGACTTTACTAGCTAGACAATCATTCGAACTGGTCAAACAAGCTCTTACCCAAACACCACTCCTGATTAGTCCTAATTTTACCAAAGACTTTTACATTTTTTCTTTTGCATCTGAACATACAATAGCTGCAGTTTTGCTTCAGAAGAATGATTTAGGGCAAGAACAACCAATATCCTTCTTTAGTAGGGCCTTAAGAGATGCTCCTCTCAATTATAACATCATGGAGAAGCAAGCCTTAGCATTAGTGAAAGCTTTAAAAGACTTTAGGGTCTACATTTTATACTCTCACATAATTGCTTTTGTTCCACATACTGTTGTCAAGGAAATTCTAAGTCAAGACCCTGATGGTAAAAGGGGAAAATGGATTGCAACTATTCTTGAATATGACCTAGAAATCAGGCCCACCAAACTAGTAAAAGGGAAAGGATTAGCAAAACTTATGGCTGAGTCTAACATTGTTGAACATGGTAGATGTGTTGGAAGAAGTAGAAGAAGCTACTGCTCCTTTCCTTGAGCAAGCATTTATGAATTATCTTTGGTATGCTAACATTATTTATGTGCTTTTATATCTAAATGCCCCTCCTTCTTTATCTAAAACTAAAGTTATATTTTTGAAACATAAAGCTTTGAGTTTTTGTATATTATATGGGGTTTTATATTGGAAAAATTTTGTTGGAATTTTTCTTAAATTTTTACTTGAAGATGATGCAGGAAAAATCATGCATGAATTGCACGATGGTGAATGTGGAGGACACCTCTACTGGAAGGCCATAGCAAACAAAATTATCCGATCATGTTACTATTAGCCTACCCTTTTTCCAGACACTCAGAATTTGGTCATGTCTTGCCATAAGTGTCAAATCTTTGATGGCAAGAGAAAACTCCTTCCCTTACCTTTACATCCTATTAGAGTTGAGGCACATTTTCAACAATGGGGGCTGGACTTCATTGGGAAATTCATCCATCCTCCTTAGCTCAACATAAGTGGATCCTCACAGCCACCGACTTCTTCACCAAATGAATAGAAGCTATACCTACCAGGAATGCTAATGACTCGGTCATTATCAAGTTTCATGAAACCCATATCCTATCCAGATTTGGTTGCCCCAGAAAAATCATAACAGACAATGATGCTGCCTTCAAATCTAAGAAGATAGTTGATTTCTGTCACAAATACCATATAGCCTTGGGCCATTCCACTGCCTACTATCCCCAAGGAAATGGATTAGCTGAATCCTACAACAAGAGTCTCATCAATATCATTAAAAAGATGTTGGAACAGAATTAGAAATCATGGCACAGTAAGCTGGTTCATGCCTTATGGGCTGATAGATTAACTACAAAGAAATCAATAAATATGTCCCCCTATCAGTTACTTTATGGCATGGATGCAGTTTTTCCTACCTCATTGGGAGTTCTAGTCATGAAGCTCCTTAAAGAAGTGCAGGTTGAAGAAAATGATATGCAGAGGAGGATCAACCAAAAAATCCATTTACAGCAGATTAGAGAAGAAGTTTATGAAAGAACACAGCTAGTCTAAGAAAATATGAAGAAGTTATTTGATAAGAGGACTAAGGCAAACAATTTCTAGGTTGGAAGTGTTGTTCTTAAATGGGATTCAAGAAGAGAAGAGAAAGGGAAACATGGCAAGTTTGAAAACTTGTGGAAAGGGCCATATATTATTCATGCTGAGAGGGGTCATAATACATTTTTCTTGAAAGAATTGAATGGAGAAGACCTATATGGAGGTCCTGTCAATGACAGGATGCTCAAGCATTACTTCTGCCAAGAATCTTAAGTTTCAAAGCATTTTTTCTTTACCATTGTAAATATCATAGTCCAACCATTGCATTCAAAGTTATGAAAAATCAAAAATACAAAAACAAAGAAAAGAAAGAAAAGAGGGAAAATTGTCAAAGCAAGAAAGGTATAGCCCCATAACAAAAAATAGAAATAAATCTGAAAGTGTGCAAGCTTAAATGCCACTACTACAAAACACACTTCTAGTTAGTCAACTAGTTTAATATTGACTAATTAGTTTTAAATTTTTCTGCTGATAGGATAGTGAATTCGATTTGCCAAACTGTTTAATCTTGGTTTATCAGTAGATAGTTTAGGTTAGAAATTGAAGGTTCAAACAAACTCAAAATCTGAACCAAAGTTTCCAAAAGAAGATGACTCAAAAATATGGTAAAATTCTGAGTCAAAGAAATGTAAAGATCTGGTTCTAATCAGCTTAAAACCTGAACCAGAAGAAAAGCAAAAACAACTCAAAACAAAGAAAAAACAGAGCTATGAAGGAAGGAGAAGGCCATGATGAGAAAATTTCAGATGTCAAGCCTTCTATTTTGATTTTTTGATTTTCTGCAAATAAAAATCTATGTGCAGCTTGTTTTTATGCCATAGATCACAACAAGTCAAACAACTTAATCTTGACTTGGCTGTTTTTAAATTTCTGTTGTAGAATTTAGAGAATGAAAGTCTGTTGGACAGCTTAATCCCAACAGACAATAGATTAGGTAGAGAAATTATCTGAGCTCAACTATTTAATCTGAGTTCAGGGAGAAATAAGGAGTAGAATTAGATTAGCTTTTATATTTTCAAAAGAATAAAATTTTGTAAGAGATTTTGCCAATCCAAGTGCACTCTGATGAAGAAAAAATGTTAGATCAGTAGGATTGGGTAGGTAGAAAGTTTGTTGATGAAAGTTCCACTATTTTTAATGACTGATAGCTTTTTTTCCAGAACAAAGGAAGATCATTCAAGCAGAAGAAAACAGTCCAATGGATGAGGCAACTGATCAGCCTCCGTGAGAACACAAGTCTGTAGTTCTTGATGCCTTCAAAAAAGGCACCATCCCCAAGTGGAGCCACTATTAGCCACCCATAAAATTCTGTCATATCAGATGGTGGATAAATGATGTTGGATAGCCTTCCAGAAACAATTTCATTACTAAAATTGCTGATACTTGAAGACTTTTGATAATATCCTATCCTTGGATAATATTCACTACTGTTTCCCTTTAGAACTCTGAAATCCTACAAAAATCCAAAGTCAAAGACTGCTGCAGGCCCCTTTTCCCTTCCTTTTCTTCCAAACTAACCTCTTTTTCTATCCCTCCATTCCCCATGAAAATCCCTCATTTCCACATTTCTGCTTTTTCCCCTCATCAAAATTTATTTTATAAAGTTAAAAACCCACTTTTTAACCTTACCGCAGCCTTCTTTTCCTTTGAAAATCATTCAAAAACCATCTAAAACGCATATTTTCTATGTTCTGGGCTTAAGCCCCCTCGGGCTAAGCCTCTAACCCTTTCTTCATCCATGCGCCTGAGTGCCAGAACCAAATGCTAAACCTGTCGGGTGCTTATCCTTTCCAATAACATTTCTCCGCCCAAAACATTGAAAACCTTTGTAAAAACGTGTTTTGGGTTTTAAATTATTTCCAAAGGTTTTCGCTCGTATAAGTTGTGGAACAATCACCACCGTTGATCTGATCCACAGATTGGACGGTGCGGAGCGCGTCATTCCGTGGTCCCCACTGCCAGTGCGTCGGTTGCCCAAAACCCGTGTGGTTTCCTTCGCACCACTCTTCAGCGGATGGCGGGTTTTCCCTGATGGCCAGTGATTCCATACGCTTGCCGCCACGCGTCTCCCGTACCTTTTCCAAAAACGTCGTCCCCGTGCATTAAAGTTATCCCCCGCGCATTAACGTCCGAACCAGGATGCCCTACGAAATGGATCTTCGCCGCCCGATCTGGGCCCACTCATCCGATGGTTGTCGATCACCTAAAGTGTCCGATGTATAACAAAAGTGCCCGTGCGATAAACAAGCCATTGTGCAGCGGCAGATAAATCTCTGCCGTCGATCTGATCTGCAGATCGACGGCCCATGTTGCGTCGCCCGATTCCGTCGCCCAGTCAACAATCCTCCACCGCTGACTTTCCATCGCCTGATCTCGACCTTCCAAATTGATCCAGATCAACGACGCATTTTCACTGCGGGGGCGTACCCCCAAGATTTTTCCCCATACACCCTGACCCCCCCGCAATAATCCCTGACCGTCGATCTCATCGCGAATCGACGGCTCTGATCTAATCCTCCTTCCCCCATGCTTTTTCGACCATTCTGAGATTAAATCCCGACCATTGGATGATGCCATCCAACGGCCCCGATTCATCCGCACATCCTCCGATGCAGATTGAACTATAAACGCAGGTTTTTGTAACATTTGTTTGTTTTTGCAAGGTTTAATGTTTTTCCGCTTAAATGAATAATTTTCGTAGGCCAAGGATGACGATCCTCCGGCCTTCGAATACATCAAAGAAATCGTCCACAGGGTATAGATACATGTTTTTCAACGAGGTTTCATGAGCCTTTGGTGCCGTATGCCCTTGTTAAACCTGAAAAAACATCAATGAAGCGCATAAAAAGAGTATCAATGCTGAAGACCAGGAAATTACCAGAGCAGAGGATTAAGGGACAGGATTATGGCCCAAAAATTTATCATTATAAACCTAATCCCTGGGTTAAAACAGAGTTCAAAGCAAATCCAAAAGGTTTCATCGACAGGGAACCCTCCACCGCTACAAATTGAGGCAAATTGATTCCTCCCAGCGACTAAAAGCGCCACCTGTGCCTCAAAGTATTCAATCAGAAGCTAAATTTATTGATCAGGATTATATATTTTGCCTCGACGCAGCCAAAGAAGTTATTTCTGCCAGGAACTTCAATGCAAACAATATCTGCAGAGTTACTTTGACGCCACACAGTGCCTCAAAGGTCAACAAAACTCCTACCAAGCTTGAGATCATTATGTAAATCATTTAATACAGAGGATATGTATGTAAATCTCCTCATTTGAGCCCCTCGAGGGCCATTGAGCCATTTAATTCTGTATTAATTGTAAATTGAGATCTTTTATCAGATCTCACCTCCTCATCCTTCTATATATACCACAGCAGAAGATGATTGAGTGTTGGTTGTTGTTTGATTACAAGTTGTAACACTGAAACTCTCTGAATAAATATACAAGTCTGTTGAGATTGAAAAACAAATTGAAGTCTTGGATGTCTTGATGAGGTTGTCGCATGCTGTTCGTGAGAAGGCTCTATCATTTGATTCATGAGCTTGGCTATTGGTGAAGTATTCTGAACTGTTAAATGTTTTCCCCTGTTTTCATTATGTTCCATAATTTCTTACTACAGTAGGTTGAAATTTTTAGGCTAAGAAATGACTCTTAGAAGCACCTTAGACCTGTTCACCCTTCACTGTTTAATGTTTTCTGTTGCTGAAGTATTTTAGAGACTTTAAACTTTCTCTTTAATCTTCATGCTTGTTTATTTCCTTAATAGCTCAAATAGTTGGTTTCAGCATGATTTATGGTTCTCCCTGCTTGTCTGCTATCACTTGAAAGTTGTTATTGAAGTCTCCCTTTGAAGTACCATTGTTTTAAGTTAATCAAAGAGTTCGGTTTTGATCTTGCCCTTTGCCATTGCTTGAACAGTTGTTTTGAAGGTCTTTATAGTTGTAAGCATAGATGTTATTTAGGTGTTCCCTCTTCTATGAATGCAACTATCAGTGAATCTTTTATGTTTTCTAAGTCCTTTAAAATAAAATCATTGAGGAAATAGGGAGTTCCTCGAATCTTAGATTTCATTTTAAAAGTTATCTTGAAGTCATTATTTGCTTAAGGAATGTTTGTAGAATTTATGGTTAGCCCTGTCTATCAAATATCTCTTTATTGTTAAGTTATGTTTTCAAGTTCCCTTTGTTGAGATTTAAACCTCTCTTTTCAAATCATTAATGTCCACCTCATTCCAAAAACAAAAGGATCTTGTGGCCAAGTTAGATTTTCCCTTTGATATCCCATATCCCTTCAAGAGTTTGTCATGAACTTATTTTGACTCCATTGCCCAATGAACCAGATATTTCCTCTTTCTGTCTATCTTTCCTAGACCTTTCACGTTATGTTGTATCAACTTAATCCAACCAAACAAACATCTGCACTTAATAACTAGTCTAAAATCCATAATCAAAGCACACAAGATAAACCTTTGCAAAAAAATATTTGAGAGATCCCTCTCTGATAACAGGAGGACTAGATCCTGGAACTCTAAAGATTGTTTCTGATGTTGCCTTGCCTTTTGATTTACCAAACTGTCAAAACACGGGACACCAACACAACCCACCACTTGAAGACCAATTATAGAACACCCCAGTTGCCTAGTACACCACCTCAACTCATAAACAATGTCATTTCACCAACACACTCTAGGATCACATGTCAAACTTTAAGCTCATAAAGATTACATTCTAATATGTTATAACTAAGACTAAAAGAAGATGGTATATATCTCTACCGTATGGGACATCATAACAAGTCATAATCATTCCAACTTGTTTTTTCTATATAAATCAAGAGAAAAATATTTTTTCTTTAGAAAAATCTTATTACATGGATAGTTATGTCTATTTTTCAAAAGGGCTTTCATAATTCTAATTTAATCATCAATAATTAGTTTATGGATTGCAGTTATTTAACCCCTAATGAATATTCACTCATAATGGTACTGAAGATAGAGGGTCAAAATTTATTTCACAAATAGTTTTGCCTTTTTTGCTTTTCAATCTAATTAAAAAATGTTATAAAATTAAAATTAAATTTGTTTAGTTTGTTGAATATGTAGTATTGATAAACAATGTTATGACCTATGTTGGGGTTCCCATGTTTTGGCCAGGTTGACAGAGACCAAAAGATGAGACAACATAGAACCACTTTCAGACCTTAGGATCTAGCCCTCCTAGGTCCAGAGAGGGATCTCTCTATGATTATCAAAGGATATATGTCTTTGAAGTTCTAAATTATGGTTTTAGGCTAGTTATAGGCTCAAGGTTATTTGTTTGATTGTTTGAGTTTGGTTGTTGGGAATCAGGAAGGAAGGTTTCATCATAAGACAAGGATGGGTAAAGAAGGAAGCTAGGCAAAGGTAGATAACTCAGGGAACATCAAGGCCATTGGGCAATGGAGTCAAGAAAGGATTTACTTATGTTCAAGGTGTAAGCTTCAATTGGGCTAGTCATCTAGAGCATTTGGATCTCAAAGTCTGATTGGTGGGATGGAACACGAAGTGATGAGAATGAAAGATGGAAAACCATCTGATTCTGTCTATAGATCAGGCCAGAGGTCATTTAACTCCAGACCTGCTTGGACAAAACCATAGGCAACACGAGGGATCCTGAAAAGGTTTATATGGAAGGGACGGTCATGAAGAGGCAGCGACAGGCTTTACACCTCCCAATGTTCCTAACCTCTTTCAATTAAATCTTAACAAAAACATCTGAATACCGATTTTACCAACTCGCACATCAGAGAGTAGGCAATAATCATCCACTACACTGGTTTAGTCAATAAAAAACAATATTCAGACACACATATGAGCAGAAAACATTCAAGACTGAGAGAGCTGGGATATAAGGTACCTAACAAGGGTAAATCTTATATCATGCATTCAGATGTCAGTCAGAAGAACATGAAATGAAATGGAAATAAACATAGAGATAAGAAGAACATCACCAACTGCTGTAGATCAGGATCCAATGAAAACTGCTTATCATATTAAACACTACACCAATCAGGTACATCACTGCCCAAAGCTTTTACATTCAGCCTGAATATATCATATTTCTCAGCCTATCATACAACTGTTACACAGGAAACTTGGCTCGGGACAAAATGCTTACATTCCGCTGATAAAACCAACAACAACCAACCCCTTTACAATGTTCTTGCTGTGCTTTTATAACAAAGGATGATCCTCAGATCGACTCAGGAGGTAGGTGCTCATTAAATGTTACATTTAAGCATAATGATGAATGCAGGGCCGAGGCCCATCCTGCTTGAGAATGCTGCATATTCAATTCGCTCACCCTTTTGGTAAGAGAACGATCTGCCTCGGATTTGATCTTGACATTTTTGGATCGTTGTACTCCAGGTGATTTGAATTCGGGGATAGGATAAACTACTAGGCGGGTCTGTCTCATAAATGCCTGATTGTCTTTGAGCTTTGTGTCGGCGCTTAAGGAGTACGACGATGCATTACACTTGTTGAAATGAACGGGCGGGATGGAAGTACGCAGCCCTCACGCTTCTTCAATACTCTGGATACATCCGAAATGAGCTTCGGTCAGTGTATTTAATTATCTCAGGGCTCGAGAAGGCAAGGAGGCGCTGTAGGAGGGTGTACTTTCTGGAGTAAACGCGCTCTTCTTTTAGGTGGTGCAATCATGATTTGCTGGTGCGTCCTTAGTCTTCAAACTGTGCTTGAATCCTTTGACTATAGGATTAGAACATTGATCTTCAATTACAGGCTCGAATTCTTCTCACACCCTGCTTCGCTGGCCGGCTGAAATGGCCTCTCTGCACTACCTGCATGATGAAATAACTTATCACAGGGCCCGAGCAGTGGTGGAGAAATGCAGTGGAGGTGGAGAGATGGTGGAGCGATGGCGGAACAGTGAAAAATGGCGGAGAAATGGTCGCACAGTGTAAAACCCAAAGATTACCGTTTGGGCGAATTACACAGGAAAACACAAAAATAATGAACGGATATATGGAGTGGGACCCGGTGGAGGCGGAGGGTGATTTAAACCTGAACCGTCAGATCTTGGAGGAATGGACGGCCACGATGCAATCGCACCATCGCGATCGGAGCGTACAGCACAAAAGTTCCGATTGCGATTGATCTTGGTGATGCGATTGAACCAGGACCGTTGATTTGCGGGACGATGGACGACTGTGATTGAATCGGAGGATCTCAATCGGGAGGTGCGCGATGAGTGTTGCGATTGCGATCAGAGGGACGGGTGCGATTGAGCGCTGACCGTCAGATCGGCGGGGAGATCAACGACCAGGATTTAATCGGGGCACGCAATCGGAGGAGGAGTAGAGGGACTTGCGATCAGCGGAGGGCCGTCGGATCGCGGGGCAGATCGACGGTTGGGATTAAATCGGAGCGGGAGAATAGGCGGGGAGCGAAGAGATCTGGGCCATTGGATCTGAATGGATCAACGGCCAGGATTAAATCGGAAGGGAGACCAACAGAAATGCGATCGCGATCGGGAGGACTAAGCGATTGAATGCAGGCCGTCAGATCCGGAACAGATCAACGGTGGAGATGTAATCGGAGGGGGAAAAAAAGGGCTAGCGATGGCCGTCGGATTTGCATGAGGATGGACGGCTGCGATTGAATCGCTCAATCGCAATCGGGGGTCACACAAAAGGTTTGTGATTGCGATCGGAGAGGGTCATGCGATTAAGCGCAGGCCGTTGATCTGACGGGGAGATCAACGGTGGAGAACACAATCGGAGGGGATCAGCGATCAGCGGAGGGCCGTCGGATCGCGGGGCAGATCGACGGTGGAGACAATGATCGGAGGATCGCAATCGGGGGTTGGAGCAGAAGGGTTGCGATTGCGATCGGGAGGCGGTTGCGATTAGCGGATGGCCGTCAGATCTGGTGACAGATCGACGGTGCAGAACCATCGCGGGACGTTTACGTGTTAAAACAAAATGCATAGGGACTTTTGATATTACAAAGGGTTTTGCCCTCCCGCCGATGATTCCGATTGCGATAAGCGCCGGGGACTTAAGCACTTGGTCCCGGCGCGCGGTCATGTGGGGAAGTGGTTGGAAAGGTGCGTACGGTAGAGGGGCTGGGCCTTTTAAATGGTCGGAAAGTGGGTTTTGGGCCCATTTTAATGTATTTTAAAGGTGAAGGAGGGGAACGATAGAGAAATAGAGGGGAAAGAAGGGAAAACAAGGGGTATGGGAGAAATTTAAAGGGGATTTGGGGGAAATTGAGGGGTAAAAAGGGAAATAGAAGGGGAAGATAGGGAGTATAAATAAGAGGAAAAAAGGGGCCTTTGGGCACTTCTTCACCAATAGAGAGGGATTTGAAAGGGGACTCAGCAGAAGGGAAACCATCAAAGGATGAAGGGCACAAAGGGGCTTCAAGGGGGCTGTATTTTCAGGGGAAATGCATTCCTTGAAGACTCAGCAACAAACTAGCCCCCTAATTGCTTGTCAAAAATTTCATAGGGGGGCTAACAGTGGCTCCACATGGGGATGGCTTCTTCTTGAAGGAGCCAAAAAGCCAGAAGATGATCTCTTGGTGTAGGCCAGGTGCCTACTGCTTGGACCATCCATATCTTTCTTTGATCTGCTGCCACAAACCATGAAGACATCCAATCAGCAGAAACATTTTCCCAACCAATCTACCTACCCAAACTAGAGTTCTAACAATCTTCCACATGGGTGCATTTGAATTAGCAGACCCTTTGCATTTATTTTGCAGAACAAAAACAGACCTATTCTAATTCTACCCTTATTGCTCCATGAGGCCAGATTAGACTGTTGGCCTCATCTGCTTCTCTACCTACACTACTACCTGTTGAGATTAAACTGTTCAACAGGTTTCTTCACCTACATTCTAAGACAGGAAATTTAAACACAGCCAAGCCAGGATTAGACAGTCTGACTTGTTAGGCAGAAATTTGAAGAAAACAAAACTGTGAAGGCATGGAATTCCGAAACTGTGAAACATCCTTCTTCTTTCTTGTGACTCAGGTTTTGAGCATGTTTGAGTCACTTCTATCCTTTGCTCCAGCTCTGATCTTAGAGCTGGATGTTCCTTTACTGCTGATCCAGATTTTGAGCTTGTTAGGACCAGCTATTCTTGCTCCCTTTTGGCTCAGATTTTGAGTTTACTAGAGCCAATCTTTTTGCCTCAGAGGTTCATGTTTTGAGCATGTCTGAACCTCCCTTTTCATCCTGTTTTTTTTTTTTGGAACATTTTCTTCACTTTTACTGAAAATGAAAATTTGCAACGGTATATACAATGGAAATGAAACATGGAAATGGAGAATTAGCAGAAGTAGTGTTTGAGCATCCTGCCATTGACAGGACCCCCAAACAGCTCTGTACCATCAAGTTCTTGCAAGAAAAACGCATTAGGACCCACAGTGGCTTGAATGATGAACGGGCCCTGCCACAAGCTGTCGAACTTGCCATGTTTACCTTTATCCTCTCTTCTTGAATCCCACTTCAGGACCTTGTCCCCAACTTTGAAATTTGCTTCTTTGGTTCTTTTGTCAAACTGTCTCTTCATGTTTTCCTGCACTCTGATAGCTCTGTCATAAACTTGCTCCCTTGTTTGCTGGAGATGGATTGTTTCATTAATTCTCCTTATCATGCTGTCTTCTTCTGATTGGACCTCTTGAATAAGCTTTACTACTGGTATCCCAAGGCTAGTGGGGAAAACTGCTTCTGTCCCATAAACCAGCTGGAAGGGTGATGTGCCAATAGACTTCTTTGTAGTGAGCCTATCTGCCCACAAAGCATGTATCAACTTTTTATGCCAAGACCTTTTGTTCTCTTCCAGCAGCTTCTTAATGATTGTAACCGGGCTTTTGTTTGATGATTCAGCTAGGCCATTACCCTGGGGGTAATAGGCAGTTGAATGTCCAAGCGCAATTCCGTACCTGTGACAGAAATCAATCATTCTTTTGGATCCGAAAGCAGCAGCATTGTCAGTGATTATTTTCCTTGGGCAGCCAAACCGAGATAGGATGAAGTCTTCTAGGAACCTAATGATGACAGAATCTGTGGCATTCCTAGTGGGTATGGCTTCGATCCACTTAGTGAAGTAATCAGTAGCAGTCAAGATCCATTTGTGTTGCCCAGAAGAAGAGGGGTGGATTTCTCCAATGAAGTCTAAGCCCCATTGCATGAAGGGACCTTCTATGGTGATAGGTTGCAGAGGGAGGGGGAGGAGCTTTCTTTTGCCTTCAAAAATTTGGCATTTGTGGCAGGTAAGGATCATTTTATGGACATCACTGAAAAGTGTAGGCCAATAGTAACCAGCCCTGAGTATCTTATTTGCAGTGGTCTTCCAACTCAGGTGGCCTCCACACTCCCCAGCATGGAATTCTTGTTTGATCTTTTCGGCTTCAGTTTCAGACAAACACTTCAGTAAAAGGCCATTTGGATTTTTCCAATATAGACTCTCATTCAAAATGCAGTAATTTCTAGCTTTGAGTTTTATGAATCTGGCCTTTGTTTTGGACAGTTCCGGAGGGACATTGAGGTGTGTGAGCACGTAAAGGATATCAGTGTACCAAGGAGAGTTCTGAAACTGCTCCTCAACAGCTGGATGGGGCAATCCTTCCTGCTCATCCAGGGCGTTCATCATGTTGATATCAAGGGCCTGTAGATTAGTTTCAGCCATCAATTAGGCCAGGCCTTGACCTTTGATCAGCTTAGTGGGTTTGATTTCAATGTCATATTCTAAAATCGTGGCAATCCATTTGCCCCTTTTCCCATCTGGGTCTTGGGACAAGATATCTTTGACCACTGTATTTGGCACATAGGCAATGGTGTGAGAATGCAGAATGTAAACCCTAAAGTCTTTTAAGGCCTTAATTAGGGCATAGGCCTGCTTTTCCATAATGTTGTACTTTAAGGGTGCATCTCTTAAGGCTTTACTGAAGAAGGCTATAGGCTGTTCCTTACCTTCCGAATTTTTCTGCAGCAAAACTGCAGCTATTGTGTTTGGGGAGGCAAATGAAAAGATCAGGAAATCTTTTGAGAAGTCAGGGCTGATAAGGACAGGGGCTTGGGTGAGTGCAAGTTTTACTGACTCAAAAGATTTTTTGGCTTCAACAGTCCACTTGATTCCTGCATCTTTCTTTAGCATTTCAGTCATTTTCCTAAGATGCTCAGCAAGATTGGGGATAAATCTTCTAAGGAAATTGATCTTCCCAACGAAAGACTGTAGCTCCTTGATGTTTCTTGGATGTGTGATTTGAAGTATTCCCTCAACTCTCTGGGGGTCTATCCTAATCCCTTTCTCAGATATAATGTGGCCTAGAAGCTTACCCTCTTGCAGCCCAAAAACAGTCTTCTTAGGGTTCAGGGACAGACCATACCTTCTACAATTTTCGAAAACTTTCCTCGGATGTTTTAAGTGTTCTTCTTCTGTTTTAGAAAAGACAGTTAAGTCATCCAAGTAGATAACTATAAAGTGTCCAATCTCATCTGAGAAAGCAATATCCATTGCTCTCTGGAAGGTAGCTCCAGCATTCATCAATCCAAAAGGAATTTTCACATACATGAAGGTGCCCCATGGAGTGGTGAAGGCTGTTTTGAGTTGATCTTCTGGGAGTACCAGAACCTGGTTGTATCCTGAAAAACCATCAAGCAGGGAGATTCTTTTAGAGCCCACTACCTTCTGTAGGATATGCTCCATTCTAGGCAAAGGGTAGTTGTCTTTCAGGGAGGCTCTATTGAGGTTTCTGAAGTCTATGCAAAGTCTAATCTCCACTGTTTTCTTCCTTACAGCCACTAAGTTTGACACCCAATCAGAGAACCTTACCGGGACTATAATGCCTGCATCATACATCTTCTTAATTTCCTTTTCTACTGCAGGCAATTGTTTTGGATTAATTCTACGGAGTTTTTGTCTAAAAGGTTTCTGATTTTCCTTCAGTGGTATCTTATGTTGTATAACGTTGGTGTCATAGGCCTTTAAGTCTTCATAGCTCCATGCAAACACATCAATGAATTCCTTGAACAGATCAATGTATCTTGTCTTCATGTCTGCAGGTATAGACTTAGCCAGCTTTATCATTTTGGGTTTATCTTCAGTGCCTACGTTACATTCTTCTACATCTGATTCTGCATGTTCTATTGTGGGTTTCTTTGCAACATCATCGAAATCAAAGAGATCCTCTAAGGGTGCTAAGCCTCTTGGTATGTTCTTGTCTTTGGCTTGCAGCACCTCCATTTCTTCTCTATCTGTGTTTTTACGTTTTACGGCTGAATCTCCAGTTTCTTCAGAAAAAGAGTTTATTTCTGTACTACACGGTGTTTCTAGTTCATCTGTGGAATCCTCACTTGGGCAGCTGTCATCAGATTTTGAGTCTGAACCAGAAGATTCAAACTCATTTCTGCCCATCAGGAAATCTTCAATCTGTTTGTCTCCTTCAAAGACCTGCCAGTATTTTTCATTGTCTGGAACCGCAGGCCTGAATTTAGTCTGAATGATGATTTTTTGGTCAACTGGGACCTTAGGATGAGAGCTAGCTAGGTAGGCTAGTCCATTTGCGATAGCGTTTTGACCCCTAGGGATGTATACTAAATCATATTCAATGAATGTTTTCAACAAATCTAGAGTATCGTTCCTGTATGCCCTAAGCCTGGGGTGTTTTGCCGAATACTCACCATTCATCTGTTTGATTACTAACTCGGAGTCTCCTCTCACGACTATTCCACGGGCTCCTAATTTTTTCAACAGATTTAAACCCAAGATCAGAGCCTCGTATTCTGCAATGTTGTTCGTGCATTTGAAATGCAGATTGACGGCGTGGCTCTCCGCGTGATCATTTTCGGTGTTACGCAGCCATACTCCTGCTCCAGCGCTTTGTCTAGTACAGGATCCATCAAAGTTCATTTCCCACAAGGGTTCTTTGTTTACTTCCGCTTCGCTTCCTCCCTTGCAGCTGGGTTCGCCATTAGGTCTAGTTGGGAGGTCTGAGCTAGATTGTAAGCTGTCTTGTTGTTCGTAGGAGCCATGGATGTTAGGGAGGTGGTCAGCTTGCTGTTCTTGCTCTGTTTCTGTTACGCTTGGAGTGAGCGGTCCACCACAAATCCTACAGGCTTTGTTTCTGGTTTCCTTTTCATTTTCAGTGTGCTGCCCATGGTTTTCCTGATCATATTCTTCCAGAGTGGCCATTATATGGAGGTCCATAGGCTCGGTGTTCTCATTCGTATGCCTATTCGGGGACTCTGGCTCTTCTAAGGATTCATCGTTACAAAAAATAAAGGAGTCAAGATCGGTATGTACAGAATACAATGGTGAATTTTCAGGTTTCTTGGGGCTGCTGACCAAAAATTTCATTTGGGATTCTCTATACAGTCTTCTTGATAGTGGCATATGAGCCATCCGTCTGCATGGTGCCTTGCAGCTTGGCTCCCCATGATCTAGATAATAACATGCCATACTTGGGCGGCACGTCTGCCACCACTACATCCATGACCATACATTTCGCAGGAATCTGAGTTAGGCTCACACACAAGTCTTTGATCAGGCCAAGACATTTTACCCTACTCGAGTCGAATGAGTATAAGTATTTGTAGGGTCGGGTGATTTCGAGGCCTAACTTCTCCATGACTACTTTAGGCATTAGATTATGTGATGCACCGGAGTCATGCATGGCATTATGAAGGATCTTGTCATGAATGTTAAGACTGATATAAAAAGGTGGAACTACCCCCTCCTGAAATTTCCCCTCAATCTTGGGACCGAATAAGAGGGCAGGCTGATCATCACTCAAATTTACAGTGTCGTTATTTATACTCAGATTTAATGCTTTCAAAATCTGGCCTTTATATACATCCTGAGAGGCCAGCTCAGATAATGGTACAGAGATTTTGATTTTTGCAATCTCACTTTCTAAACTGAAAGTGGATTGACTCTTGGAAGTATTTAACTCTGTTTTGTTTGCAGCCACCTTAGTGGCTGAATCAGTTTGTGTTTTCTCATTATGTACATGTGTAGGCACAGTTGTATCAGGGGCACTAACTGAGGTGCTAGTGCTACTGGTTGGTTGACTTTGTTTTTCATTGTTTTGGTTGTCTTTCTGTTGGTTTTTCTCAGAACTCTCAGTTGTTCATTTATTGTTTACAGCGGTTACTTTAGAAGATTTCTCAGGCCTCTTTTTGATATTTACCTCAGGAGTTTTGGGTTTGGAAGAGTCTTGGTTCTTTTTACTCCTGAGCTCATATTGTTCTATGACCTGTAACATGGCATTCTCGAATCCCAGCCTATAATCCTCATATTCAAACCATTCCTCCTCCCCATAAAAGGTTGAGGGTTGGTCCTCTTTTGAATCACAGTTCAGGATTGAGTCCTCTGTTTCGAACATGTTTATCGCATTCCCTTCAGACTCTTCTATGATTCCCTCATCCTCATCAAGAAATTTTTGGAAAGGGGGAATGACTTGCTGATCTGCCTCTTTCTGCCTGTTGGGAGTGTTGTTGTTTCTTCTAAAGTTCTGGTTTTGGTTTTGATTTTGGTTCCTGTTCTGAGTGATAGCCATCTTTTCGACCACTTGGCATAGCTTATCCAGATTCTTAGACAATCTGTCAATATTAGGATCCGAAGTGGAGGCTATGGTGTCATCCTTGTATGTTACTCTCTTCTCAGCTCTCAGTTTGGCCCTTTTTTCAATCAAATTTGCTTCTATGTTTATTGCCCCTTTCTGCATGTCCTGCAACGTGGTATACTCTTTATCTCTAAGCTCATAGGCCATGTCAGCATCAAATCCATCAGGATATTTTTCTAAGGCCATACCTTGTGGGGGTTTCATGTGTGGGGGAAGAGCGTTGTAAATACTGTTGAATCTGGTGGTGTAATCATGAACACTTTCCCCTACGTTTCTCTTAAGGGACATGTATTCTGCTAGGAGCTGGCGCGGGTTTGCTCTGGTTTCCCATTTGTTGATGAAATTCTGGTATAACGCAGGGAGATCTTGGATACTACCAGCAGGTAGACTTTTAAACCACTTCTTAACCTCACCTCCCAAGCTTTGGGCAAAAATTCTCATTTTGATTGTTTCATCATCAATTTCCATATAGTCAAAAGAGTCCTCCATTTTATCTACATGTTGTTGTGCTGTTGTAGGCTCTTTGGCAGGGAAGTGTGGGATTTTTGATTGATAATCATTTGGTAAAGGCAGTAATGGCTGAGGTAAAACTAGAGGTGCATACCAGGCCGCCATGATGATGTTCTGATGAGGTATAGGATTGGCTTGAGCCGCTGGTAGTTGGATGACAGGGATGGTAGGACCAGCAGAAGTCTGTTGAGCAGATCTAGGGTGAGAAAGCCCCAAGTTGTAGAGAAAGTGGAGATCAGGTGGTGTGGAAGGAGGGGTTTCTCTGTCCCTAGTGTCTGGCTGGTCTGAAACACTGAATGACCTAGTTCTAGGTAATCTGTTTTGGAGGCCTAGGTCGAAGAAAGGGTCTAATAGAGCTGCAAGATCTTCTGGTGCATAATTAGCTCTAGGAATGTTGCTGGAAATAGTTGATCTCCTACTCACAGGTGTTCTTTTAAGGATCTTCTCAGGATTATCAACTGTTTTAGGTGGGTTTGGATCAGGGAAAGCTCTTTTATGAATGGTTCTGTGAGCCAGAGTGCTGTTTATAAGCCAAGAAGCTTAGCCCTACTTGTTATTTCTACTGTGGTTAATGTTGTCTTGGGAACTGGTCTCCCTGTGGAGTCTTCACTATGCTTGGGACTGGTCTACCAGTGGAGTCTGATGTGAAACCAAGATGATCAGCAGGGCTACTAATCACCAGTGGAGTCTTTAACGTTTAGGAACAATGGAGTCGCCAGGTGGAGGGTTTAAGATGATTCTATGGTACACTGTCCACCGCAGTGCTCACCATCCGAAGTGTGACTTACCGTCAACCTAGCCAAAGTTCTAAGTTTCTGAGGTCGTTTGAAATGAGAAGCACTCAGAAGTCCCCAGCGGAGTCGCAATTATGTTGGGGTTCCCATGTTTTGGCCAGGTTGACAGAGACCAAAAGATGAGACAACATAGAACCACTTTCAGACCTTAGGATCTAGCCCTCCTAGGTCCAGAGAGGGATCTCTCTATGATTATCAAAGGATATATGTCTTTGAAGTTCTAAATTATGGTTTAGGCTAGTTATAGGCTCAAGGTTACTTGTTTGATTGTTTGAGTTTGGTTGTTGAGAATCAGAAAGGAAGGTTTCATCACAAGACAAGGATGGGTGCAGAAGGAAGCTAGGCAAAGGTAGATAACTCAGGGAACATCAAGGCCATTGGGCAATGGAGTCAAGAAAGGATTTACTTATGTTCAAGGTGTAAGCTTCAATTGGGCTAGTCATCTAGAGCATTTGGATCTCAAAGACTGATTGGTGGGATGGAACACTAAGTGATGAGAATGAAGGATGGAAAACCATCTGATTTTGTCTATAGATCAGGCCAGAGGTCATTTAACTCCAGGCCTGCTTGGACAAAACCATACGCAACACGAGGAATCTTGAAAAGGTTTATATGGAAGGGAAGCTTATGAAGAGGCAGAGACAGGATTTACACCTCCCAATGTTCCTAACCTCTTTCAGTTAAATCTTAACAAAAACATCTGAATACTGATTTTACCAACTTGCACATCAGAGAGTAGGCAATAATCATCCACTACACTGGTTTAGTCAATTAAAACAATATTCAGACACACATATGAGCAGAAAACATTCAAGACTGAGAGAGCTGGGATATAAGGTACCTAACAAGGGTAAATCTTATATCATGCATTCAGATGTCAGTCAGAAGAACATGAAATGAAATGGAATGGAAATAAACACAGAGATAAGAAGAACATCACCAACTACTGTAGATCAGGATCCAATGAAAACCGCTTATCATATTAAACACTACACCAATCAGGTACATCACTGCCCAAAGCTTTTACATTCAGCCTGAATACATCATATTTCTCAGCCTATCATACAACTGTTACACAGGAAACTTGGCTCGGGACAAAATGCTTGCAGTTCGCTGATAAAACCAACAACAACCCACCCCTTTACAATGTTCTTGCTGTGCTTTTATAACAAAGGATGATCCTCAGATCGACTGAGGAGGTAGGTGCCTATTAAATGTTACATTTAAACACAGTAATGCATGCAGGGCCGCGGCCCATCCTGCTTGAGAATGCTGCATATTTATTTTCGCTCACCATCTTAGTGAGAGGACGATCTGCTTCGGATTTGATCTTGACATTTTGGGCTCGCTGTACTCCAGGTGATTTGAATTCGGGAAAGATGAACTACTAGGAGGGTCTGTCTCATAAATGCCTGACTGTCGTTGAGCTTTGTCGGCGCTTGGGGTCTGTGATCTGCTGTTCTGCCCTGTTGAAATGAACGAACTGGATGGAAGTCTGCATGTCCCTCCATGCTTCTTTAATGCTGCCGGACTGTCCGAAATGAGCTTCATTTTGTGTATTTAATTATCTCAGGGCTCGAGAAGGCAAGAAGGCACTGTAGGAAGGTGTACTTTCTGGAGTAAACGCGCTCTGCTTTTAGGTGGCGCAATCATGACTTGTTGGTGCGTCCTTAGTCTTCAAACCGTGCTTGAATCCTTTGACTGTGGGATTAAAACATTAATCTTCAATTACAGGCTCGAATCCTTCACAAATCCTGCTTCTACTGCTTCGCTGGCCGGCTAAAATGGCCTCTCTGCACTACCTGCATGATGAAATAACTTAACACAGGGCCCGGGCAGTGGTGGAGAAATGCAGTGGAGGTGGAGAGATGGTGGAGCGATGGCGGAACAGCGAAAAATGGCGGAGAAATGGTCGCACAGTGTAAAACCCAAAGATTACCGTTTGGGCGAATTACACAGGAAAACACAAAAATAATGAACGGATATATGGAGTGGGACCCGGTGGAGGCGGAGGGTGATTTAAACTTGAACCGTCAGATCTTGGAGGAATGGACGGCCACGATGCAATCGCACCATCGCGATCGGAGCGTACAGCACAAAAGTTCCGATTGCGATTGATCTTGGTGATGCGATTGAACCAGGACCGTTGATTTGCGGGATGATGGACGGCTGTGATTGAATCGGAGGATCTCAATCGGGAGGTGCGCGATGAGTGTTGCGATTGCGATCGGAGGGACGGGTGCGATTGAGCGCTGACCGTCGGATCGGCGGGGAGATCAACGGCCAGGATTTAATCGGGGCACGCAATCGGAAGAGGAGCAGAGGGACTTGCGATCAGCGGAGGGCCGTCGGATCACGGGGCAGATCGACGGTTGGGATTAAATCGGAGCGGGAGAACAGGCGGGGAGCGAAGAGATCTGGGCCATTGGATCTGAATGGATCAACGGCCAGGATTAAATCAGAAGGGAGACCAACAGAAATGCGATCGCGATTGGGAGGACTAAGCGATTGAATGCAGGCCGTCAGATCCGGAACAGATCAACGGTGGAGATGTAATCGGAGGGGGAAAAAAGGGCTAGCGATGGCCGTCAGATTTGCACGAGGATGGACGGCTGCGATTGAATCGCTCAATCGCAATCGGGGGTCACACAAAAGGTTTGCGATTGCGATCGGAGAGGGTCATGCGATTAAGCGCAGGCCGTTGATCTGACGGGGAGATCGACGGTGGAGAACACAATCAGAGGGGACCAGTGATCAGCGGAGGGCCGTCGGATCGCGAGGCAGATCGACGGTGGAGACAATGATCGGAGGATCGCAATCGGGGGTTGGAGCAGGAGGGTTGCGATTGCGATCGGGAGGCGGTTGCGATTAGCGGATGGCCATCAGATCTGGTGACAGATCGACGGTGCAGAACCATCGCGGGACGTTTACGTGTTAAAACAAAATGCATAGGGACTTTTGATATTACAAAGGGTTTTTCCCTCCCGCCGATGATTCCGATTGCGATAAGCGTCGGGGACTTAAGCACTTGGTCCCGGCGCGGGGTCATGTGGGGAAGTGGTTGTAAAGGTGCCTGCGGTAGAGGGGCTGGGCCTTTTAAATGGTCGGAAAGTGGGTTTTGGGCCCATTTTAATGGATTTTAAAGGTGAAGGATGGGAACGATAGAGAAATAGAGGGGAAAGAAGGGAAAACAAGGGGTATGGGAGAAATTTAAAGGGGATTTTGGGGAAATTGAGGGGTAAAAAGGGAAATAGAAGGGGAAGATAGGGAGTATAAATAAGAGGAAAAAAGGGGCCTTTGGGCACTTCTTCACCAATAGAGAGGGATTTGAAAGGGGACTCAGCAGAAGGGAAACCATCAAAGGATGAAGGGCACAAAGGGGCTTCAAGGGGGCTGTATTTTCAGGGGAAATGCATTCCTTGAAGACTCAGCAACAAACTAGCCCCCTAATTGCTTCTCAAAAATTTCAAGGGGGGGGTAACAACCTATACTATTGTAACAAATCCTATTAACAAAATAGTGTATTTCCATGGTTAAGAATTAATAATAATGATAATAATTTACTATAAAGAAATAATTTAGTTATTTTTTATGATTTATTTTCTTTTCAATTTTGACAATATGAGAGGTACAATAAAATAATTATTTTGATATCTATTATAAATTAATGTCTATTTAGATATTTTTATTTACCCACAATTTAATTTATATAATTAAATTACTATCTCAAATTACTAAAATTTTCATCTATAAATATGAATAAAAGTTTTTTTCATGTTTTAGCAAAATTGAGGGAAAATTTCAAACAAAGTTGGAATCAACCCTGGCTTATATCAATAGGAATATTCAGGAAATTAATTTACGTCAGCCGCATCAATATGCGAGGCTTGGAAGATTGGAGAAGGAAATTAAAGCAATGCAACAGGTTTCAGTTGAATTACTAGGAGCTTCAACCAAAGATCCAGCGCCTGTTGAATCCGAGGAGGATTAAGACTTTATTGTTCTTATGTTGCACTTTCATTTTAAATGGCTAATCCTTTTAATCCTTTTTGTATATGATATTGTCTCTAGACTTGGATATCCAGTATCGACAGATATGGCATAGGTTGTTAAGATTTTTATGTTTTGGCTAACTTATTTTGAACTTCGATGGCCAAAATACCTGGTTTCCTACGGGCAGGTTGAGGTCTAGTTTTGTATCTTTTGTCCGATTTTATTAATAGAAAATAGAAGGTACCACCTAAGCTTACAAAAAATTGAGGGAAAATTTTAAACATGAAACTTTATCCTAAAGTCTAGAAATTTTGGTGAATCTTATTAATATCTAAATTTAGGAAAAAATAGAAATTAGGTAAATGCATTTTTTTTTGAGAAAAAATATAGAAAATTAACCCATGTGCAAATATTAGTCTCTAAAATTTTCCATTAAAATCCAATTTCTTTTTGCCTAATATGTTACTGTTTTGGCTGTTATTCTCATCCATGCCGTAAACAAGAATTTTCAACATTTTGATATTTGCTTGAAGAAACGTGCTTACGACGTGGACTTTTCATATTCTGCTTATTTCTACGCCCCCAATAGTCAGATACATGGTATTATCAAGCACTACCGATATTTACACTTCAAATGGTGTCATCCACATTTGTCTTGTCTGGATGAGATTTCTGGAAATACTCCCATTCATATCTATGAACAAACGTGCTTCTTACGTGTTGACTTGGACTTCTCATATTCTTCTTATTTCTACGCTCCCTAGTCATATATATATATATACATTGTATTAGCAACCTCTACCGATATTTACACTTTTGTAAATACTCCCATTCATATATACTCCGATATGAAGTGTATATTGGTTCTATTGATGGATTCCATGATCACGAAGTTGTCACATTCACGAAAATTGCTTTGCCGACCTCATCAACAATTGTCTTCGCGCTACAAATTTCCGAATGTGTCCCGCCATGTGATGCCATTTCTTACCCCTCTTTTACGGCATCATATATTGATTTATGGGTGGGCCATTGACAAGAAAACGAAATCCATATATTTGGGGACGTGGTTCACGTGGAATCCATATAATTGAGGATGCTGTTCACGAGAAGTGGGGAGCGATGGAACTAAATTAAATTATTTGAAAATTATACTAAAAGCTAATTTAAAGTATGCCCCGGCCATGGTATGCATTATTTTAAATTTACGCAAAGCAACGTGTAACTGGGAGTATACCTAAGATGTTATGAGTTTAATCTTTGAGACTCAAGAAATGGGGTTATGGTCGGTAAGAGGAGGGTAAAGGTTTGACATGTATTCGTATGGGGGTACTCTTCACATGATTTGATTTCTCTTTTTATTATTTTGATATATATATTTTTTTGTAAATTTAGTAGTGTTTTTTTTTTTTTTATTCATAAAACACAATGCAGGTTGTAGAAATTTACAGCTTCTGACCTCAACTTGCTCGTAGGAAATGAGGTCTGTTGGTTGTCTTGAAGAGTTATAAGTCATCCAAAACTTAAACAACTTAAAGCGGTTTCTTACTGTCTTTAAGGGACTATTATATATCTTTACTTCCATAAACATATTTAAAAAGTAAATGCTATCCATTTTAATTGAAAAATCATAATTTAGGGAAATCAGTCCTCAAAAGAGTCTATGGGAGCCAAATCTTTAACACTCGATCCTGGCATATCAACCTGATACATGCTTTGTAACTGTCTGTCTATATGTCCGAGTCAGGCGCTCTGGTGATGTTGATGCAAGTTTATCTCCTGGATGTCTTTGTGAATTTCCGCCCGAGTTGAGGCTACATGCGGGTCTCCCCCTATCTCTTGGACTGAGACAATTGCCATCACCAAAAGACATTTCAAGATCTAGTAGGTGCGAATCGAGTGATGGAAAAGAGACAATCTGTTGCGTGTATTACCCGGGTCAGTTAAAATTGGGTTCAATTCTTTCTCGGCCAGTTCAGCTTCCGCTTCCTCCTTTTCCCCTGCATCATGTTCCCACCCGTGAATCAAGGATTTGATATAGCAGGGAGTGTCGTCTGAATAAGCTTGGAATAAGTTCTCCATTACCTCTTTACCAGAATTTCGACCTCATCTGACTGATGCAGCTTTGGATTTCCTCTTAGCTTTTCCTTCCTTCTTAGTCAGTTGGGCTTTCACGATTATCTTCAGACCGCGGTCTTCCAACAAATATATGTGCAGGTGAGAATTGCTAGGAAGACTTGCAGTAGTACAGAACATGGCAATATTAAAGTTACCCGAGATAGAAAGATGAACTTGGTGTTGTCGCGGAGGCACTGGATACTCGATGTCCTTACCAAAAGAGATACCAACTTGCGTTGGACCCAATCTTGACAGACAGGGATGAAACAACCTTACAAGAATCCACAATGCCTTGACAGACCGATAGGACACAACCTTGTAGGATTTTGTATGAAAACTATTCAAGTTACTAAAGACTCCCCTTTTAATCAGGATAACCCCATCATAACAACTATAGAGAAGACTCCCCTTTTAATCAGGATAACCCCATCATAACAACCAGCAATAGACCGAATAACTGCGACAATGGAACATGTAATAAATTTAACCAACCAAAAAACTAAACTGGCCCACTAACCACCCAAACCATTGCAGTTGAGCTTTACCGACTCACCACCCATAGGAAAATCATTGTAGGCCATACGGTCAATTTCCCAGAATTGATGACTACTACACGAATTAGTGACATGCAAAGGCTAGAAGAAAGACGGGTACGCGAGAAGGTCAGAAGAGAATCCCTCCAGAGTGAGAGATCGACATGTAGGGCCATTACAACGCCATACAGGGCCATTACAACACCATGAGAAAACATCTATAGGCTGATAAAAATTAACGAAGTACAACCATGCAAGGCGAGTAAAGAAATCTGAGCAGACAAAAACAACAGAGACGGCCACAAAATGGGGAAGACGACACTGAATTACTCCCTTCACATTGAGGTGAGTGGCCAATGTACCCACCAAAACCCACCACTGAAATTTAGAAAGGAAAATTCGTAATCTTCTTCCAAAACTAGGCTAGAAACGATGAAATTTTGAAAAACCAAGTAATCTAGAGCCACAAATTGTAGAAGAAACAGGTAATCCAAAATAACTAGGACCTTGTTTACCATGGACGGAGAACTAGAAACACGCTTCATGGCAAAGGTAAGAAGAGAATTTGATACATACCCTCACAGACAACACGCTGAAGATGACAGAGCTCTCCCCCGACCACGTAATTGCCTTCTAGTGCTCTACAATCGACCGACTACTATACACCAGGAGATGACAGAGAGAATGTTCATATGCCACTTCCACCTCATGCGCTGGCTCTTTCCCTTAAACATTTTTGATAACCCACCTGATGTGCCTATTTTTTCGGCATTCATCATTAATGTCGTCATTAAGCTCCGTGGGTGGAGCCACCCACCGTTTTCAGCGCGCAACATCATCGATGTGGGTTTGACGGTTGTCACGTACGACCTCCACATCTGTCCACACGTATTACTCCTTGCAACACCAGTTGGCACCACGATCAAATGTATTATTTTGATATATCAAAGGTATCAGTAAACTTCATAAAATTTAATAGTAATGTATAGAGTTTAGAAAACATTAATTAAAAGGTTTCATTTTCTTTATGTATTTCTAATGATGAAAGTATATAAATAATTTACTAGAAAATCAGCATGACCCAATGAAATCAAAATTAAATTTAAATCGTTAAATTTACTAAGAAATAAAAAATGGTTTAGAAATATAGTTTATATTTAGATTAGATTTACTATTTGAATATTATGGTTGAAGAATTGAGTAGAATTATTATTTTTTTCATTTTATTATTGGTTATCTTAAACATTATGTTAGGATTACATAGTATTGAGAGAAGTGGTGGTATGAATATGAATTAAATGAATAAAGATGGAGTGGTTAGAATGAAGGAGCAAGTGTGCGTGATGTGTACACCCTAAGGGTTTTGGTCCAAGTTATGGAATCACGTCATATGGAGGTATATTCCCCTAGAAAGTTGTTAAACTTGATGTTCACACATACATGTTGCACAGGAGCACACATTTTTGTAAGGCCTTAAGAGTTTTCATAGCCCTACATGAAGATACTAGGGTGGTAGGTGTACTGATATCCTAACTTAAAGGAGGGAATGTGAGATTTCACTGAGATGGTTGTTGAAACATGTACATGAAAGCGATGTCCTAACCAACTAGTGGATGTGTTCTGGAGCATTTTGGCTCACTCACAACCGTGATTCAGATAACGAATGTTGTTGCTACTTTATATTTTATTGAGGGTTTTATTCAAAACAACCCAGCAAGTCATCAGGTATGGATCAAGTAAGAGTTGTTAGGATCATAGAGAAGTGAGAGGTGTGGTGGTATGGATATGAAAAAAATGAACATGGAGTTGTATAGAATGGAGTAGCTAGTGTGTGTGACAGGTGCACATCCTAACAATGTCCCCCTTAAACTTGACTCGGGTATATTGACCTAGTCTCAACCATTTTCTATTGAATTCCATATATAAAAGTTTCCATTTATGAGATCTGAGTTACCACGAAGTTATATAGTGCATCTATTGAGATTCATGAAAAAAAGTGTAGAGGAAATTGGTGCAATAGCATAGGGTAAGAGAAATAAATTTCGAGGAGGATGTCAATTAGAGTGTCGTTGAAAATGAGAAATAGCAGAAGGTCAACCTGAATGATGGTTGACTCATATGCATAGCTAAGAGATTTGTTGCGAGTGGAAGCTGTGTTGCATTAAGTTTGCAAATGATTTCATGTGCATTGTGGATGATTTCATGTGCATTGTGGATGATTACATCTGCATTGAATCTGTGTATGTTGGACTCAGATAGAGAGAAAGAGCCCTCGACTGTCAAGTTGTACGAAAATTGTGTGTAGTATGGGAAAGTATTCTATGAATCTATAGCGTTCTTGAATCAGCAGAGAACACTTTTTTGTGCCCCTGCATAGGAGGAAAAATTATAGAAAAGGATTGGTTGTGTGTGGGTTATGGAATTGAGGAGAGTAATCGATGTTAACATTATCTTGTTTTTTATTGCTTGTGCAAGGCATGCCTACCTGGTTTTAATAAAACCCTCGATAAAGTGGAAAGTCACAATGATAGCCACGATCTAACTAATGATTGTGGGTTAGCCAAAACTCTCCAAGAATACACCCACTGTCATTACAAGGAGAGTATGGATGGTATATATATCAAAACTAAGGATATAACCACGAAGACAAATAAGCTCATTGTTAATTTATCATGTTGGAAAGTGGTATAAAACAACGGTATATTTAAACACCACCACTTCTCTAGGTGCTTTGTCACCCTAACATCTGGTATCGGACCCAAAATGGTAAATATCACGGCCTCATGAATATGCGAGTGATCTGAAATGGGTGGATAACTTCTCATGCTTTTCAATCACCTCCCACTCAGTTAAACAAATTAAGATCTAGCTTATTCTTGACTGTGTAGAATTGAATTCTTGATTCAGGTGTATGTGTTGTAAAATGTTTTAATGTTTTAAGTGTGAGGAATTAAATTTTTTTTTTTGCTTATATTAAGCATGTACAACAACCATAAAGTGCAGCAAATAACCATCAACACATAACATCAAATTTTGATAAAGGAGTTCACCCGAATATCGTGGGCTGCGTCTCCTTGAGCCTTTGTCAACTGACTTGGCCCTTTGGGATTATGATGCAAAATATCCTTTACAAGTTAAAAAATCAACTCCAATGATTATCTGAAATGAACCAATGGGTTTATAATACTATCATACCTTTCCATGGCTGAAAATCTCGCTGAAGATAAAACTAGGCTTCCTTTGACTTTACCTCATCTATCGGTGCACTTATGCTTCCCTAAGCTTCTTCTTTGGCACAAAATCCCTAGAAGTCCTTTTTTTTCCTTGAAACCTTACCTACTGTCTACCGCATATATCAGACATCCAAAATAGGTTGTTCATTTGCTCAAATTGAGCTCTGGATCCCCAATTTAGGCCTCCATCCACTGATGGCCCTAGGTTGCCCGAAACTTTCCTCTGGCTTCTTGACCTTCAGAAGTCTCCAAATGGCTCTGAAAATCCCTTCAATGGATCCAGAATGTCCAAAATAATCATAATAGACTATTCGCTTGAATAAATTGGCCTCTCGCTGCTCTGGTTTCACCTCCAACACCTGGTGGCACCCCTTGGCTCTAGGGTCACTAAAAACTTCCCTGAAGCATCTCGACCTTCATAAGTATTCAAAAAATTCTACAAATCCCTCCATTGCATTACGACAATTTTGAGGTCTAAAATGGGCCTCCTAAGAAAAATGTACAACCAAAATAAAATCTATAAGAACCAATAGGATTCAAGATGATGATGTCAACCATGAGGGATGATTCACCATTTTTTAAGTAAAAGGGTAAAAAGATTAAAAAATAATAAAATAATAAAACTACTTTTTCAACCTGTATTTTCAAATTATCTCCCAAATTTTTTACTCAAACTTCGAGTGAGAGTACTCGTTGGATGAAAAACTTAATTCCTCATCCAAGGAGTACCCATGTTATATACTTTCGATGGACCCTGCTACATGAAAAATGAGAAATACATGAAAAAAATGTGATTGCAATCAGGTTTTTCAAGTATTTATAATTTTTGTGTAGCAAGGTCCGTCAAAATTATGCCAGATGGGTACTCCTTGGATGAGGAATTAAATTTTTCATCCAATGAGTACCCCCACTCGAAATTTGAGTAAGAACATTGGGAGATAAGTTGAAAATACGAGTTGAAAAAGTAGTTTTCTATTTTTTCCCTCTAAAATTTGATGATGTCATCAAATCTTATTTTATGATTTCCACTATTATTTTATAATTTCCTTAGGATGCCCATTTTAGACCTCAAAATTCCCCTGATGTATTCAGAAGGTTCAAAATAGTCATAATAGACTACTTGTTTGCTGAGAATGGATATTGGCTGCTCTGGATAGGCCTAATTCTCCTGTTGGCACCTGGTGGCCCTAGTGGCCCTTGGAACTTATCTAAAGCAACTCGGCCTTCATAATTCCTCTACCGGCTCTGAAAACCTCACCATTAGTTCCAGAATGTCTTAAACATACAAAATTGACTATTGGATTCCTGAGTAAGGCCTCTAGCTTCCCTGGCTAGGCCTCTTTCTATTGCTGGCCCCTCGTGCCCCTAGTGACCCCTAGAACTTCTCTGAAGAAAAATCACACTTAGAAGTCCTATGATGGCTCTGAAACCCTCACCAATGAGTCTGGAATGTCCAAGAAAGTTGAAATTGACTATTCACACTCTAATAATGGTCGAATCTAGCTCAAGATAGAGCCTAAATAGTTTTGTCCAATTTCACCCTAAACAGCTCCACCAAATCTGGGAAAATTAAGTTAAACTACAGTAAAAAGTAAAATCTCGCCCTAAATTTGGGGCGCCCTCCAAATGCTCCACTATCACTAACCACGCATTAATTGTTAAGTTGGTGGTTGGGCACATGCCACAAACCACGTGGTCTTCAAGCTGTAACCGTCGGGGTTTAATACTTATCTGCACATTAAAATTTTACCGTTGCATGTGACTACTCTCGAAAATGATGGCAAGTGTTTAGGGGCTTAAGCCCTTGGCCGAGGGTCATGAGCTGGAGGCCATGTGGGGAGGGTTTAGCCCTCGGGGCTGGCCCCTTTAGACCCCCAAATTCGAATCCGACAAACTTTAAATAAAAGTGCAATCCATTTTGGTTAAGAACCATGGCGTGCACATGGAGGCGAGGAGGTCATGCAGTCAACTCCTGTCCCTGACCAAAAATTTTAGAACACTATTCCTTGGCTCTAATTGGCCCATAAAACCTTACTTCCAATTAAACTGCGACACTTGTCATGTTCGGATTGGCTTGGAAGGAATATTCCAGTGAATATTTTAAGGAATATTTCAAGTATATTCTAGGAATATTCCCTGGAATATTCTTTTTGTTGAATATTCAAATGCTCATTCAAACCTAGTCAAAGGTCAAAAATTATAGTTTATTGGACTTTTCAAATCACGATAAATTCTTCATACATTGTGGGTTTTTCTAACCGTTCGCGGCGCCAGAATAAGGAATACGAGATATATCCAGTTCCTTAGTCTTGACATACTTTCAAACACTTTGAAATTTGAGCTATCACTTAGGTCCTTGATCCAAATCTGATCACACCTCTACATTGGGCATCTTTTGGACCCCAAAAGACTGATATATTTGTTCAGTAGATGAGAGTATAACACCCTCACATTTCCAGCCTCCTTACACTGTGCCTTTCTTGGCTTAATGCCTTTGAGCCCAACTCGAAGGTAGTCAACACTTTCCTTCTTGGATGTTCCTTTCCTCATGTCAAGAACTGTATCTTCCTTAAACTCTTTCAGAAATTTCTGGTGAGAAAGTTTCAATAGAAGGTAGTTGAACATCATGTCCTTGATCATCAATCAAAGGTGGATAAAAAAAAAGTAAGTTTTCAATATAAATACATACATGGCTGAAATTTTCATATGTACAAATGAATGTATGTCTTACTGGGTTAAGAAGTCAAACCACTTCTTACCAAGCCACTTCTATGGTGATTTTTGTTGCTGAAAATATTCTTCATGTGAAACATCTGTTCTCACATCAATGATGGAATATTTGGTTCCATTTTCGCCAGTCTTTTTGTCCTGTTACTTCAAATGCTTGGGATGATTAGTTTGATGCAATGTCTAACATTGGGCAATTAAATGTCCCCTCTTCTAGCAATGTGTGCAAGTTGCCTTTGCTTCAACTGTTTCCTGTAAGCCTTCAACCTCTTCCAGCATTTTGAAACATCATGGTTACAAATACCACAATAGGAACAACAACTCTTTCTTCCTTTCATGCATGTAGATTTTCCATGCTTTACATAAACATAATCAACTTGACTATGGGAAGAATTATACCTCAAATGTTGCCTTGCATGTCCATATTTTTTACCTTCTTTAGGAGATGAACTTGTAGAGGTTCCATCTTTCTTTTGAAGACTAACATCAGTGTTCATATCTTGATAGCTATCAGAACTCACTTTCTCACGATAAGTTGCAAGTCTAGACACATCTTGCTGCAACATAGGCTTCAAACAATGACAATCAACTTGAAAACAAACTTGACATGTTTGTGGTCTAGAACTTGTAACAAAATTTCTTTTTGAAGTTGTTTCAAATGCCTTCGTGGCTATAGAGTTTTCACCATAATATTGAAAATAGCCTAGATCAAACTTCTTAGGCCTTTCCTCAACCAAAATAGGATCAATCATGCCTTGTGCATGTTTTCCTAAACCCTTGCCTCCATAGCCCATTTTTAACAACAAATTTAACCCTATACCTCTAGTGTGCTTTTCAAATGAACCTACACATCTATTTGAAGAGGAAACTGAAGATAATTTTGAGTGATTTACCTCTGCTTCACACATTTTCTTGTTTAAGGCCTCTTGGGTATGATGGAGCTTCATCTCCATCTCATGCATTATTTGAAGAAGTCCTTCTTTCTCTTGCTTCATAGCAACCAATTTCTCATGAAGTCTAGTGCTTTCCCTTCCATCTTCATACAAAATTTGCACCCTATCCTTTAGGATGTAGAAGTCGCGCAGCTTCATCTATTCATCGATGAGTCTTGTAAATATAGAGGATTTAGAAACCTCACTAGAAGAAGTTTTCATCATTTTGTCAATGAACTAAAGAACTTCAACAAAATTCACAAAGCTTTAAAAAACAATTGACAAAGCTTCTTTTGCAAAAAATTCCTCTTGTGCTTCAAGGATTGTCTTGAGGTCCTTTGGGTAAGGATAATGTCTTCAACCTTATTCCTTCTTTTCCTCTTCTAGACTTTAGCTAACACTAGATTTCCCTTCACCTCTAGCAAACTCCAAACTTGTAAGCATTAGTCAATTTTCAAACAGATAAATTCTTTGCACTGTTAAACACCTTTCAAGTCAAACAAGCAACCTAGTGCTCTGTCAAACAAGCAACCTAGTGATCTTTCAAGCAAGCAACCTAGTGATATGATACCACCTGATCTTAAAATGGGTGGATAACTTGTTAGGCTTTTCAATAACCTCCCACTTAGTTAAACAAATTAAGATCAAGCTTATTCTTGACTGTGCGGAATTGAGTTCTTGATTTAGGTGTATGTGCTGTAAAATGTTTTAATGCTTTAAATGTGAGGAATTAAACTTTTTTTTTTGCTGATATTAAGCATGTACAACAAACATAAAGTGCAGAAAATAAGAATCAACACATAAAAACAAATTTAATAAAGGATTTCACCCGAATATCGTGGGTTACGTCTCCTTGAGCCTTTGTCAACTGACTTGGCTTTTTGGGATTATGATGGAAAATATATTTTACAAGTTAATAACTCAACTCCAATGGTTATCTGAATTGAACCAATGGGTTTATAATACCATAAAACCCTTGACATGGATGAAAATATAAAAATGGGCAGATAACTTGTTATGCTTTTCAAGCACCTCCCACTCAGTTAAACAAATTAAGATCTAGCTTATTCTTGATTGTGCGGAATTGAATTCTTGATTCACGTGTATGTGTTGTAAGCTGCTTTAATGCTTTAATTGTGAGGAATTAAACTTTTGTTTTTGATGATATTAAGCATGTACAAAAACCATAAAGTGCAGCAAATAAGAATCAACACATAACAACAAATTTAATAAAGGAGTTCACCCGAATATGGTGGGCTATGTCTCCTTGAGCCTTTGTCAACTGACTTGGATCTTTGGGATTATGATGGAAAATATATTTTAAAAGTTAATAAATCAACTACAATGGTTATCTGAACCGAAAAAATGTGTTTATAATACCATTATACCCTTGGCATGGCTGAAAATCTCGCCGAAGATAACACTAGGCTTCCTTTGACTTGACCTCATTTGTCGTGCCCTTAAGCTTCCCTGAGCTTCTTCAAAAAAAAAACTCCCTAGAAGTATTTTTCTATCCTTGAAACCTCACCTACTATCTCTAGTATATACTATACATCCAAAATAGATTTCTCATTTTCTCAAATTGAGCTCTAGCTCCCCAATCTAGGCCTCCATCCACTGATGGTCCTCGCTTGCTTAAAACTTACCTGTGGCTTCTCGACCTTCAAAAGTCTCCAAATTGCTATGAAAATCCCTTCAATGGATCCAAATTTTCCAAAATAGTCAGAATAGACTATTCACTTGCATAAATTTGCCTCTGGCTACTCCAGTTTTGCCTCCAACACGCGGTGGCACCCCCTGGCTCTAGGGTCACTGAAAATTCCCTAAAGCATATCGGAATTCTTATGTCTTCAAAATTTTTTGAAAATCCATCCATTGGATTAAGAAGGTTAAAAATAGTTAGAATAGACTACTCGTTTGCTGAGAATGGATATTGGCTGCTTTGGATAGGCCTCATTCTCCTGCTGGCATCTGGTGGCCCTGGTGGCCCTTGGAACTTATCTGAAGAAAATCGGCCTTCAGGAGTCCTCTAATGGCTATGAAAACCTCACCATTAGTTCCAAAATGTCTGAAACATCCAAAATTGTCTATTGGATTCCTGAGTAAGGCCTCTAGATGCCTTGGCTAGGCCTATTTATGTTGTTGGCCCCTAGTGCCCCTAGTGGCCCCTAGAACTTCTCTGAAGAAACATCACACTGAGAGGTTCTATGATTACTATGAAAACCTCACCAATGAGTCTAGAATGTCCAAGAAAGTCGAAATTTACTATTCACACTCCAAGAGTGGTCAAATATAGCTCAACATAGAGCCTAAACAGTTTTGTCCAGTTTCACCCTAAACAACTTCACCAAATCCGGGAAACTTAAGTTAAACTACAGTCAAAAATAGCATCTCACCCTAAATTTGGGGCATGGTCTATGCTAGCACTAACTGCACATTAAATGTTAAGTTGGTGGTTGGGCACATGCCACAAACCACACGGTCTTCTAGCCGTAACTGTGGGGGTTTAATACTTATTCGTGCATTAAAAGTTGACCGTTGCGTGTGACTACTCCAAAAACTTGCGGAGAGTGGTTAGGGACTTAAGCCCTTGGCCCGGGGTCACGGACTAGAGGCCGTGTGAGGAGGGGATATCCCTCGGGGCTCGCCCCTCCGAACCCCCAAATGCGAATTCGACAAACTTTAAATAAAATCGCAATCCATTATGGTTAAGAACCATGGCTTAGACGAGCTGGTAAGGGCATGCACATGTAAGTGAGGAGGTCATGGGGTCGACTCCTATCCCTGACCAAATTTTTTTGAACAATGTTACTGGGCCATGTGGCGGCCTTTGGCCCTGCCACATGGCGCTCTCTAATTGGCCCATAAAACCTTACACCCAATTAAACTGCGACACTTGTCATGTTTGGATTGGTCCAAAAGGAATATTTTGGGGAATATTCTAAGGAATATTCCCTGGAATATCATTTTTGATGAATATTCAAATGCTCAATCAAACCTGGTCAAAGGTCGAAATTTGCAGTTTGCTAGACTTTTCAAATCGTGATAACTTATTCATACGGTATCTGTTTTTTGAACTGTTCATGGCGTTGGAATTAGGAAAACGAGATCTATCTGGTCGCTCAAGTTCGACACACTATCAAACACTTTCAAATTTGAGCTATCACTTAGGTCCTTGATCCAAATCTAATCACGCCTCCCCATTAGGAATATTTTGGACCCTAAAAGACTGATATACCTGTTTAGTAGATGAGAGTACATCACCCTCACATTTCTAGCCTTGTTACACTGTGCCTTGCTTGGCTTAGTGCCTTTGAGCTTAACTCGAAGGTAGTCAACACTTCCCTTCTTGGATGCTCCTGTCCTCTTGTCAAGAACTGTATCTTCCTTGAACTCTTTCAGAAATTTCTGGCAAGAAATTTTCAATAGAAGGTAGTTGAACATCATGTCCTTGATCATCGATCAAAGGTGGCTCAAACAAACATAATTTTTCAACAGAAATACATACATGACTAAAATTTGCATATGTACAAATGAATGCATGTCTTATTGGGTTAAGAAGTCAAACCACTTCTTACCAAGCCACTTCCATGGCGGTTTTTGCTGCTGAAAATATTCTTCATGTGAAACATCTATTCTCACATCAATGATGGAATCTTTGGTTCCATTTTCACCAGTATTTTTTCCCTCTTGCTTCAAATTCTTGGGATGATTGGTTGGATGAAATGTATAACATTGGTCAATTAAATGTCCCTTCTTCTGGAAATGTGTGCAAGTCTTTTTCACCTCCTGTGCAAGTTGCCTTCACTTCAACTATTTCCTGTATGCCTTCAACCTCTTCCAGAATTTTGAAACATCATGGTTACACAGACCACAATAGGAACAACAACTCTTTCTTCCTTTAATGCATGAATATTTTCCATGCTTTACAGAAATATAATCAACTTGACCATGGGAAGAATTATACCTCAAATTTTTCCTTGCATGTCCATATTTTTTACCTTCTTGAGGAGATGAACTTGTAGAGGTTCCATCTTTCTTTTGAAGACTAACATCAGTGTTCATGTCTTGATAGCTGTCAGAACTCACTTGCTTGCCATAAGCTGCAATTCTACACACATCTAGCTGCAACATACGCTTCAAACGATGGAAATCAACTTGAAAAAAAACTTGACATGTTTGTGGTTTAGAACTCGTAAAAAAAATTACTTTTGAAGTTGTCTCAAATGCCTTCATGGCTGTAGATTTTTTGCCAAAATATTGAACATAGCCTAGACCAAAATTCTTAGGCATTTCCTCAACCAAAATAGGATCAATCATGCCATGTGCATGTTTGCCTAAAACCTTGCCTTCATAGCCCATTTTTAACATCAACTTTGACCCTATACCTCTAGTGTGCTTTTCAAATGAACCTACACATTTATCTAAAGAGGAAATTGAAGACAATTTTGAGTGATTTACCTCTGCTTCATGCATGTTCTTGGTTAAGGCCTCTTGGGCATGATGGAGCTGCATCTCCATCTCATGCATTATTTTAAGAAGTCCTTCTTTCTATTTCTTCATGGCAACCAATTTCTCATGAAGTCTAGTGATTTCCCTTCCATCTTCATATAGAATTTGCACCCTATCCTTTAGGATGTAGAAGTCTCACTTCATCTCTTCATCAAGATAGAGGATTTTGAAGCCTCACTTGAAGAAGTTTTCATCATTATGTCAATGAACTAAATAAATTCAACAAAATTCACAAAGCTTTCAAAAACCATTGAAAAAGATTCTTTTGCAAATAATTCCTCTTATGCTTCAAGGGTTTTCTTGAGGTCCTTTGGGTAAGGAGAATGCCTTCAACATTTTTCCTTCTTGTCCTCTTCTGGACTTTAGCTAACAGTAGAATTCCCTTCACCTATAGCAAACTCCAAACTTGTAAGCATCAGTCAATTTGCAAACAGATAAATTCTTTGCACTGTTAAACACCTTTCAAGTAAAAAAAGCAATGTAGTGCTCTGTCAAGCAAGCAACCTAGTGCTCTTATACCACCTGATCTTAAAATGGGTGGATAAATTGTTATGCTTTTCAGGCACCTCCCACTTAGTTAAAAAAATTAAGATCTAGCTTATTCTTGACTGTGCGGAATTGAATTCTTGATTCAGGTGTATGTGCTGTAAATTGTTTTAATGCTTTAAGTGTGAGGAATTAAACTTTTGTTTTTCTGATATTAAGCATGTACAACAACCATAACATGCAGATAATAAGCATCAACACATAACAACAACTTTAATAAATGATTTCACCCGAATATCGTGGGCTACGTCTCCTTGAGCCTTTGTCAACTGACTTGGCTCTTTGGGATTATGATGGAAAATATATTTTACAAGTTAATAAGTCAACGCCCATGGTTATCTGAACCAAAAAAATGTGTTTAGAATACCATCATACCCATGGCATGGATGAAAATCTAAAAATGGATGGATAACTTGTTATGATTTTCAAGCACCTCCCACTCAGTTAAACAAATTAAGATCTAGCTTATTCTTGACTATGAGGAATTGAATTCTTGATTCAATTGTATGTGCTATAAATTGTTTTAATGCATTAAGTGTGAGGAATTAAAATTTTGTTTTTTCTGATATTAAGCATGTATAACAACCATAAAGTGCAGCAAATAAGCATCAACACATAACAACAAATTAAATAGAGGAGTTCACCCGAATATCGTGGGCTACATCTCCTTGAGCCTTTGTCAACTAACTTGGCTCTTTGGGATTATGATGGAAAATATCTTTTACAAGTTAATAAATCAACTCTAATGGTTATCTAATCTGATCAAATGGGTTTAGAATACCATCATACCCCTGGCATGGCTGAAAATCTAGTTGAAGATAGAACTAGGCTTCCTTTGACTTGACCTCATTTTTCAGTTCCCTTAAGCTTCCCTGAGCTTATTCTTTAGCACAAAATCTCCAGAAGTATTTTTCTATCCTTGAAACCTCACCTAGTATCTCCAAGATATATCAGACATCCAAAATAGGCTGTTCATTTTCTCAAATTGAGCTCTCGCTCCCCAATCTAGGCCTCCATCCACTAATGGCCCTCGGCTTCCTGAAACTTCCCTGTGGATTCTCAACCTTCCAAAGTCTCCAAATGGCTTTGAAAATCCCTTCAATGGATCCATAATGTCCAAAATTTTCAGAATAGACTATTCACTTGGATAGATTGGCCTCCAGCTGCTTCAGTTTCTCCTCCAACACTTGGTGGCACCCCCTGGCTCTAGGGTAACCGAAAACTTCCCTGAAGCATGTCGACCTTCAAAAGTCTTCAAAAAATTATGTAAATCCCTCCATTGGATTCATAAGGTTAAAAATAGTTAGAATATACTACTCGTTTGCTGAGAATGGATACTGGCTACTCTGGATAGGCCTCATTCTCCTTTTGGCACCTGGTGGCCCTGATGGCTCTTGGGACTTATCTGAATCAAAACGGCCATCAGAAGTCCTATACTGGATCTGAAAACCTCACCATTAGTTCCATAATTTTTGAAACATCCAAAATTGACTATTGGATTCCTGAGTAAGGCCTTTAGCTCCCCTGGCTAGGGCTCTTTCTGTTGTTGGCCCCTAGCGGCCCTAATGGCCCCTAGAACTCATTTGAAGAAACATCACACTCATAATTCCTATGATTGCTCCGAAACCCTTAGCAATGAGTCTGGAATGTCAAATAAATTCGAAATTGACTATTCACAATCCAAGAATGGTCGAATCTAGCTCAAGATAGAGCCTAAATAGTTTTGTCCAGTTTCATCCTAAACAGCTCCACCAAATCTGGGAAACTTAAGTTAAACTGCAGTAAAAAATAGCATCTCGATCTAAATTTGGAGTGTGCTCCAAATGCCCCACCAACACTAACCACACATTAATTTTTAAGTTGGTGGTTGGGCACATGCCACAAACCACACGATCTTCTAGCCGTAACTGTCAAGGTTTAATACTTATCCATGCATTAAAAGTTGACTGTTGCATGTGACTACTCCTGAAACTGACGGCGGGTGGTTAGGGGCTTAAGTCCTTGGCTCGGGGGTGGGTGGTTAGGGGCTTAAGTCCTTGGCCCGGGGTCAGGGGTTGGGGGCCATGTGGGGAGGGTGTTGGCCCCTCTCAAGCCCCAAATGCGAATCTGACAAACTTTAAATAAAAGCACAATCCATTATGGTTAAGAATAATGGCTTAGATGAGGCGGTAAGGGCGTGCACGTGTAGTCGAGGAGGTCGTGGGGTCGACTCCTGTCCCCAACCAAAAAAAATAGAACATTGTTCCTCGGCCACGTGGTGGCCTCTAATTGGTCCATAAAACCTTACGCCCAATTAAACTGTGACTCTTGTCATGTTGGGATTGGCCCAGAAGGAATATTCTGGGGAATATTTCAAAGAATATTCTAGGAATATTCCCTGGAATATTCTTTTTGATGAATATTAAAATGCTTAGTAAAACCTGGTCAAAGGTCGAAAATTGCAGTTTACTAGAATTTTCAAATCACGATAACTTCTTCATACGGTGTTAGTTTTTTGAACCATTCATGGCGCAGAAATCAGGAAGACGAGATCTATCCGGTCACTTAGGTTCAACATACTTTCGAACACTTTGAAATTTGAGATATCACTTAGGTCCTTGATCCAAATATGATCATTCCTCCCCATTAAGAATATTTTGGACCAAAAAATACTGATTATATATTCAATAGATGAGAGTAGATCACCCTCACATTTCTAGCCTCCATTCACTTTTCCTTTCTTGGATTAGTTCCTTTGAGGCCCAACTTGAGCATCCAAGAAGGAAAGTGTTCATTTCTTGACAGCTATCAGAACTCTCATGCTCACCATAAGCTACATGTCTACACACATCTTGCTACAACATATGCTTAAAACAATGGAAATCAACTTGAAAACAAACTTGACATGTTTGTGGTTTAGAACTTGTAACAAAATTTCTTTTTGAAGTTGTCTCAAATGCCTTCATGGCTGTAGATTTTTCTTCATAAGATTGAACATAGCCTAGACCAAATTTCTTAGGCCTTTCCTCAACCAAAATAGGATCAATCACGCCTTTTGCATGTTTTCCTAGACCCTTTCCTTCATATCTCATTTTTGGCATCAACTTGGACCCTATACCTCTTGTGTGCTTTTCAAATGAACCTACACATATTTTTGAAGAGGAAATTGAAGACAAATTTGAGTGATTTACCTCTTCTTCACGCATGTCCTTGGTTAAGGCCTCTTGGGAATGATGGAGCTGCATCTCCCTCGCATGCATTCTTTGAAGAAGTCCATCTTTCTCTTGCTTCATAGCAACGAATTGCTCATGAAGTTTAGTGCTTTCTCTTCCATCTTCATACAAAATTTTCACCCTATCCTTCAGGATGTAGAAGTCTCGCTTCTTCTCTTCATCGAAGAGTCTTGTAAAATAGGATTTAGAAACCTCACTTGATGAAGTTGTCATCTCTATGAATGAAAAAAATAACTTCAATCAAAAATTCAAAAAGCTTCAAACATAGTTTACAAGTCTATTAGCAAATAATCCCTCTTGTGCTTCAAGGGTTGTCTTGAGGTCGTTTGGGTAAGGATAATGCCTTCAACCTTTTTCCTTCTTTTTCTCTTCTATACTTTATCTAATGGTAGATTTCCCTTCACCTCTAGCAAACTCCAAACTTGTAAGCATCAGTCAATTTGCAACTAGATAAATTCTTTGCACTGTTAAACACCTTTCAAGTCAAACAAGCAACCTAGTGCTCTGTCAAGCAAGCAACCTAGTGCTCTGATACCACCTGATCTTAAAATGGGTGGATAAATTGTTATGATTTTCAGGCACTTCCCACTTAGTTAAAAAAATTATGATCTAGCTTATTCTTAACTGTGCAGAATTGAATTCTTGATTTTGGTGTATGTGTTGTAAATTGTTTTAATGCTTTAAGTGTGAGGAATTAAACATATTTTTTTTTTCAAATATTATGCATGTACAACAACTATAAAGTGAAACGAATAATCATCAACACATAACAACAAATTTAATAAAGGATTTCACTTGAATATCATGGGCTACGTCTCCTTGAGCCTTTGTTAACTAACTTGGCTTTTTGGGATTATGATGGAAAATATATTTTACAAGTTAATAAGTCAACTCCCATGGTTATCTGAACCAAACCAATGGGCTTAGAATACCATCATACCCATAGCATGGATGAAAATATGAAAATGGGTGGATAACTTGTTATGATTTTCAAGCACCTCCCACTCAGTTAAACAAATTAAGATCTAGCTTATTCTTAACTGTGCGGAATTGATTTCTTGATTCAGGTGTATGTGCTGTAAATTTTTTTAATGCTTCAAGTGTGAGGAATTAAGCTTTTGTTTTTTCTGATTTAAGCATGTACAAAAACAATAAAGTGCAGAAAATAAGCATCAACACATAACAACAAATTTAATAAACGGCTTCACCTAAATATCGTGGGCTACATCTCCTTGAGCCTTTGTCAACTAACTTGGCTCTTTGGGATTATGATGGAAAATATCTTTTACAAGTTAATAAATCAACTCCAATGGTTGTATAATCTGAAAAATGAGTTTAGAATACCATCACACCCCTGGCATGATTGAAAATCTCGTTGAAGATAGAACTAGGCTTCCTTTGACTTGACCTCATTTTTTGGTGCCCTTAAGCTTCCCTAAGCTTATTCTTTAGCAAAAAATCCCTAGAAATATTTTTCTATCCTTGAAACCTCACCTAATATCTCCAACATATATCATACATCCAAAATAGGCTGTTCATTTGCTCAAATTTAGCTCTCGCTCCCAAATCTAGGCCTCCATCCATTGATGGCCCTGGGCTTCCTGAAACTTCCTTGTGGATTATTGACCTTCCGAAGTCTCCAAATGGCTCTGGAAATCCATTTAATGAATCCATAATGTCCAAAATTTTCATAATACACTATTCACTTGGATAAATTGGCCTTCGGCTGCCTCGGTTTCTCCTCCAACACTTGGTGGCACCCCCTATCTCTAGGGTTACTAAAAACTTCCTTGGAGCATATCAACCTTCAAAAGTATTCAAAAACTTCTACAAATCCCTCCATTGGATTAATAAGGTTTAAAATAGTTAGAATAGACTACTCGTTTGCTGAGAATGGATACTAGCTGCTCTAGATAGGCCTCATTCTCCTGCTGGCACCTGGTGGCCCTGGTGGCTCTTGGAAATTATATGAATCAAATCGGCCATCAGAAGTACTATAATGAATCTGAAAACCTCACCATTAGTTCCATAATTTCTGAAACATCCAAAATTGACTATTGGATTTCTGAGTAAGGCCTCTAGCTCCCCTGGCTAGGCCTCTTTCTGTTGTTGGCCCCTAGTGGCCCTAGTGGCTCCTAGAACCCATCTGAAGAAAAATCACACTCGTAATTCCTCTGATTGCTCTGCAACCATCATCTATGAGTCTGGAATGTCAAATAAAGTTGAAATTGACTATTCACACACTAAGAATGGTCGAATCTAGCTCAAGATAGAGCCTAAACAGTTTTGTCTAGTTTCACTGTAAACAACTCAACCAATTCTCGGAAAATTATGTTAAACTGCAGTAAAAAATAGCATCTTGACCTAAATTTGGGGTGCGCTCTAAATGCCCCACCAATACTAATCACGCATTAATTTCTAAGTTGGTGGTTGGGCACATGCCACAAACCACACGGTCTTCTAGCCGTAACCGTCGAGGTTTATTACTTATTTATGCATTAAAAGTTAACTGTTGCATGTGACTACTCCTGAATTGATAGTGGGTGGTTAGGGGCTTAAGCCCTTATTCTGGGGTCAAGGGTTGGGGGCCATGTTGGGAGGGGCTGGCCCCTCCGAACCCCCAAATGCGAAACCGACAAACTTTAAATAAAAGCATAATCCATTATGGTTAAGAACCATGGCTTAGACGAGGTGGTAAGGGTGTGCACATGCAGTCAAGGAGGTCGTGGGGTCGACTCCTGTCCCCAAGTAGACCCTGTCGCCAACCAAAAAATTTAAAACATTGTTCCTGGGCCACGTGGCGGCCTCTAATTGGCCCATAAATCCTTATGCCCAATTAAACTATGACACTTGTCATGTTCGGATTGGCTCGGAAGGAATATTTTTTTTATGAATATTCAAATGCTCAGTCAAACCTGGTCAAAGGTCGAAAATTGCAGTTTACTAGACTTTTCAAATTGTGATAACTTCTTCATACAGTGTCGGTTTTTTGAATCATTCACGGCGCAGGAATCAGGAAGACGAGATATATCCGGTCGCTTAGGTTCAACATAATTTCGAACACTTTGAAATTTAAGCTACCACTTAGGTCCTTGATCCAAATATGATCGCTCCTCCCCATTAGGAATCTTTTGGACCACAAAAGACTGATTATCTATTCAGTAGATGAGAGTAGATGACCCTCACATTTCTAACCTCCATTCACTTTGCCTTGCTTGGCTTAGTTCCTTTGAGGCCCAACTCTAAGGTAGTCAACACTTTCCTTCTTGGATGCTCTTGTCCTCCTGCCAAGAACTCAATCTTCCTTGAACTCATTCAGAAATTTCTGGCAATAAATTTTCAATTGAAGGTAGATGAACATCATGTCCTTGATCATCGATCCAAGGTGGCTCAAACAAACGCAAGTTTTCAACGGAAATGCATACATAACTGAAATTTGCATATGTACAAATGAATGTATGTCTTATTGTGTTAAGAAGTCAAACCACTTCTTACCAAGCCACTTCCATGGCGATTTTTTCTGCTGAAAATCTTCTTCGTGTGAAACATCTATTCTCACATAAATGATGGAATATTTGGTTCCAATTTTTCTAGTCTTCTTATCCTCTTGCTTCAAATGCTTGGGATGATTAGTTGGATGCAATGTTTAACATTGGGCAATTAAATGTCCCCTCTTATGGCATTGTGTGCAAGTATTTTTCACCCACTTTGAAAGTTTCCTTCGCTTCAACTTTTTCCTGTATGCCTTCATCCTCTTCCAGCATTTTGAAACACCATGGTTACACAGACCATAATAAGAACAACAAATCTTTCTTCCATTCATGCATGCAGATTTTTCATGCTTAACATAAACATAATCAACTTGACTATGGGAAGAATTATACCTCAAATGTTTCTTTGCATGTCCATCTTTTTTACCTTCTTGAGTAGATGAACTTGTATAGGTTCCAGCTTTCTTTTCAAGAAAAACATCAGTGTTCATGTCTTGACAGCTGTCATAACTCTCATACTTACCATAAGCTGCATGTCTACACACATCTTGCTGCAACATATGCTTCAAACAATGGCAATCAACCTGGAAACATACTTGACATGTTTGTGGTTTAGAACTTGTAAGAAAATTTCTTTTTGAAGTTGTCTCAAATGCCTTCATGGCTATAGAGTTTTCATCATAAGATTGAACATAGCCTAGACCAAATTTCTTAGGCCTTTCTTCAACCAAAATAGGATTAATCATGCCTTTTGCATGTTTTCCTAGACCCTTTCCTCCATGGCCCATTTTTAGCATCAACTTGGACCCTATACCTCTTGTCTTCTTTTCAAATGAACCTACACATCTTTCTGAAAAGGAAATTGAAGACAAATTTGAGTGATTTACCTCTTCTTCACACATGTGCTTGGTTAAGGCCTCTTGGGAATGATGGAGCTGCATCTCCATCTCATGCATTCTTTGAAGAAGTCCATTTTTCTCTTGCTTCATAGCGACCAACTACTCATGAAGTCTAGTGCTTTCTCTCCCATCTTCATACATAATTTTCACCCTATCCTTCAGGATGTACAAGTCTCGCTTCATCTCTTCATCGAAGAGTCTTGTAAAAGAGGATTTCAAAACCTCACTTGATGAAGTTGTCATCTTTATGAATGAACAAAATAAATTCAATCAACAATTCAAAAATCTTCAAACATAATTTACAAGCTTCTTAGAAAATAATCCATCTTGTGCTTCAAGGGTTGTCTTGAGGTCGTTTGGGTAAGGAGAATGCCTACAACCTTATTCCTTCTTGTCCTCTTATGGATTTTAGATAATAGTAGATTTCCCTTCACCTCTAGAAAACTCTAAACTTGTAAGCATTAGTTAATTTGCAAATAGATAAACTCTTTGCACTGTTAAACACCTTTCAAGTCAAACAAGCAACCTAGTGCTTTTTCAAGCAAGAAACCTAGGGCTCTAATACCACCTGATCTTAAAATGGGTGGATAAATTGTTATGATTTGCAGGCACCTCCCACTCAGTTAAAAAAATTAAGATCTAGTTTATTCTTGACTGTGCGAAATTGAATTCTTGATTCAGGTGTATGTGCTGTAAATTCTTTTAATGCTTTCAAGTCAAACAAGCAACCTAGTGCTTTTTCAAGCAAGCAACCTAGTTCTATGTCAAGAAAGCAACCTAGTGCTCTGATACCACCTGATATAAAAATGGGTGGATAAATTGTTATGCTTTTCAAAACCTCCCGCTCATTTTAAACAAATTAAGATCTAGCTTATTCTTGACTGTGCAGAATTGAATTCTTGATTGAGGTGTATGTGTTGTAAACTGTTTTAATGCTTTAAGTGTGAGGAATTAAACTTTTTTTTTTGCTGATATTAAGCATTTAAAGAAACCATAAAGTGCAACAAATAAGCATCAACACATAACAACAAATTTAATAAAGGTGTTCACCCGAATATCGTGGGCTACGTCTCCTTGAACCTTTTTCAACTAACTTGGCTCTTTGGGATTATGATGGAAAATATCCTTTACAAGTTAATAACTCCACTCCAAATGTTATCTGAAATGAACCAATGGGTTTAGAAACCATCATACCCCTGGCATGGCTGAAAATCTCGCTGAAGAAAGAACTAGATTGCCTTTGACTTGATCTCATATGTTAGTGCCCTTAAGCTTCCTTGAGCTTCTCGTTTAGCACAAACTCCCTAGAATTCATTTTATATCCTTGAAACCTCACCTACTATCTCTAATATATATTATACATCCAAAATAGGCTGTTCATTTGCTGAAATTGAGCTCTGGCTCCCCAATCTAGGCCTCCATCCACTGATAGCCCTAGGCTGCCCGAATCTTTCTGGTGGCTCCTTGACCTTCAAAAGTCTCCAAATGGATCTAAAAATTCTTTCAATTGATCCATAATGTCAAAAATAGTTAGAGTATACTATTAATTTGCATAAATTGGCCTATGGCTGCTCCAATTTCACCTCCAACACCTGGTGGCACCCCCTGGCTCTGGGGTCACTAAAAATTCCCTGAAGCATCTCGACCTTCATAAGTCTTCAAAAAATTCTGCAAATCCCTCCATTGGATTCAAAAGGTTCAAAATAGTCAGAATAAACTACTCATTTGCTGAGAATGGATACTGATTGCTCTGGATCAGCCTCATTTTCTTGGTGGCACCTAGTGGCCCTTGGAACTTCTCTGAAGCACCTTGGCCTTCAAATGTCCTCTACTAGCTCTGAAAACCTCACCATTAGTTCCATAATTTCTGAAACATCTAAAATTGACTATTGGATTCCTGAGTAAGGCCTCTAGCTGCCCTGGCTAGGCCTCTTTCTATTGCTGGCCCTTGGTAGCCCTAGTGGCCCTTTGAACTTCTATGAAGAAACGTCACAATCAGAGGTCCTCTGATGGCCCTAAAACCCTCATAATTGAGTCAAGAATGTCCAAGAAAGTCGAAATTGACTATACACACTCCAATAATGGTCGAATCTAGCTCAAGATAGAGCCTGAACGGTTTTGTCCAGTTTCACCCTGAACAACTCCACCAAATCAGGGAAACTTAAGTTAAATTGCAGTAAAAAATAGCATCTCACCCTAAATTTGGGGCACGCTCCAAATGCTCCGCCAGCACTAACCACACATTAATTGTTAAGTTGGTGGTTGGGCACATGCCACAAACCAAGCGGTCTTCTAGCTGTAACCGTCGGGGTTTAATAGTTATCCGCGCATTAAAAGTTGACTGTTGCATGTGACTACCCCCGAAACTGATGTTTAACTAAGTGGGAGGTGCTTGAAAAGCATAACAAGTTATCCACCCATTTTCAGATCAGGCTTATTCTTGACTGCGTAGAATTGAATTCTTGATTTAGGTGTATATGCTGTAAATTGTTTTATTGCTTTAAGTCTGAGGAATTAAACTTTTGTTTTTGCTAATATTAAGCATGTAAAACAACCATAAAGTGCAGAAAATACCAATCAACACATAACAACAATTTTAATAAAGGTTTTCACCCGAATATCGTGGGCTACGTCTCCTTGAGCCTTTATCAACTGACTTGGCTCTTTGGGATTATGATGGAAAATGTATTTAAAAAGTTAATAAATCAAATCCAATGGTTATCTAAACTGAACCAATGGGTTTAGAATACCATCATACCCCTGGCATGGCTGAAAATCTCATTGAAGATAGAACTAGGCTTCCTTTGACTTGACCTCATCTAACGGTGCCCTTAAGATTCCTTAAGCTTCTTCTTTGGTAAAAAATCCCTCGAAGTCCTATTTTGTCCTTGAAAGCTCACCTATTGTCTCCAACATATATTAGACATCCAAAATAGGCTTTTCATTTGATCAAATTGAGCTCTGGCTCCCCAATCTAGACCTCCATCCATTGATGACCTTGGGCTGCCTGAAACTTCCTTGTGGCTTCTCAACCTTCTGAAGTCCCCAAATGGCTCTGAAAATCCCTTCAATGGATCCATAATGTTAAAAATAGTTATAATAGACTATTCACTTGCATAAATTGGCTTCCGAATGCTCCATTTTCACCTCCGACACCTGGTGGCACCCCCTGGCTCTAGGGTCACTGAAAACTTCCCTGAAGCATATTGACCTTCAAAATTCTTCAAAAAATTCTACAAATTCCTCCATTGGATTCATAAGGTTAAAAATAGTAAGAATAAACTACTGGTTTGCTGAGAATGGATACTGGTTGCTCTGGATAGGCCTCATTCTCCTGCTGGCACCTAGTGGCCCTAGTGGCCCTTGGAACTTATCCGAAGCAACTCGGGCTTCAAAAGTCCTCTACTGGATTTTCCAACCTCACCATTAATTCCAAGATCTATGAAACATCCAAAATTGACTGTTGGATTCCTGAGCAAGGCCTCTAGCTTCCCTCGGTAGGACTCTTTCTGTTGTTGGCCCCTAGTGGCCCTAGAGGCCCCTAGAAATTTTCTGAAGCAAAATCATGCTCATAAGTCCTCTGATGGCTCCAAAACCCTCACCAATGAGTTTGGAATGTCCAAGAAAGTCGAAATTGACTATTCACACTCCAAGAATGGTCGAATCTAGCTCAAGATAGAGCCTAAATAATTTTGTCCAGTTTCACCCTAAACAACTCCACCAAATCTGGGAAACTTAAGTTAAAGTGCAATAAAAAATAGCATCTCGCCGTATATTTGGGGCACGCTCCAAATTATCCGCTAGAACTAACCACACATTAATTGTTAAGTTGGTGGTTGGGCACTTGCCACAAACCACATGGTCTTCTACCCATAACCATTGGGGTTTAATAGTTATCCATGCATTAAAAGTTGACCGTTGCATGTGACTACTCCCGAAACTGATGGTGGGTGGTTAGGATCTTAAGTCCTTGGCCCAGGGTCATGGGCTAGAGACCATGTGGGGAGGGGCTGGCCCCTTCGAACCCCCAAATGTGAATCCAACAAACTTTAAATAAAAGTGCAATCCATTATGGTTAAGAACCATATGTTAGACGAGACAGTAAGGACGTGCACGTGCATGCGAGGAGGTCACGGGGTTGACTCCTGTCCCCAACCAAAATTTTTAGAAAATTATTCCTGGACCACGTGGCAGCCTCTGGGCTTGCCACGTGACGGCCTCTGATTGGCCCATAAAACCTTGCACCCAATTAGACTACGACACTTGTCATGTTCGGATTTTCTCGGAAGGAATATCTGGGGAATATTTCGAGGAATATTCCAAGAATATTTCAAGGAATATTCTAGGAATATTACCTGGAATATTCTTTTGGCTGAATATTGAAATGCTCAATCAAACTTGGTCAAAGATCGAAAATTGCAGTTTACTCGACTTTTCAAATCGCGATAACTTCTTCATACGGTGTTGGTTTTTCGAACCATTCATGGCGCCAAAATTAGGAAGAAGAGATCTATCTTGTCGCTCAAGTTTGAAACTCTTTCGAACACCTCAAGATTTGAGCTATCACTTAGGTCCTTGATCCAAATCTGATCAGCGAGTGGCAGATATTTTCTTGTAGAAGTTGTTGGAGCAAAGAACAAAATGATCACAAGATTGTTAAGGCTCAGATAAGTTAGGGAAAGCCCAAAAATTCTATTGACGTAAAAGTGGAAAAATTTGATGTTAATAATAATGTGGCTAGGGGCAGGAAGAAGAAAGGTGATTATGGAGTTGAGAAGAAGAATGTAGAATCTCTTGAAAAAGTTGTGAATATTGAGTTGTCAACAAATTTGTAAAAGAAATTGGTTGATGATTGTGAATTTGTAACATAGTTGAGGCACTCGAGGACTAACTGCATGGAATTCGAATGTATAAATGGTGTTGAAAAGCCAAGGTCAAAGTATAGATCGCATAATATATATAAGTCGAGAGAGTGTTTATATGTATATGAACATATGAAGATGGAATGGTATAGAATGAAGAAGCTAGTGTGTGTGACGTGTGCACACCCTAAGGGTTTTTGTCCAAGTTGTGAAATCTTGTTATGGCAAGTGTATTCCCTAGGAAGTTATAAGACTTAATATTCACACAGACATGGTGCGAGGGAGTATACATTGTTGTAAGGCATTAAGCGTTTTCTCACGCATACATGTAATACAATGGCACATGGAGTCATAAACATATTGAATGGACCAATTGGAGAGATACTAAGGTCGTAGCTCTACTGGTATATTAGCTCAAGGCAAGGTATGTCAGATTTTAGTGAGATGGTTATTGAACCATGTATGCTAAAAAGTGTCCTAGATAAGTAGCATATACAACAACTAATTACCCATGTAATCAAGTAGATGGACACTTTTTTATATAGACTTCAATAAAAAATGATTAAGGCTAGGCCATCATGTAAACTAGTGGTTTTTCATGATCCATCTTTATAGACACTCGTAATTTTTCCCATAGTATTTATCTAAAATATAGCATATTTAAAAGCTCAAAAAAATCAATGATAAGTTGCTCCGTTAACAATAATATCAAGCAATAGTGGTAAAACTAAACTAAACATTAATCACTCTCATTGTTGATAAATATTATTCCATTATTCTAAACATTGTATATTACTATATTTTAAGACTATCAATAAGTAAATGAAGAAACTAAGAACAATAAAGTAATTAAAGTAATTATGTATAAACAAATTAATTGTTAATTAGGTATTTTTTAATATGCAAATTAGCATAGTTTAGAAGAATGTGTATCCCAATTGTTTTCCTTAATTATACCGATTATGATTAATTTTAATTTACTTTTATTGAAAATGAAACGATTTGTAACTTTTCCTTTTGTGTAAATATAGAGATATACATGAATAAAAATAACAAATTTCAACTAAATTTTTTATCAAATTTAATATTTAAGAGATTAAAGCTTATCATATAAAAATTGTTTTATTTATATTAACGTTAATTACATATGTGTGTGTAATTTTTTCATTATTTAAATTCTTTAAATGTCGACACTACTATCATTTCTTTCAATTGAAATTACTTTGAACTTGTATCTTATTTCCACTACTCTCGACAAAGATCACATTCATACGAATCTCTCCATTCCACTGCAGGCGGCGTTGTAGGTAGAAAAATCAAGCTGGCCATTGTAATAGGTAACTATGATTTCTTTCAATTGAAAATCACTGTGAACTTGTATCTTGTTATCACTATTCTCATAGGGGTTAATGGACAAAGGTCACATTAATACCAATCTCTGCAGGTTGCATCTTTGCAGGAGTTGCGCTGACAACAATAGTATCATTGTTCTTAACGTCTTATGCCAAGAAGAGAAGACATCCTCCTGATAGCTCTACTACAAATGTAGATAAATTCTTACAGGATTATGCTTTTGAAGCACCGATGCCAACCAGATATTCACTCTTAGACCTTAAGAAGATCACCAACAATTTTGTGGAAAAGTTGGGAGAAGGAGGTTATGGGGTGGTGTACAAGGGAAAGCTTTGGAACAAGGCTTTAATGGCTGTCAAGATTCTTGATATTCATAGGCACAACCAAACCCAATTCATGAATGAAGTCACCACAATTGGAAGGGTCCATCACATCAATTTGGTTAGGCTTTTGGGATACTATTTCGAAAGTCGTACAAGCACACTGGTCTATGAATACATGGTCAATGGATCTCTAGAGAAGTTTTTATTTGCGAAAAGAGAGAATGGGAAATTTTTAAGGTGGGATCAATTGTATTCAATCGCTTTGGGTGTGGCTCGTGGGATTGCGTATTTACACCACGATTGCGAAAAACGCATCATACACTTTGACATCAAACCTCAAAATATATTGCTGGACGCCGACTTCATCCCTAAAGTTGTTGATTTTGGTCTAGCAAAACTTTGTGGGAAGGGAGAAGATCATATTTCGACCACTGTGCCAAGAGGGACGCCGTGATATGTTGTGCCAGAGGTGTGTTCCAGAGATATGGGTCGTGTCACTGATAAATCAGATGTCTATAGTTTGGGAATGCTGCTGCTAGAGATTGTTGGGAGCAGAAAGAATATCGATGTGGAGGTAAACCGGTCTAGTCAGTTATACTTCCTTGAGAGGGCCTTCAAACTCATTGAGAGTGGTGAGTTGGGGATGAGATTGCGAGGAGGGAAAATAGAAGCTGCAGATGAGGAGAAGGCGAGGAAACTTGCAAAAGTTGGATTGTGGTGTATTCAGTATAACTGCACAGATCGTCTTTGTATGACAAGGGTTGTCCAAATGTTAGAAAGAAATGGAGAGGACGTTCTCAATCCTCCGTTACCCTTCAATTCGTCGGCTACGCTGGAAAATGCTATACTCTCTTCCATGGTAAATTCATTTTCAATTGAATTTTTATCGTAATTTTCCATCTTGGGCTGCCTTTATGCAAACCAGTCTTCACATTGTTTCGAATGGATTCCCAGACAACCATGGAGAAAGCTAAAGACCACGAATAAGTGCAGTGATAGTCCCGGAGCCATGATTTGTATGCTGAGAACATGTAGTGAGGATTCTAGATTTCTGAAAACTCTTTCAAAGTCGCAATCTTAGAATTATCACCTATGCCTTGAATAATTGCGAAGAGTGGAAGAATTAACATGTAAATTTTAAAAATCATCTATGCTTGGAATAATTTTGGAAGTAGTGATGGAAGTACCATGTAATATTTTTAAATGCGGCAGTATAACTGAGTCACTTATATTTGATTAAAATTCATTAAATTTCCATCACTTAAATGGAAACCACATGTGACCGATCTCTACAATGGCCTGGTATCAAATAATCCTTTTAACAGCTTTTATTTTGTTCTTTGCTTTTTCTTCTTCGTCAAAGACTTTGAGCTGTTTAAATTTGTAAGACAGTAAATTCTTAGAATTTCAAGACACAGTAAATTCTTAGAATTTCCTCATCACAGAGAGTTGCGGAGAGGTTTTAAACTAGAGTGTTGAATTGCCAAAATTAAATCATATGAATGGCTGACATTAACAACAGTAACTAACAATACTTTATATTATAACTTCAAAACATGAAATACATATGGAGATTGTTTTGAGGAGCCCATCAATATCTGCTGCACTATTTTCTCCTTCTTGTATTTTGAGACTTACATATTTTGCATTGAGATTTACATTCTCGAGGGTTGTTGAATTAACACAGTGAAAACTGTAAGTGTTGTTGTTTTGAGGAGCCCACCAAAATTTTCTCCTTCTTGTATTTCGAGACTTACATCCTCCACATTACATCTCACCTATGCTTACAAATAATATATATCACTTGTGGATTAAATGTTTTTCCATAATCTTTTAAAAACCATGCATTAAATTTCTATTTGACTTTAATAGTTTGAGATTTACATTCACTAGGGTTGTTGAATTAACACACTAAAAATTGTAAGTGTTGTTGTTTTGAGGAGCCCACAAAAATTTTCTCCAGGATTTTCTCCTTCTTGTATTTCGAGACTTACGTCCCCCACATTACATCTCACCTATGCTTACATGTAATATATATCACTTGTGGATTAAATGTTTTCCCATAAGCTTTTAATAACCATGCATTAAATTTCTATTTGACTTTAATAGTTTGATTGCAGAAAGGGTAATTATCCTTATGCTCAGAACTTCATTTATGTGATGTCCTTCTCTGCAAACTCAATCCACAACCTGCAAAACATTTACTGAAATATGGTTGTTGTGAGAAAAATTTAAAGTGGTGATTGAGATTAATTCTCCAACACTCCCCCTTAATTGTCATTGCTGCCATTGACCATTCTCAGCTGCAGTGTCTTGAACAACCCCAAGCTAAACATGGCCAATATTTCTATTGAACCACCTTCGGTATTGTAGCATTGAACCTGAAAGAGACAAAATACGAAACAAAACCCAAGGTGTCAAAATAAGTGTTAGAATTGCTAATGATTTTTTTCCACGCCATTGTGAGAATTATCCTAGTCATGAGACTCTCAGGGGGCATACTCATCCTTCGAGCTTCAACATAGATTTTCTTGTTATATTGATCAAGAGAACAACTTAGACTTAGTTTGGAATTTGGGTTGGCTTCTTCCAGATCCAGAGTTATACATTCGTCTCCATGAGATACTATCACCTTTTTTACTGGACTGAAATACCCACGTGCATAATCATCGGAAAATCCAATGGGAGTGTCGTGTAAGCCTTTTCCTCCATTGACGATATGATGAGCAACCGTTCATACTTACTTCCCATTACAAGGATCACTTTTAGAATTGTTGTGAGGTGGGACTCCTCCAAATTCATGGGTTCTACCGAAAACATGAAGTTGAATTCCCTCTGATACAAGAAAGGTAATAGAGCTTCACATAAACATTGTAGAATTTGGAATGACCCCAGCGCATATAAAAAACAATGAAATAAAATAAAAACACAAATCTCTGCTCAACATGTAATGTAAATCTCATATTGAATGAGGTATGTAAATACATTGTTATATCATGAACCTATTACTAATATTATTATCTATCAAATACTAATTATCTACTGACATGATTACCAATCATTCTGATCACTGACCATCCTAATAATCTGCTGCACTAATTTTTAACCACAGAGAAACACAAAATCTGCTGACTAATATCAACAATTACATGGCAAGATTTAAGCATTATTCTCAACACTCCTGCTTAATGCTTAGTGAGGGATTACTAACTTATCTCTTAGTGCAAAAAACTGAGCTTTTGCAACTGCTTTGGTGAAGATATATGCAATCTGATCCTAATTTTTTATGTGCTTCAATTCAACATCATTCTTCTGCACCAAATCTCGAATGAAGTGATATTTCATGTCAAAATGCTTTGTCCTGCTGTGGTGAATGGGATTCTTTGCTAACTTGATGACACTTACATTATCACAATAAATCACTGTAGGCTGAATTTTCTTCTCTCCAATTTCTTCCAAAAATTTCTTGAGCCAAAGAGTTTGTGTACCTGTTGAAGTAATTGCAACAAAATCCACTTATGTGAATGAGAGGGCAACAATGTTTTGTTTTCTTGAGCTCCAGGTAATCAAACCAGAACGAAAAGAGAGACAATTTCCAGATGTGGACTTACAGTCATCCATACTACCTCCCCAATCTGAATCACTAAATCCAACAAGATTGAACTTTTCAGCATAGTAATGAATTCAAAAATTTAGAGTGTATTTCACATAACTTAAAGTTCTCTTGGTTGCCTTCATATGTATTTTTCATATACTTTGAAACAAGTGAAACTGAAAATGTAACATCAAGTCTTGTGTGGGTTAGAAACATCAATCTCCCCATAATACTTCTCTAAGTTGTCTCATCAACTAAATCAACACCATCATCTCTACATAATACTACTCCATGATCACTTAGAGTAGAGGATCGATTAAAATCAAGCATATCAAATTTCTTCAAAATATCATGAGCATAATTTGTCCGACAAATGAAAATTTCATCCTTACTTTGATAAACCTCCATTCCTAGAAAGTATTTCATGAGATCTAGATCTTTCATCTCAAATTCATTCATCATAGCAACTTTGAACTCGTCATTCATTTTAGAACTACTACCCATATACAATAGATTATCAACATACAAACTTATGATTAGAATATCAATACCTCATTGTTTGTGGTAATCACTGATCTGAAAATGAAACTATTTGTATCTGTTGTTCAAAGTATCCATTTCCATTTAATTAAGTGTGCAAAGTGTTTGTCATGTCTTGCAAATTAAACAAAGTGTTTTTGGTAACTGTTTTTGAGTTTATGTGTGAGGGAATGTTAATTAAAATTACTATTTAACATCTTAAATTAGAAATACACAGCAACATAACTTCACCATAACAACACAACAATATGATGAGACAGTTCACCCCTCCTGGGCTACATCTGTCGGGTCCAAGGCTCCCAATGGACATGTCCTTGCTCTATTAAGTTGCTCAAATTTGTTTTATAGTGAGAAATGAGCCTAAACAGGCTGAAATAACTGTGAAATTGAATTTAGAAGATAGAAATAAGCTAAGAATGCCCTTTATTTCACCTCAAACAGTGAAGTGTAGCCCAATACAGCTCCATTTCCCTTATGGCCTTGATGGCTCTCCAAGCTTCCCTGAAGCAAAAATGGCTGAAAAACACTTCTGTTGGCTCTGTAACCTGTCCCAACCTCTCCAGAATTCTCATAATACCCAAAATTCACTAAAATTTTGTCTAATTTGGTCGAATATGGAGAAAGTTATGATCCCAACAGTATTTTGCCTAGTGGCCCTCAAAAACCTCCACTAAACTTGGCTAACTCCAGTTAGCTCCACCAGAAAGGCGGAATCTATGAACATGTCGGAACAGCACCCTAAAATTGGTGGAGGTAATAAATTTAACTGTCAAATAACTGTGCGTTCACATGCCATATTTTTGGAGAGGGTTTATGCTGGCAGTGAGTGTCAAGTTCGTGCCCTTGGTCACAGCCTACAGGTCACGTGGATGGTGGCTAGCACCCGAGTGCTTAATCCGAATCTTTATGCTGGTTGTATGGGGCTTAGCCCTTGGTTACTACTTGTGGTCGCGCAGTTTAAAAACTATAGCCCGGAGGGCTTAGCCCTTGTTTTCCGCTCGTTCAACAAACAACACGACTCGCCTAGACATTTGACCCTTTCGCGTTCGGGTTGGGTCGTCCTCCGCCCGACTAACCCGAGTACGTTCATACCTGCACGAGGTCTCATTCACCACTAACCCTTTCACATTCAGCTTTGTTTGTCCTCCGCCCGACTCGTTTACCTCTGGACAAATACGTTCAGGATGACCTGACTCCGTTCAAGTCGGGTCGGGTCTGCCCACCAAAATATTTTTTAAACAGACTTTGAACCTTTGCCCTGGGGCCACGTGGTAGCCTCCGGGAAGGCCACGTGGCACCCTCTAATAGGGCCCTAAACCATATAAAAAAATAAAATTTTCCATAATTTTTTTTTGAAGATGACAAATTTTTGAGTTCAAAGGTCCTGTTTTGAAGGTTATTGGGCGTTTTAAAAATTCAATATCTTCTTCATATGACATCGGATTTGGGACTCGTTCACGGTGCCAAAATCGCAGCGACGAGGTCTATCTGGTCGTTTAGTTTGAAACCAATTCTGAGCAGTTCCAATTTTGAGCATTTTTTTCCTCTTGGACATGATCACCTGATCACACCTCCCCATTGGGAAGCCTTTGGACCCCAAAAGCCTTCAATTACATGTTAAGAAGATGAGGGTATAGATCCCTCACATTTTCCACCTCAATCCACTTTTCCTTACTCGGTTTGCTGCCTTTAAGACCAACCCGAACATAATCAACATTTCCCCTCCTCGAAGTGCGTGTCCTTCTATCAAGGATAGCATCCTCTTTCAGCTCATCCAAAAATTCTGGTGAGAAATCCTCTATGGATGGCATCTAAATGTCACTTTCATAATTAGAAATTAAAGGAGGTTCAAACAAACGTAAATTTTCCACATTCACAATGGAATACATTTGCATATATGAAGGAAAATCTAGTTGAAAAGCATTATTTCCAACTTGTTTAAGGATCTTGAATGGGCCATAACAAATAGGCTTCAGCTTTTTACCTTCTCCTTGTAGTCTTTCCTTACTAATATGCAGCCATACCTCATCTCCTTCTTGAAACTTATGATCAACTCTGTGTTTGTCATGCCTCTCCTTGTACTTGCCTTGACTTCTTTCAAGCTGTTCTTGAACCTGCTGATGTATGAGATGAATTATTTCAATGAACATGCGAGCTTTGTCAATGTCACTATGCCCATCAATGGAAAAATCCTTCTCAAGAATGAAATCTAAAGGTGACTTAGGAAAATATCCAAAGCAAGCTTCAAAAGGTGAGTATTTGTCGAAGAGTGCTTGGCTCGGTTGTAAGCATGTTGAATGTAATGCAAGTGCTCATCCCAAAGCTTGGGATGCTTGCTGCAATAACCTCTCAAAATATGCACAATGGTTCTATGCACTACCTCAGTTTGGCCATCTGTTTGCGGATGGAAAATAGTACGCTTCTTCAACTTGGTGTCCATCATCTTCCATAGATTGGACCAAAAATTTGCAACAAATCTGGAATCCCTGTCACTAACAATAGAAGTAGGCAAGCCATAATGAACCCATACATGTTGAAAATATAAATCAGTAGTTCTTTCAGCAGTTATAGATTTCTTACATGGCATAAGAATACACATCTTGCTGAATCTATCAACTACTACATAAAGATAGTCATGCTACTTTCTAAATAATGGTAGACCTCCAACAAAATCCATAGAAACACTTTCCCATGGTCTAGAAGGTATCGACAATGGCGTATATAAACCAAGCTTCCTATTTCTAGGCTTGCTTGTAGCACATAATGAACAACCTCTAATGAAATGTGAAACACTATCTACCATGCGAGGCCAATAACAATACCTGTGTAAATGTGCCACCGTTTTGCTACCCCGAAATGTCCAGCAATAAGAGAAGAATAAGCTTCTCTCATGATTCTTAGTCTCTCCCCCTGTGGTATACATAACTTGCCCATACGAAACAGAAAATTAATATGAAAATGATAATCATTCTTCTCAACATGATTCCCTTCACTCAAGTTAGCATACACATCCTTAAAATCAACATCTGATGCATATTGTTCTATGTAGCTCTCATGTACAATAGAATCATTCTTAAGTAAATTAATAGCACTAATAATAGGCCTTGAAAGCATATCAACAACTTTATTGTAAATACATTTCTTTTACCTTATTACCAAGTGAAATTGTTGTAGAAAGCCCATCCATCTAAAATGTCGTGACTGCTGCAATTTACTTTGTGATTACAAGTACTGTAAAGGCTGATGGTCGGTATGAACAACTGTTTATTTTCCCATCAAATAGTGTTTCCACTTTTTTACGCTTTGTACCAATGCAGAAAACTCCTTATTATATGTAGGATAATTCACAACAACACCATTAAATGTCTCAAAATGAAATGCGATAGGCTTACCATGCTGTAGGAGAACTGCACCCATGGCGTAATCACTAGCATCAGTTTGAATCTCGAATGGTTGTATCAAGTTCGGTAATGCAAGGAATGGAGCTGAAATTATCTTCTCTTTCAAAGACTTGAAAGCTTTATGTTACTTTCCTCCCCATTGGAAAGCATGCTTCACACTTGTCACTGCATGCATAGGAGCTGCTATGGTAGAGAAGTTAGAAATAAACTTCCTCCAATACTGAGTTGCACCTAAAAAAAAACTTACCTCTGTGATGGATTTGGGAGTAGGCCAATTCAAAATGGCTTATACCTTAGAAGGATCAATTCTCAAAGCATCTCCTCCTACTATGTGTCCCAAATAAACCAAAGAAGTCTTTCCAAATTCACACTTTGACATTTTAAGAAAACTGATTTTTCTTCAAAATATCAAATACTTTCTTAACATGCATGACATGCTCTTCTCTAGTCTTGCTGAAAATTAAGATGTCATCTAAGTAGACAATAACGAAATCATCAAGAAAAGGACGTAAGACATCATCCATTACCCGCATGGAATTTGCAGGTGCATTGCATAAACCAAACGGCATAACAAGCCACTCAAATAGTCCCTGTTTGGTTTTAAATGTTGTCTTCCAAATGTCACTTTCTGCAATTATAACTTGATGATAACCACTACGTAAGTCTAACTTAGTGAAATATTTAGCATCTTTCAACTGATCTAACAAATCATCTATCCTTGGGAGTGGGTAACGATTCTTTACCGTTATCTTGTTCAATGCCCTGAAGTCCACACACATGCGCCAAGTTCCATCTTTCTTTGGAATCAACACTATCGGTGACCCACATGGCGAAGTGCTTGGTCTTATGAATCCTTTGTCCAACAAGTCTTTAATTTTCCTCTTAATTTCAACATTCTCCATGATAGACATGCGGTACATGCCTATGTTAAGAAGAGGACAATCTTGATGTAACTAGATTTCATGTTGAATCTTCCTTTTAGGAGGTAAACCTGTCGGTTCCTGAAACATCTCATGATGTGCATCAACTACATCATATAAATCTGATTTAAGCTTGGAATCAGAATTTTAAAATGACTCATGATTCACATCAACCATGGGCTTAACCATAAGAAGTATAAAATTCTTACTAGAATTCACTAGCCTTTTTACCTGTCCCGCAATTACCATCGCTATATTTTCCTTCTTGCGATGTGCTCTGACAATAAACTCCTTGCCATCTTTAAAGAGATGATACTTATTTTCATGGTGATGGAAGACCACTTTCCTGTCAAATAAGTAAGGACTTCCCAAAACAATTCCTGATATATCAAGTAGTACTACGTCAAGTTCAACTGTGTTGATAAAGTGTGTAGGAATCGCAAATCGCAATATGCACTTTCTTGAGACTTGTAAGTTTGCATCCTTGCATATCCACCCAAGTGGATAAGGCTTTGGATGTGGAATGGTCTCAAGTTTAAGTTGTTTGACCAAGTCTTCTAATATGAGATTTTTTTGTGACCCATTGTCAAACAGTGTGTCAATTTTTGTATGTTTTGAGACTACCCTCACATGGAACAACTCAATTCTTTCTTCCTCATTTGGAGCTTGTACATGACAGTTTGAAGTACTAGTGCTTGGCTTAGTTTTAGTTTCCTTTCCCTTCATACTTTTAAAACCCATGGCTGAAATTTTGGTTTCGTCACCTGAATCATCACCTAAGTCTTGTGGTGTAGTTGTAGTAGCTGCAGTTTTCTTCTTTCCTTTGTTTTTGTTAAACTAAGTTCTTTTTTCAGGATGTAATTTCCAATAGTTTTTCTCTTCATGGCCTTCTCTTGAACAATGTTTACATATCACTTTCTCACCCTCTTGTTTGACAGATTCATTCTTTTTTCCTTTTCCCTTAAAGGTTTTATCTTTGTTTTTCCCCTTAAAAGGCTTGTTTCTACCCTCATCAAAAGTGTTTTTCCCTCTAGCCTCTAAATGCGTAGCTTGTACACTAAATTCATCTAGACTAGTAGGATTGAACATAAGGATAGTATGTCTAAGGTAGTTCTGCAAACCACCTATATATTTCAGCGAAGTATCTTGACTTTGTAAGTCTACCCCTAATAAGAGTGCTCTTCTCCTAAACTCTTGGGTGTAGTCTTGAACATTTTGTCCCTTTTAAGCTGTCTAAAGTTTTTCCAGTTCATGATAGCCTTTTGTAAATGAGCTAATGGATAAAATTTATTTTTGATTGCAGTAATAAATTCAACCCATGATAAAGTGATCTTACCATGTTTTTTAATTTCATCCTTTGTCTTGGCTTCCCACCATACCAATGCTGCTCCATCCATTCTCAACAAGGCTAACTGTATCTTGGTGTCGTCATCATGAAGGTTCTGTATCCTCAAGTAAACTTCCAACTGTCTTATCCAATTGTCAAGTTTCTCTGCATTGACTTCACCGTTAAACATAGGCAACTCAAATTTGACATCAAGCTTTAAAAATGGACTTTTACTAGTAATTTTAGACTTGTGAGATTGATTCACCGAAGTTGAGGATGACAATCTAGAGGAAGAGGATGAAGATGGGGATGGTGGATCACCATTTCCTCCGTGTCCTTTCTTTGACTTGTCATCACTTTTATTTCCTCCTAAAGAACCCTCTCCTTATTTCTGATGTTTAGACCCTTCTCCAACAAGACGATCATTCCTTTCTTGGTAGAGTATCCTCACCATCTCAGTCATGTCCAATAAAGCTTTCTAGAATACCTGTTCTTCTTCCTTGGGATCCATGTCTTCAGGAGCTTCTCCTTCTCTTGAAGACATACTTGAAGCTGCTTCTATGGCTCTTGGAGGTGGCTCTCTGACCCTTCTTGGTTGTGGATTACTTTTTACACTAACCAAATGTCCTTCACCTCTCTTGAGTTTAAGCCTAGTAAGCATCAAAAATTACAAACAATCAACTATATCTTTGCACAAAACAAATGCAGAGTAAAACTCTAGCTCTAATACCAACTGATCTAAAAATGAAACTATTTGTATCTATTGTTCAAAGTATCTATTTCCATTTAATTAAGTGTGCAAAGTGTTTGTCATGTCTTGAAAATTAAACAAAGTGTTTTTGGTAACTATTTTTGAGTTTATGTGTGAGGGAATGTTAATTAAAATTATTGTTTAACATCTTAAATCAAAAATACACAGCAACATAACTTCACCATAACAACACAACAACATGATGAGGCAGTTCACCCCTCCTGGGCTACATCTGGCGGGTCCAAGGCTCCCAATGGGCATGTCCTTGCTCTATTAAGTTGCTCGAATTGGTTTTACAGTAAGAAATAAGCCTAAATATGGTGAAATAGCTATAAAATTGAATTCAGAAGACAGAAATAAGCTAATAATGGGTTTTATTTCACCTCAAACAGTGAAGTGTAGCCCAATACAGCTCCATTTCCCTTATGGCCCTGATGGCTCTCCAAGCTTCCCTAAAGCAAAAATGGCTTAAAAACACCTCTGTTGGCTCTGCAACCTGTCCCAACCTCTCTAGAATTCTCATAATACCCAAAATTTTTTTGTCTAATTTGGTCGAATATGGAGAAAGTTATGATCCCAACAGTATTTTTCCTAGTGGCCCTAAAAAACCTCCACTAAAATTGGCTAACTCCAGTTAGCTCCACCAGAAAGGCGGAATCTCCGAACATGTCGGAACCACACGCTAAAATTGGTGGAGGAAATAAATTTAATTGTCAGATAACTGCGCGTTCACATGCCTGATTTTCGGAGACGGTTTGTGCTGGCGGTTAGTGTCAAGTCCGCGCCCTTGGTCACAGCCTACAGGTCACGTGGTTGGGGGCTAATACCCGAGCGTTTAATCCGAATATTTCCACAGGTTGTATGGGGATTTGCCCTTAGTTACCGCTTGTGGTCGCGGGGTTTTAAAAATATAGCCCTGAGGGCTTAACCCTTTTTTTCCTCTCGTTCAAAAAACAACACGACTCACCCAGACATTTGACCCTTTCGCATTCGGATCGGGTCGTCCTCCGCCCGACTGACCCGAATACGTTCACACCTACACGAGGTATCATTCACCACTAACCCTTTCATTTTCGGGTTGGGTCGTCCTCTGCCTGACTCGTTTACCTCTACACGAATACGTTCAGGGTGACCCGACTCCATTTAGGTCGGGTCAAGACTGCCCACAAAAATATTTTTTAAACAGACTTTGAACCTTTGGCCTGAGGCCATGTGGCAGCCTCTGGGAAGGCCATGTGGCACCCTCTGATGTGGCCCCAAACCATATAAAAAAATAAAAATTTTCCATAAAAATTTTCTGAAGCTGACAATTTTTTGAGTTCAAAGGTCCTGTTTTGAAGGTTATTGGGTGTTTTAAAACTTCAATATCTTCTTCATACAACATCGGATTTGGGTCCCGTTTGTGGCACGAGAATCGTAGTGACGAGGCCTATCCAGTCGTTTATTTTGCAACCAATTTTGAGTAGTTCCAATTTTGAGCATTTTTTTCCTCTTGGACATGATCACCTGATCAAATGGGTAGGATCACTCTTACTTCTCCAGAAGCCATTTTTTTGAAAGTATCCATCAATAATAACATACCATGCTCTTGTTGCTTACTTGAGACCATACAAAGCCTTCTTCAACTTGTAGACATTTTTCTTTTTTCCTTCCACTTCAAAACCTTGTGGCCGCTCCACATATACTTCCTCTTGTAAGTACCCATTCAAGAAGGCACTTTTCATGTTCATATGATGTATGCTCCACCTTTTCTAAGCTACTAATGAAATCAACATTCTAATGGTCTCTTGTCTTGCTACTGGTGCAAATTTCTCTTCATAATCAATTCCATACTTCTGTGTGAATCCTTTGGCAACTAATCTTGCCTTGTGTCTTTCAACACTCCCATCACTGTTAAATTTGGTCTTGTAGACCCATTTGGTGCCAATCGTTTTCTTGTCATGTGGAAGCTCTGTCAATTCCCAAGTGTCATTCTTGTGAATGTAATCCATCTCTTCTTGCATGGCTTGCAACCAAACCTCATTACTACATGCATCTTCAAAACATGATGGTTCAAAATTAGCCTTGTCTAATAAAGCAAAATTTATTGTCTCACCTATTGGGTTTTCTTCATGTGCTTGATTTTCACTTCTCTGATATATATCACTCAATCTCCTTACCTTCCTTGTAGAACTTGGAGAAGAACTTGGAATTGAACTTGATGCTGAAGAAATTGATGAAGGGTTGCTTGGTGGAGTTAAACCACAAGATACAAAACCATTAGTTGGCTGCTCAATATCAACAATTATATCATCATTCAAAACAGATTTTGTCTTCTCAACATGACCTTTTTTATGGCCATAAGATCCACCTTCATAAAAAATTATATATCTTGAGACAATAATATTTTTGGTGAGGGGAGTATACAATTTATAAGCCTTGTTTGCCTCACTATACCCAATGAAAATACATAACTCACTCTTTTCATCAAATTTTTTTCTATTTTGATCAGGTACATGCACATAAGCCAACCAACCAAAAACTTTTAAATGATTAACATTAGACTTTTTTCCATGCCAAGCTTCATAAGGAGTCATCTTTTCTAGTGCACTGGTGGGGCTACGATTGAGGATGTACACTATTGTAGCAACTGCATCTCCTCAATAAGAATTGCTCAATCCCTTAGTTTGTAACATGCACCTTGTCATTTCAACCATAGTATGATTCTTCCTTTCAGCTACGCCATCTTGTTGGGGTGTGTATGATGTAGTATGTTTCCTCCTGATGTCATTCATATCAAAATAAATCTGGAAATCTTTTGAGAAGAATTCTCCTCCACGGTCAGTTTGCAAACATTTGATGTTGCACCCTTTCTCATTTTCTACAAATGCTTTGAAATTATTGAATGTATCAAGGGCTTCACTTTTGGCCTTTATAAAATATACCCAACAATTTCTTGAGCAATCATCAATAAAAGTGATGAAATATGTTGACTTACCCAAACTATTAGTCTCTATAGGACCACATATGTTTGAATAAATATGCTAAAGTGGGTGATCAGCCCTCCATGTATTTCCCTTTGGGAACTTTTCCCTTGCATGATTGCCTTTAGAACATCCTTCACAAACCTCCTTATGCTTCTCTACCTTGGGAAAACTAGAAACTAATGCATTTGAGGTTAGAAACTTCAAACTATGAAAATTTAAATTCCCATTCCTGAGATGCCATAGCCAACTTGAATCCTCATAAGCCATATTTTCAAGGTTGTTGTTATGTTCATCAAACCTCAATGAAAAATCCTATTTCTTTTCATAGGAACAACAGTGATCTCACTATATTTCCCTTATTCTTATCATAGATAGTACATGCCTTATTTTCAAAGACTACTTTATAATTTTTCTCACATAGTTGTCCAACACTTAAAAAATTGTGCTTTAATTGTGGAGTATAATAAATATCCTGAATACTCTTTATACCTTCTTTTGTTTGGACCTCCATAGCTCCTTTGGCAGCAACCTCCAATGGTTTATCATCACCAAGATGAACCTTGGATTTAAAACTTCCATCCTTGGTTGAAAACAATTTCTCATTCCCTATCATATGGTTAGAGCATCCAGACTCTATGTACCAAATATCTTTATTAGTATTTTCACCTTTGGCATAAGACAAAAATAAGGATATGGAGGATAATCATTACTTTCTTGAGCATAGTTAGCATTTTTACCTTCTTTCAATATGAATTCTCTTTCAAAGTGGCCATACCTGTTACAATAGTAACATTGAACATTTTTCTTATCAAATCTACCTCTACCTCTTCCTCTAGAACTACCTCTTCGTCTTGAACCACCTCTGCCTCTACCTCTAGAAATTTTTTTTCTTTGCCATTTACCTTGACCTTGATTGGTTTTGGCACTACTACTGCTTTCATCTTCATTATGTGTAATTTGTAATTTAGAGGAAAAATCTTTCTCAACAACTTCAAAAGCATCTTTCAATATTTCTTCATGAGACATGAGAGATCCAACCAATTGATGAAACTTTAATTGTGTCAAATCCTTGCTTTCTTCTAATATTATGGCAAGATGATTCCATCTAGGTGTTAAAGATCTCAATACATTTTTTATTAAAACTTTATTAATTACCGTTTCCCCAAGTGTAGCCATTTTATTCACCACATCTTTGACTCTCACAGAGTAGTCAGTTATACTTTCAGCTTCTTGCATCTTCAAATTCTTGAACTCTTGCTTCAATGTCTAAAGCTTGACCACCTTAACTTGATCACTACCTTGGTAAGCTTCTTGTAGAGTCTTCCAGGCATCTTTGGTAGTTGTTGCTCCCGATATTCATGGAAATAAGCTCTTATCAATAGCTATCTTTATGAGAAGCAAAGCTTGATCAGTATTCTTCCTTGCTTCCTTTCTTGTTGTTCTTTCATTGGCTGTAAGGGCATTCCAATCATCTGGCTCATCATAACCTGATTCAACAATCTCCCACAAATATTTTCCAATAAAAAAGGCCTGCATCTTAATGCACCAATAATCATAATCGTTCCCATCAAATTTTGGAACAGTCATGTTAGAATTCGACATTTTTAACTTTGGCGAAATTCCAACAATAAAACTTTAACCCAAAACAATTTTACCTGCTATGATACCAATTGTAGAATCTGGAATGACCCCATCACATATACAAAACAACGAAATAAAATAAAAACACAGATCACTGCTCAACTTGTAAATATCATACTGAATGAGGTGTGTAAATACATTGTTATATAATGAACCTATTACTAATATTATTATCTATCAACTACTAATTACCTACTAACATGATTACCAATCATTCTAATCACTAACCATCCTAATAATCTGCTACACTAATTTATAACCACAGAGAATCACAAAATCTGTTAACTAATGTCAGCAATTACATGGAGAGATTTAAGAATTATTCTCAACAAACATATGAATCTCCTTAGCATCCTCATTGAGCTTTTGTTGTTGTTGTGGTGATGATTGACTGACAGCTTTGATTGATAGGTAATTTTCATGGCATTTGGCAATAATATTCCAGGATTCGAAGATGGATATGGTCGTAACACCCCATTGCCTGATGAGTTGATATAATACACATCCGTGGACTAAAAATTTGAGTGGTAGGAATTAATATAGAGCTAGATATTGGTGGATTCCTAGACAACATGGAGTATAAATGAGTGTGATTGAAGTTGGAGCCTCTTGGGATTAGATTCTGAGATGAATGGAGTGAATAGATCTCAGTGCATGTGAGATTTGAAGGCTAGGGTGTTAGAGAAGGAAGAGATCCCAAGCCTTCTGATAAGTGTGAAGAGATCCAACCTCTTTTTCTCGACAACATAAATCTTGGCTTCGAAGCTTTGCAACAAATCTTCAGGGTTTGCAAACCATGTTATAATTTGAGGCTTTGGTTGAGCTTTTCTTTCCAACTACTCATGAAATTGTTGGCCCCTGAAGTCGGCTTGTTTGAGATTAGCTTCAATGTATTCAAGACTGGATGGAGTCCTGGGCTTATGTTCATGTGTTTTCCAAGAGGTGTTGTCTAACCCTCTCTCGCACACTTTGAGGCATCCCATTAGAGTCCTTCACATCTACTCCAAAGGAAATTCGACAACAGGGTTATTTTCGTTAAAATCCATAAAATCCAAGCCCGCACAAGAGATTGTGTTTACTATAACTTGAAGAAGACCAAATTATGTGGAATTTTCAAAGTGGATGCCTTCACAACCGTTATGCAAGTGATGGGAAATCTCGTTTCTCTTTTGGTGGAAAACTAGTTTATCATTTCATGTGCTCCACCTTCATCGAGTAAACTGTTGTTGACTATGCCAATGAAATCCAAACGCTCCTCTAGAAAAAACATGCCTTCTGAGAGTGTTTGGTTCATATATTTTAATCAAAACACATAATAAAATAAATTATTGTTTGGGTCATATATTTTAATTTTAATTTTTTATTTTTCGTATTCACAAACAAAAACCAAAACCTATTTCTGAAGGTTGAATATAAGAATGATCACCAAATAATTCATCTTGAGGTGGGTGAGTTCACTTCTTTTGGGGTGAATTTAATATATATATTTTATCTAACAAAGATACACACTAATTATGAGATTTAGAATCTGTAGAAATTGCAAAGTTATTGGTATATTTGGGATTGAAAATCTGTCAAATTGCAAATTTATTGTCATATTTGTGTTGTAAGTGTTTTTATTGTTTTATTATTTTGGGTATCACTGTAATGTAAATCCATATGTTGCATTTTCAATCATTCCATTTAAAAGTATGTTTTTTATGACTTCTTTGTAAAGTGCTTTTATTAAATTTATTTTGAAAATGGGTTTGATGTAATTTCACTTGTTGTGATTTTGATTGGGATGTATTTTTATTTTAACTATTTATTTCAAAATTATATTGTAATTATAAATGAAATAAAATGAATCAGTAATGTAAATCCATCTACTAGGTTTTCAACCATTTCATTCAAAGTATGATTTTCAATTCACTGAGATTTGTGATTGCGTTGTCAAAGTGTTTTTATTAAATTTATTTTGAAAGTGGTTTTGATGTAATTTCAGTTGTGATTTTAATTGGGATGTATTTTTATTGTAAAATCTCTTTCAGTAATAATCACATGAAATGGAACATTGTCGAGGCGTTTCGAACCAACCAGTGTGGTTCATCATCAGGAGGTCACCAAATAATTCATAGGTGGGTGAGTTCACTTCTTTTGAGGTAAATTGAATATATATATTTTATCTAGCAAAGATACACACTAATTATGAGATATATGAGATTTAGAATCTGTAGAAATTACAAAGTTATTGGTATATTTGAGATTCAAAATCTGTCCAAATTGCAAATTTATTAGCATATTTGTGTTTTAAGTGTTTTTATTGTTTTATTATTTTGGGTACGATTGCAATGTAAATCCATATGTTGCATTTTCAATCATTCCATTCAAAAGTATGATTTTTATGACTTCTTTGTAAAGTGCTTTTATTAAATTTATTTTGAAAATGAGTTTGATGTAATTTCACTTCTTGTGATTTTGATTGAGATGTATTTTTATTTTAACTATTTATTTCAAAATTATATTGTAATTATAAATGAAATAAAATTAATCGAAATTACTAGTCATTGATATTTAATTTTAATTTTAATCGTTTTTATGATTTTGTTTAACTGACACCACATTCGATTCGGTTAGGGTGAAACAGTTTAACAGCCATATTCTATTTGCACTTCGCTCATTTGTAAGGATGCCAGCTGGTGTCAGAATGATTAGCCAATGCCGCGCAGCTAATGGAAGCACGTGATCTATGAACTCAGTGAGTGGAGGCAACTCATCCTTTTTGTGTCTTACTCAACCTTTTCTTTCCTTCTACTCTTTTTCTCTTTCTTTTAAATTATGAAGTAAATTAGTATAGATTCATTTTAAAATATGAATATTTTTTAATAATATAAAATATAATATGTAATTTTTCATTGTTTAAATTGTATTTTTGAATTCTAAATAAAATATATAGGACCAAATAAATATATTAATTATAAAATTTAATTTTTTATATAATATATACATAATTTTTTAAAAATGACATATAATATATATGCTATTAACATAAAAATATTTTACATAATATCTCAATTAAAATGATTTTTTATTATTAACATAATTTTAAATTTCTATTAATATTAATTAAAATTAAAATATTTTATCAATAACAAAATTATAAGATTTAAACATCTTATTCATATTTGATTTTTACTTCTATTTACTTTACAACATATTGAAATTTTTACCATAATAGATATTATTTTTCTATTTAAAATATAATTTCTCATTTTTTTTAAAAATGAATAAATTAATGAACAAACTTACACATCCCTTTTATACCAAGTTGTAAAATAAACTTTTAGATTTAATAACAATTTAACTAGAAACTATTCCATTAATATTAATAAATGTTTCAAAGTACAAAATAAATAACAGTTTAACCAAAAGCAAAAGCGAGAGTATTTTTTTTTTAAAGATTTAATATTGATAAAATCTATATCTCATATCAATTTTTCCTATATTAAATTTTAAATGTCGATTTTTTTGCATATAAAATCGAATTCGATATTGATTACTATGGTTTAGACCATCACAGGAGTTCTCAATCCTCCGTTACTCTTCAATTCGTCGGCTACGCCTGAAAATACTATACTCTCTTCCAGGGTAAATTCATTTTTAATTGAATTTTTATCATATTTTTCCATCTTGGACCATGCTAGGTGCACCCTCCCAGTGCCAGGTGCACAACGCCGACTTAAAATCAACTTTTGAGTGTCTTCCCGAAGTCAAAATTGGGATCATGATAACTCGTTGGAAATATATCTCTCTTGGCTACACAATGGACCTATCAAGCACTAAAATGATCCAGTATAGCCCCTCAAACATCAATTCTCCCAAGACTGGTCAAAAGTGTAGAATGAGGGTGCAAAAATGAATTGTGCTTTTGCAGGCAACTTTTGGAGACTTTCCTCAAATCCAAATTAAGCTCAGGATAACTCATGGGAAAGCTCTCTCTATCTCCTTGTCATGTTACTTATCAATCAAGTCATTTGGACACTCCATCAGAGAGAAATATTGATTTTCCCAAGTTCTCTCAAGAAGTGCAGAAAACCTCTTATAGCAACTATATTTTTGAAATTTATCAAAAACCATGACACCTGTGTAAACCTTGAAGGAATTTTTTTTTCCTTGGCCTATTATGGACCAACACCTCTCTCACTTTTGTCAAATTCATCTCAGTTTGGTCAGAAACACAGTTTGAAGAAAAATTCGCCCTATGTGTGGCAAATGATTTGTCCCTTGGAATGACTTATTGAAAAAAGATGAATACATGATGTTTATGAGTTCAAATGGCCTCATACTTGTTGAAATAACCTCCCTTATGCCTCCTCTACTCAGATGTCTCTGATTCCATAGAAAACTCTAGATCAATGGGAGAGGAAATTAGGGTTTGGTGTAGACAAAACAGGGGATTTAGGACTATGTTGTAGAGAGAGGGGAATGAAGGGGTTAGGGGCTACGTAAATTCTTGGATAAATTCTGGGGGATATAGATTTTATAGAGTGTAGGGAAGTGGAATTTCTTTAAATGAGTGAGGGAAAGGGGTCCAAAAGGGAAAAACACATCCCTAACCTTGGAAGGTGTCAAAAGTGTAGCAATAGGCTAGGGTTTGTAGGAAAGTGAGGGAAATGAGAGGAATGGGCTTGGGAAAAGGTCAAGGGAGGTATATAGAGTGTATATGAGTGAGATATCGATGGATGAGAGTGAAAATAAACCTTTCCTTTGTCTTTGATGGCCTTTATACCTTGTTTAAATTTTCAAAATTGGTCTTAGGACCCACTTTTTCTTTTTCAAACTTTACTTTCATTTTACAATTTAACTTTGAACTTGGTATTATTATTTGATATTCTTGGTGGATTTGGAAACATAATGAATTTGAAGCTCTTCCTTTTGGCTGATGGAACTTTGAACTTGCAACACTTGGAACCATGAGAATTATTACATATTAAAACCATAAAATTACATTTTGGAATAAAACTCACACTTGAAATCAAAATTAAAACTTTGGAAACCATATTTACATGCTTGAAAATCCTCTTTAGATGATAAATGGATATTATTTGGATCACCCTCATAATTTTGTTGACCTTATGCAATGAAATGGTGTTTTATTTGGAACTTGAAGAATGAAACCTAGAGACCTATTGAAGACTTTGAGTGCCTAGACTTCATGGTGACCTGACTGAAATAATGAAATGATGAAATGGACTTTCTTGATTGAAGTATGCTCAGCAAGACATGAAGGTGGGCTAGCAAGTATGAATTTTTGTGGAAGAGTGAAATTTTTGACTAGTGCTACCATCGGTGAGTAAATTTTTGAATGAAGACCTAGATGAAATGACAAAATTTCTAAGTGAGACCCTAAAATGATATGAAAAGAGTATTTTTGATCATTGATGGTAGTATGAAAATATTGACACTAACAAAAACTACGAAAGTAACAAAAGAAGTAGAATATTTTGATATCGTAGAAGTAATTGGAAACGTTATGGAAGAGCTTGAAGAAGTAGAAAGGTATCAATATGATGTAGATAGTGAAGTCCACTATGCATACGCATGTGTGGGATATGAAATTGAAGATGAATATGATGAAACTGAAACCACCATTGCAACAAAAATGATTGGTGATAAGAACCTAGTAGTTAATATTGAATTTGATTATGTAGTTGAATTCACATCTCTTGAAGAGTGGCTTGCTAAGATTAAGTACGATAAATATAAACGTGGTTATGGAAAAGTTACTGTAACTACAAAATAATAAGGACAACGAAAAATGAATGCAACCATCATAGTTTTTGAATCTATTTCAGTAGTAAAAGAGGAGTTGAAAAACAATGAAGATATTGTCTCTTATCTTACTCATGTTAATACAAAAATTCAGTCAATATAGGTAATCTAAAAATAGATGTGTTAGAAGAGCCATATGACGATGACAATGATATGAAGAAATATTGAAGAAGAATAATACAACAAAGATGAAAAACAAGAAAAAATACATAGAATATAAGGTTTGGGGTTGAAGGAAGAAAGATATTATATATCATAGTGCCAAAAACAACATACACTAGCATGCATAGGTAAAACAAGTTTCTTGATATCAAGTATGGTAAGCCTAATTGAGAGTTATATTATCATGCATTGTTGGTTGTAATTAAGAGGGAGTTATTAACGGTGATGAATCTAACAACTGAGGTTAAGGGGGAGTGTTAAAGAATAATATTTCTTGTTAAGTAATATAGTTAGGAAATTACTTGTCAATCCAAGTCATTTTTGGAAAGAATTTATTACACACTATTATTCCAAATATTTTTAGAAATACTTGATATATTTAGAAAAAGTTACTGTTACACAAATCTAGATTATTCCTAATGTATAATAAATTCTATTTAATGATGAAAATAATGTGCAATGGTTTCTATGTTTCTAATTGTTTTTCAGTCTTGTCTTTGCTTGTGAGTTCTATCATACAATCCCACAAGGCACATGAGGGTATGTTAATCTAGAGTATTATCAGTGCTTCTATCTAACAATGAAATCTAATGTCTACACCTTCAGGGTAATTTTGGTGGAGATCCTCTCCAGCAAAATAATAATGGTTCCTATGAATTTTAATTTTGAATATTACAATAGTGTTTTTATTTAGTATTTATAGTAAATAAATTTTTTGGGACAAATAATACCTAATAAATAGGTTGGATAATTACCAGATACCTATAATATTTTTCATAGTTTATTGGCCCTATGCAACAAGCGTCTTAGTAGATTTACACTCTACCTAGTGGTTTATCAACCTTAGAAGAATCACATGAGTGGTTTATCTACTTAATTGGCATGCAATAAGTGGTTTATTAGCTTCCTTAGAAAGCATTCAATCCTTTATCAATGATTTTTGCAAGCATTCATCACTCAATTCCACCTATGAACCTCCTATTTATAATTTCAAGATTGGACATATAGAGTCCAATTTCTCTAGCACATCAACACTAGGGATATTATTACTCATTTTCATCCATATTTTCTTCCATATCCCCTTTAATTGGTTCTTCCATCTATGAAAAATCAACATTCAGAGTATCACTTATTGGCTTAACTTGCTTCTCCAACTTGAGTTTAGGATAAAACATGTCTTCTATTTATTCATGAGTCACAAAGGATATTTATAGAGGTTTAATTAACGAACTCAATTTTGAATCCTTATTTAGAGCCATGGAAAAAATTTATTGGTTCCTAAGCACAAGGGATTTCTAAGTGTTATGTATCTTTGGTATATGTGTGGGATCTAATAATAGCACTCGGTCCAATATATCAGGGAGATAACTAAGAAATATCAAATAATACCTTAGTTATACCACTCAACTATCTAGGTACTAGACAATGGTATCATTGAGTGCTATTCACAAAGTACTATTGAAATAATATAGCTAAATAGTTTATCTAAAGTTGGTTTTAGATATTTTTAGGTCCCTATAATACTAGTGTAGCCCCCTTATTGTTATTTTTGTACCCATGTAGCCCCCATTTTGTTATTGTTTATTGGTGTGACCCATAGAAGCTCATTATTATTATTGTTGTGCCCTTACATTATTATTGTTATGTAGGCTCTCATTATATTGTGACCCCTTATACTCCTATATATACCAAGGAGGTATTTTCATATGAATCATCCACTAATTGTTCATTTATGTGATGTAAAATGTGATTTCCCTCTCGAAGAGGTTTATTTTAAAGTTTTGATCTATTTATTCTTCTATTTTGTTATCTGGTTACATAAAATTTGGTATCAGAGTGTTGGATTCTAGGGTTTCGTTGCTTCTAATAAGCCATCATGCATTTTTCGCTATAGTTTTTTTCCTACGATGCTTCAGAAGTTGAAAATTATACAATGTGGATCAGAAGTCGCGTTAAAATTTATGTAAAAATTTTAGATATTGGTTATCTATAGTTTTTGAGATATTGTCCAAATAAGTTAGGGTTTTCGCATGCTCTAGAATTATGTCGCAAATAAGTGACCTAGGGAAAATCATGATAAATTACTCTACGAGCATTGAATTTGAATTTCATAAACAATGACTAAGATTGCACATAATTTAACTTCTCTTGTATCATTTTTAGATCCTAAGGTTGAAACAGTGACATGTGGCATTATGTACAAGTTCGCTTTACTGAACCAGTCCATAATAAGGTCATTGTGGGAAATTTGGAAATACTTTATCTTGAAGAATCGAATCTCAGTTTGAATTTTGGAATTGGAAATAAGACTTAGAGGGCTACCACAAGATGAAATTTTAAACCTTAGGGAGCCAAACTTACAAAGATACAGTAGTTTCTAGATCAAGCTACAAAAAAAAATAAAAAAGGTGTGTATAAGTTAAAGGGAATAGTGAAGCATATATATCATTTTTTAGTTCCAACATGCCTCACAAAAAACTGGATATACCACATAAGCAACCATAAATATCTACTATGACGCATGAAGAAGAGGAATAAATGCAACATGATATATCAATGTTACATGACCAAGTGCAACAAATTTTGCTCTCACAAAGAATAACAAAAAATGAATTGAATGCTAAGATGGCTAGTTTAGAAAATAAAATAAAAAGGGACATGGATGGTTTAAAAGGGGGAAAGGTAGGTTTAAAATTAGAAATTGAAGGTTTGAAGGAAGGTTTGACAAAGCTGTTGTAAGAAAGGCTTTCTAGTAGTGACAAGTTACCCCATGAATATCATGATGAGGAAAAAAGGAATATGAATTAAGATTTTGGAGACTACAATAGTCGGTTTAATACTAACGACATTCTAAAGAACGATATGTCGAAGTTTGATGACAAGGATTTGGTAACATGGATACTATAGATGGATCAATTATTTGATCTACATGATGTGTCACACACACAAACGATACACATTTCATCATTATATTTAGAACAAAATCAATTTGTATGGTATCGATGGTTATGTTCTCATAAATCAATTTTCACTTGGACAATTTTTATGAGAAAAATTGGTAGCACATTATCAGGATACAAAGAGAAATACCTTCTTTATCTAATTTATAATTCTAAAACAAAAGGTTTCAATGGAAGAGCACATTGATGATTTCCAAATACCGAATATCAAGGTAAATGATATTCCATAGGAACATAGGATTGATGTCTTCATAGGAATTTTAAAGGATAACATCCAAAATGATGTTCTCCTTTGGGAACTTAATTCTTTGGAGAAGGCATTCAAGGTGGAAAGAAAAGTTGAAAGAAAAATTATGGAAACAAGGAATTACACCACTGAAAACTATAGAGATGGAAGTGTTGTTGCTCCCAACGTCCCACAACCTACAAGGTTGACACGACAACCACTGGAGAAAAAAAAGAAAAAGGGATTTTTTACAATTGTGATAGAAAATACACTAAGGGTCATAAGTGTGCCTCAAATAAATTATTTTACTATGAGGAGGAAGAAAAGGAATAAGAATCATCAAAAGAAGAGAATATACACCAAGAACCAACCCCAGTGAAATAATAAATGAATATGACCATATCTTGTAATGCATTGGTAGGAATTATCACAACTCAAACTCTCAGGATAGACATATATATCAAGGGAAAAAAAGCAATAGCATTGATCGATTATGGTAGTACTGATAGTTTTATTCATTGTAAGATAGCTAAGGAATTGAATTGCTTTCTATATCCAACACCAGAGTGTCAAGTGATGGATGCAAAAGGGGGAACTATAAATTTCTCAAGGAAATTCCATAATATCAATATAACCATGGCGGAATATGTATTGAATAGTACATTTCTTTCCATGCCAATGGGTGGTGTTGATGTTGTATTATGAGTCCAATGGTTACAATATTTGGGGATGATAACTTTTAAGTTTCAAGAATGTTTCTGGAAATTTTCCTGGTAAGGAAAGGAAATTGAATTAAGGGGCATCACATGGAAACCAAGGTAGGTAATAATCTCTAATGGCAAGACAAAGCTTTTGAATAAAGAACAATGATGCATAATTGCACAATTATGCTCACTAGATGTTCAAATATTGAAATCATTTGTTTCTCCAGATCTTCAAAGAATCTTGGACAATCATTCCAAGGTATTTGAGACTCCCAAACGCCTCCCATATATTCGTGATCAATATCATGCTATTCACTTGATTTTGGGAAGAGATCCTATAAACATTAGAACTTATAAATATCCCTATGCCCAAAAGAGTGAAATTGAATGTAGGGTTGCATAAATTCTATAGGAAGGTATAATTCAAGCTAGCCAAAGTTCTTTGTCTACTCCATTAGTATTGGTACGCAAGAAGGATGGATCATGGTGTATGTGTTCATATTATAGGGAGCTCAACCAACTCACTATTAATGATAAATTTTGTATTATTGTCAGTGATGAATTGTTGGATGAATTACATGGAGCAAGTGAATTCACCAAGCTGGATATTCGTTCAGGATATCATCAAAATAGAGTGAAGATTGAATACATTTTGAAAACAACATTCAGAACTCATTAAGTTCATTATGAATTTTTGGTCATGTTTTTTGGCCTTACTAATTCACCTTCCAAATTTTAAGGTTTGATGTATTCCATTTTCAAACCCTTCCTTAGAAAATTCATGTTAATATTTTTTAGTGATATACTAGCATACAACAACTCTTGGAAGGATCATGCTCAACATGTTGTAGAAATTATACAGACATATGTATATCAATGGATTTAATCCGATCAAGTAATATACTAAAGCTAGATACCGAATCCTTCTACAAATCAATTGTGGAAAATAAACACGATCGCTAATCACAACTAGTAAATAAAGAAGCAAATCAAACTACAACACAAATATTTTCTTGGGGAAAGCATGTTGCTCAAAACCCCTCTATATTCTATTATATATTCACCAAGGAATCATGAAACAATTACAATGCACTATTATCACAAGAGTCTCCTGGACTTTGCCTATCGTCTCACACTGATCCAGACAAAATCAGGCCAACACTTAGCCAATTCTCAACCTGCCTTCAGCCCGCCTTTCTCATGCAATTCATGAAGAATGAAATCCTTATTCCTTAGGAATTTCAGCCTTTCTCAACTGTGCTAGTATCATGGGCAATCCTGTGGTGTTTTAACTGCATCCAGACAGTTTGCTAATGACACAACTGATAGTCAACTTCCCTTTAACCTTTGTATCAACTGGGTCTCCACTGGAATTGATATGCATGAAGCTATTAATAGTAAATCTTCAGCCACTTGACAGATCACTCTATGTGAATTAGATTTGATTTAATTCACTTGACCTCTCACTAGTGCAACAATCAGTTACAACTAGTTAAACTAACTTTAACTCACTTAACTAATTTAACTTATTTCTCATGCATTAAACCAATGCACTAACCGAAACTTGAACTCTAAAACACATAGAATCACTCTGCATGCCTCACCAATGATCTAAATGGAATGTATTAGTTTTGTTGTGCTAAGTATCCAAACAATAATTAAAATGTGTGCATAATGTTCTCTGAACTTTTCCGGTTAAACAAATGGTTTTAGCATAGTTAAACAGATTTTTGTGTGAGGTTAAATAATGTATTTTTGCTTGTATCACAATGTACAATAGTAAATAACAGATAAATAAACATCACATAGCACAATGCTTAGCAAATTTGATGAAGCAGTTCAGCCCTCCTGGGCTACATTTGCTGGTCCAGCTCCCAATGGCATGTCCCTCATATATTATTGATTAAAAATGGTAAATGCATGTGAAATAAAGCCTCAATAGGATATTATCTCTATAAAAAAAACTTCAGAATGCTTGAATTAGCCAAAGATGACTGTTCATTTGTAGAAAATAGATAAAGGATGCTCACTGCAATGCCCACTCCTTGGTGGCCCTAGTGGCTCCTTGATCTTTCTTGAAGCTAAACCTGCTGAATATGACCTTGGATGACTCTAAAAACTATGCCAATGTGTTCATCATGTCGCGAATACCCAAAATTGACTATTTTTGCACCCAAATTGGTCGAAAAATGAAGGAGTTATGGAAAAAACAAATTTTTCCCAATATCCCTTGAAAACCTCCTCCAAAAATGGAGGAACTCCAGTTAGGAGCGCCAAAATTGGAAAAAATATGAAAATAGTGGAACAGTGCCCCAAATTTGGCTGGAGAGTTAGCTGGCATTTACTGTTTGCGGGTGGTGGTCACATGTGGATGGTCCGTGCTAACCGCCGAACAAACCGCAAACTTATCCATAACATTAAATGCGATTAAATGTGCTGGCCACATGGCCCATCCTAACCGCAAGGTTACAGTTAAGTTACCACTGGGAGTTAAGCTTGGGCGCAGGTCACATCATGAAGACACATGGTGTCAGGCTAGCCTTGGGAGGCTAGCTCTTATATTTTTCCTCCCAATGCAATTTTAAACTTCAAATATGTCACAAGTTCAATAGGTGGTAATAAGTACCATGTGCCCAATTGGTTGGGTCTTTGCGTTGGTAGGGGATAGACACTGCTTTGAATCCCGCAACTTGAAAAATCTATTTTACCACGCCAAACCTCCTCCAGCAGGGGCCGCGTGGCAGCCTTCGGGCCTGCCACGTGGCAGTCTGTGATAAGCCTAAAACATGATAAGTCAAACCATTAACAAATCACCAACTGCCACTTGTCGGATTCCTATTCGCCCACATGGAATATTCTGGGGAATATTTCAAGGAATATTCCTAGAATATTCCTTGTAATATTCTTTTTAAAATTTTTCCAAATTAAAAAATTCAAAATTGGTCAACTCATTTTTAGAGTTTACTGGGCTTTTCAAACCTTCATAACTTTTGCATGCGATCTTTTTTTTGCAAACCATTCACGGCACCAGAATCGCAGCGATGATACCTTTCCATTCATTCAAGTTGCAACCATTTTTTAGCACTTTCATTTTTGAGCATTTTTTAACTTGGACATGATCTCTTGATCAACCAACCACCCTCAACTCGAAATTCATGAGCTAACTGAGTTTATCACACTCAGTTAACTATTACAAGTGATTATGAGATAAGATTACATTTTATTGTCCAATTTAATTAAGGGATAATTAAATTAGACACATTTCCAATTTATCAAATAAATTGAATTTCACACTAATGTATCGCTAGGACCCATCACTACATGACTTGTGGTCCCACACTAGTGTAGGTGTTGTCATGTTGATTCTGGATGCCAATTTAATTATTTCTTATTGCAAACTTCAACACTCCCTCTCAACAAGAAATGAATGTCCTTGCATGCTCACATGCACCTCTTGCATGCGACATGCAACTCTTGCATGCAACACTTCTCTAGTGTTGTTCACGCATACAACACTTCTCTAGTGTTTCTTGCACATGAAAGCATGAAACACTTATGAAAATGAATAGTCTCCAAACAACTGAATCAATATAATGCGCTTGTCTTCAAGTATTCCAACTACTGCTAGCTACTACACATGTCTACTGGACTCTCTGCGCTGCTGACATCTGCATCCATGCACTCTGCACTGCTGCCAACTCTGATATGCGCTCTAGTATCCAACACCTATCATTATGATTTATATCCTCCTAACATCTGACTACATCAATCTAATCGATCAGTCCTGCTACTATTGTACTGTGTGCTCCTCGTAACCAGGTTCGATCCATGAGACACACCATCTCAAAGGACCATACCCAAATTTATTCTTGGGATTAATTTTTCACATTGCCCCACCTCACACCTGGTGGTATAGCTGCATGTACTCCCTCTGCCCATTTGGCTTGAAATCCCCCCCTCATGGAGGTCTCTGCATGAGTGGTTTATGCCACTCCATGATCCTCATCTTGTGGCTACTTTGCATCTTGAGGTCCATACTTAGGAACCAAGAGTTCCTCATCTGCATGCAAATCAAGCTGCCTCTCAAGGGGAAATCGCATGGATTTATCACACTTCCCCATGTTACATCCCTTGCATGTGTCTATCTGTGCAAGAGTACCCTTTGGAAGCCCCGTAGAAATCTATTGCATGACCTTCAAAGCTCTGTGGTGTAGATGGACCAATATCCCGTGCCATAACTCACCCTCATCCCGTCTCACCACTTTTTGTTCCTTACCCATCAATTTTGTGTAGCCATCTACATCAAGTTTATAGAGATTCTTCACATGAATCCCAATCTTCTTGGCTTGTACTGTGGCTTTGTGTCGAAGGAAATGTAGGAATTTACATGGTAAGTTCCTTAGATCAAAAACCAAAGGTCGCCGCTTACAAACAGATCAAAAATCAGTACACCAGTATATCACGTGGTTAAAACCCTCGAAGAGGGAAACAATCCATGGCCTGAGCCAAAATGGCCACTTCAAGAAATTTATTAATATAAAATTAAAAGTTACATATGTTTCTCTCATAAATGGTTACCGGAAAAATAACACTCCATTCTCTTTAAATAGAGATCATGGACCAATCGGGTGTTAAGCCACGGATCAAGTGCCATCAATGTCGAGGAGAGAATGAACTCTCGGGTTATAAGTTACAAATGTACATAGTAAAGAAACACACTTTACCTAACACTAAACTAGACCAAGTTATACTTAACTATTTCCTATGTGTCGGAATATCCTAATATCCCCCCTTAAGAACAACTTGAGATAGGATTGAAGGATTTACAAAGGTGACACAAAAGGAGCCTATTTCCTATGTGTCGAAATATCTTAAAATCCCCCCTTAAGAACAAATTGGGATAGGGTTGAAGGATTTACAAAGGTGACACAATAGCAGAAGGAAGGAGGCATTAGAGCCTATCCCCCCTTAATGATAACTTTCCTAAACTCCAAGCATGGATCAAAGTTTGGCAAAATTCGCTTCTATGAGAGCCTTTGTAAAGATATATGCTACTTGATCATTGGTTGGACAATACTGCACTTCAATAAAACGATCATGAATGAGCTTTATGATTAAGTGTATGTGGAGCTCAATGTGTTTCATACGCTGATGCTAAACTGGATCTTTACATAGCTAAATGGAACTCTGATTATCACACCAAAGTGTAGTTGGATGTTGCTGATGAAGACCAAATTTAGAAAGGATCTGACGAAGCCACATGGCTTCCTTGCTGGCTTCAACTGCACCATGATACTATGCTTCTACCAAAGAAAGAGAGATGGAACTTTGTTTCTTACAAGACCAAGTAATAGGTCTTGAACCAAGAGTGAATACATATCCTGCAGTAGACTTTCAATCATCAGGGTCACCGGCCCAATCAGAATCAATGAAACCAATCAACAATGGAGATGCTCTTGCACTGTAATGAATCCTGAACTGAAATGTACCTTGAATATATCAAAGTATTCTTTTAGCTTCTTTCTAGTGACTTTCATGATGGTTGTGCATAAACCGAGCAATAACACCAATGACAAAGGAAAGGTCAGAATGAGTATGGGTTAGATACAAAAGTTTACCAACAAGTTGACGGTATAAGGTAGCATCAAATTCAAGGGTAGTACAAGTGACTGAAAGCTTGACTCTAGACTGAAAGGGAGAAGGGCCTGGCTTACAGTCTTCCATGTGAAAGTGGCATAGAAGATCACATGCATACTTGGACTGAGAAAGGGTAATAACTTATTTGGATTGCAAGACTTGAAGACCAAGGAAATAATGCAAGTGTCCTAAGTCTCTCATTTCAAAATTCTTTTTGAGGGTAGACTTCACATGGTTTATATGGTTGGGATCACTACCAGTAAGGATAAGATCATCAACATAAAGAACAAGGATGGTGAAGGACTTGCCCGCTTTCTTGGTGTAGACAGTGTTGTCATAATGACACCTAGAAAAGCCATTATCTAATATAAATCTATCCATTTTGGCATACCAAGCCCGAGGAGCTTGTTTGAGACCATAGAGAGACTTCCTAAGGCAACGAAAAATACTAGATTCATTTTGGATAAAGCGAGGGGGTTGTTCCATCTATATTTCTTTATGAAAATCTCCATGTAAGAAGGCGTATTTAACATCCATCTCATGCACTTCCCATTTAAAGGAGGCAATAAGGGAAAGAACAAGGTGGATAGAATTCATTTTGGAAACAAGGGAGAAGGTTTCAGTATAGTTGATGCCTTGAACTTGTGAAAATCCTTTAGCAACAAGACGAGCTTTATGCCTATCCACTTTTCCGTCGGGGCCAAACTTTGTTTTGTAAACCCATCTGCATCTGACAAGTTTTCTTCCTTTTGGAAGAGGAACAAGATCCCAAGTATCATTTGCCAATAACGAACGATATTCTTCATTCATAGCTTCATCCCAATTTGGATGACCAGAAGCTTCTTCAGATGTGTTTGGATCAGGATTTTCTGGAACTTGAGCCAATAAGGAAGAGGCTCTTTTGAACTAAGAACGTGTATGTCGTTGATATACAGGGTCACCCGCAAGAGAACTTGCTACATCCCAAGTAGAGTGGACCCATCTTGGAAGTTGTAGAGTTGAAGGAATATCTTAAACAGGTGGAGGAGGATTTTCATCCTCGCTGTCATCATCTGAAGTAGAAGCAATGCTATCAAAAATAGAAGAGATAGAGAGAGGTGGCACATATGTTGAATCAAGCTCGCAGGCCAGAGGTGGCACACCTGCCGAACTAGGCTCGTAGACCGATATATTTTCATCAAATTTTACATCCCTTCTAAGGATTATATTTTTGGATTTTGGTTGAAGAAGTCTATCTCCCTTGACATCTTCAGAATATCCAGCAAAAATGAATTTTTCACTCTTAGGTTCTAAGGCTTTATGTTTCGCATCTGGAATATGGGCCCAAGCATCACTTCCAAAAACACTAAAGTGACTTACATCTGGTTTGATTGAGCTCCAGGCTTCTTCTAGAGTTATATTCCCTAAAACCTTAATAGGAGTGTGATTTACTATGTAATTTTCACAGCTAATGGCTTCTACCCAAAAATTGAGACTAAGTCCTTTATATTGAAGCATACAATTAGCCATTTCTTTTAAAGTGTGACTCTTCCTTTCAACTGTACCATTTTATTGTGGAGTATATGGAACAATATGTTGCAATTAAATGCCATGCTCAGTGCAAAATTTGATAATTTTTTTGTTAACAAATTCTCCTCCATTGTGTGATCTTAACTTAAGAATTTGATGTCCAGATTGTTTCTCAACAAAAGCCTTAAAGGCCAAGAACATGTTAAAAACTTCACTCTTGAGTTTTAAGAAGTATACCGAAGTGCATCTGGAAAAATCATCAATGAAAGTTAAGAAGTACTTGCAACCAGAGAAAGAAACAATAGGTAGTGGACCACATAAATCACTGTGCACAAGCTGCAAAGGGGCCGAAGCATTCCAAGAGGCACGTTTGTCAAAACTATCCCGATGATGTTTTCTGAGTACACATCCGGAGCAAACACCATCTTGGCAAGATACCATAGGAAGGCTTGTCACCATATTTTCTTTACATATAGTTTTAAGAGAGCGATGGTTTAAGTGACCAAATCACTCATGCCAAAGTTTTGTCACTTCATCATTATGAGCAACAAAAATGGAGGGAAGACATGATGGCCCAGAGTTGTCAAACTTATACAACCTTGTGGAATCATCAACAATTCCAATAGGTAAAATATGTCTAGGATCTTTTAGGTCCCATTAGGGGAGTTTTGAGGTCTAAAATGGGCCTCCTAAGAAAAATGTACAACAAAAATAAACTCTGTAAGAACCAATAGGATTCAAGATGATGATATCAACCATGGGGGATGATTCACCATTTTTTAAGTAAAAGGGTAAAAAGATTAAAAAATAATAAAATAATAAAACTACTTTTTCAACTCGTATTTTCAACTTATCTCCCAAATTTTTTACTCAAATTTCGAGTGGGAGTACTCTTTGTATGCAAAATTTAATTCCTCATCCAAGGAGTATCCATGTTGCATACTTTCGATGGACCCCGCTACACGAAAAATGAGAAATACATAAAAAAAAACGTGATTACAATAACGTTTTTCATGTATTTATGATTTTTCATGTAGCAGGACCCAATGAAAGTATGCAACATGGGTACTCCTTGGATGAGGAATTAAATTTTGCATCCAACGAGTTCTCTCGCTCAAAATTTGAGTAAACAATTTCGAAGATAAGTTGAAAATATGAGTTGAAAAAGTAGTTTTTTATTTTTTCCCTCTAAAATTTGATGATGTAATCAAATATTATTTTATAATTTCCACTATTATTTTATAATTTCCTTAGGATACCCATTTTAGACCTAAAAACTCCCCTAATGTTGATTACAACATCATGAGGTGAGAATTCAACTATTTTCCCTTCAGTTGAATTAGTTATCTGATAAACAGATAGAAGGTTGCATGACAAGGTAGGAACACATAGTACATCATTAAATTGACCAGTATCTAGATGAATGGTTCCAGATCCTACAACACTAAGATATCTATCATCATGAACATAAATATTTTTGGTGTTACAATCATTTAAAGAAGAAAACATGGCTTTATTTTTGGCCATGTTGTAAGAATCTCTAGAATCAATTAGCCACTCATGAGAATGAGAAGAATAAGATACATTTAATGCACAACCAGATGCTTGAAAACCACAAGCAAAAAGTGCCATTCCTGAAGATGAAGTTGAAGAGGTTTCCAAATTGATGTGGTGCTTCTTCATTGTTGCTTCCAAGGCTTCCATCTTCTTAAAACATTTGGACTCTACGTGGGCATCACGATTACAAAATTTGCAATGTCTATATGTTTTCTTCCCTTTGTTTTTAGTTTCCATATCAGTGTGGTGAGTTTCTTTTTCAGTTTGCGGCTGAAATTGCTTAGGACCCTTGTTTGGTTTAGGACCATACTTTTTAGGAAACTGCTTCTTGGGATTCTTTTGATATGGTTGATGTTGGGATGCTAAGGCTTTCTTAGAAGCATTTCTAGAAGTGATAAGACCAAGGTGTAATATTTTTTCTTGTTCTCTTATCAAAGAATCGCAAAAGGCATCAAAAGAGGGGTTCTTGTAGGTGGTTCCTGAAGAAATCATGGCTTCTCTAGTGGAATGGAAGGAGGAAACAAATAGAGAGTATGCAGGGCCAAGCTTAGCAAGAATGGAATAGATGAGGCTACCATCTTCCTTTTTGACCTTACAACCTTCTAAAATAAGTCTAAGGGTCTTGAATTTGGACAAAAAATCTTCAATAGAGGAGAAATTAGTGGGGTCCAATGTAAGCAACCCATTTTCAAGCTGGTGGGCCCTGATTTGATTTTGAATGCCAAAAACAGTATTTAGCTCTTTCAGGGCTTCATCAGGGGTATCAAATTCAAGGATATGAAATCGAAGACCTTGAGGAATGGACATTATATCAACCCTCATGCTTGATCTTTTTTATTTTCCCGTTTAGCGGCTTTTTCTCCATCGGTAGGTTTCGATTCTTGTCCTGTGGCTATTCTATAAAGCCATTTACTTCTAAGTAAATCTACCATGTGAGGTAGCCATTGGAAATAATTGGTGTTGTTAAGAATAACCGAGCAAGCACTTTCTATTTTTTTTAAACTGAAGCTAAAAAAGGGCTAAAACTATCTGCTCCAATGGAAAGATCTCGAAAAATTAGGCCTATTAAAAAAAAAGGGCTCGAAAAATGGGTTCTGGATGAAGCCTTTTTGAACGGTTGAAATTTGATGATGAAGTTCTACTTAAAAAAAAAAATCCGGCCCCTTTAACAATTTTTTTTTACAAAAAGAAGCTTTAGAAAGAGACTTGGACCCAAGCCCTCTATTCTCATAAACTAACTTTACACCAAGTGGGCTAGTAAAAATATTTTGTAATTGTTTGAAAGGAGGAAGGGTTTTTTTTTTTTTTTACTCTTCAGTGTGTGTGCTTTTTCTTGCAAAAAAAACACAAAATCCATGGAAAAAAAAAAAAAAACAAACAAAATGCAAGCCTTATTACAAAACATTAGATTTTTGGTTAGCCTTACTAGCAACCACCATTTTTCCACTATTTTTGATTTCCCGAGATCGCACAAAGACGCGGGGAAAGAGCATATGTAGCAAAAAAAAAATCCCTTCTTCCTGCTTCTAATTTTCTGTGATCGCACACAGCATAGAGGAAAGGGCATACATAGAGAAGCGGGTATAGATCCAAAAAATAAATAAAACCTATAAATCAAAATAAACAGAGGGAACCTAAATAAGCAGAACTATTAACAAATATAACTGCAAAACAGATACTTTATACCTCTAGATCTAATCTGACATAACTTGGGAAACTGAAAAGATTTTTGCATGAAATGAAAGGGGTTCCTCACTGTAACGTACGCTCTGGACACAACAAAGCAGTTCGCCAGGCCCGAAAATGTTCAAAAATAGTAGATCTATAAAACGGTTGTCACATGTAGTCAAACCGGCTTTGGATTTGGATCAACAATGGATGCGTCCCTCAAAATAGCTCCGATACCATGTAGGAATTTATAGGGTAAGTTCCTTAGATAAAAAACCAAAGGTCACTGCTCACAAACAGATCATAAATTAGTACACCAGTATATCACATGGTTAAAATCCTCGAAGGGGGAAACAGTCCATGGCCTGAGCTAACGCGGCCACTTCAGGAAATTTATTAATATAAAAATAAAAGTTACATATGTTTCTCTCATAAACGGTTACCGGAAAAATGACCCTCCATGCTCTTTAAATAGAGATCATGGACCAATCGAGTGTTAAGCCATGGATCAAGTGTCATTAATACCGAGGAGAGAGTGAACCATTAGATCACTGCAAATCATGATACAAATGTACATAGTAAAGAAACTCACTTTACCTAACTCTACACTATACCAATTTATACTTAACTATTTCCTATGTGTTGGAATATCTTAACAGGAAAGCTTTCCCTTCAGAGAAAACCACATCATAGCCTCTATCCTCCAAAATTGTGACTGAATCTAAATTATTTTTCAAGCCTGGTACATGAATTACATATTTTAATAAGAAGAGTTTACCTGAATGTCTCTGGAAGGTAACTATACCAATCTCGGTGGCATTGTACCTCCCATCATCACCCATTTCGATATGCATCTAGAGGTCCTTCTCCTCCAAGCTACTGAAAAGTTCTTTGTCTCCCGTCATATGGAAATATGCACCACTGTCCAAGTACCACACTGATCCCATCACACTTGACACTATGCATGCGATGAGCGAGAAGTCCAACTCAAATTGCGAGGCCAAAGCCTCACCAACTACAGATCCTGAAGCCTTCTTGTTCTTTTTCTTTTGTGGAAAATTAGTGGTTGTTGGAACGAGGTCCCCTAGCCACGTTTTTGATATAAATTTTGTAGGAATTATTCTAGTGCAAGGGCTTTGGGGTGGGTCAAAGCCCCCAATGTATTGTAATGGGTCAGAGGGTAGACATAGAGTTCACAAACCATAGTTTGCGGACCACAGGATAGCGCAGGCTATGATGATATAAATAGATGGACAGTTTACGTCTAAAACTATGTACGATTGATGCTAAGTATGAACTATTGAGATCTGTCTTGGGTAGTATTGGGTAAGGACTCCTCCTGGCTATGTACGCGGAGATCCTCAATCATGTTGTGTGCGGACCCCGCCGACTGTGTGCGCGGGCTGTGACTTGGGTTTGTAACTAGATTTTGGATGTTAATGAATGTGAAATCTGTTGAAGTATCTCTGTGTTATCTGAAATAGCTGCATTTACCGTTGAAATATCTTTGTGTTATCTGAAATAGCTGCATTTGTGTTATTACGACAATTCTGTTATGATAATTACTGATGCACACGTGGATGCGAATGTCTTGCTGAGATCTGCTTAATAATAGTTGCTTTGTTTATGTTTAAATGTTGTCTATGGGTTTATAATCTTTGGTTTCTATACTGTTAACGACTCTAAAATAATACTAATTCTGTGCGAACATGATAGATCTCAGCAAGGCTGCCTTAATTGCCCTCTTTCTCCCAAGGTGTGGAAACTTGGTTCCAACACCCACCCATACTACTTTAGGTGAGACCTTGGCCTGCGCAAGTAGGTCATTGCCGAAAGGGCCAGTAGTATAGGGGTTTGTTGGAAAACCTTAAATCCGAACCTAGGTCAGGACCCCTCAAGCCAAAAAATGGTTTCGTTGCCGAGACAAGGAGCATTTTGAGAGAGAGATCGGGTAATGCCACGAGGTCATTGGCAGCTTGAGAAACTGGAACTCGAAGACTGTTTTGAAAAAAGATTCAGAAATTTTCGATAAAAGAGAATCGCATCACAAAGCTAACAGCTGAAAGGTGGAAGAATGAGTATATTTTCACAAAAGTATATGAAATTTTCTTTGTAACTCTCACGCATGAGCTACAGAAGTGGCTAGCAAGGTTAGTAGAATTCCAGAATTGTTGGAAAGACGATCAGGTTACGCAGTGGACTACGGAATCAATTCAACAATTGGAGAAGCCTGATAACACAATAACTCGGACCATAGATCATTGGGTGGATAGTGTGATAGGAGGATTTGTAACAGAATTCACAGTTGATCATTTCATATCCTACTCTAAAGCAGAGTGAAGATTCTTCAAAGGATTTCGAGGTAAGTTATTGCAAACATTGCCGCTACTGATTAAAATATTATTGTGCAAAAAAGACATTTTGTGCAGCCACACCGAGTGAATGACCTCCGATCAGGGTGAGAGTACGACACGAAGTGGTAAGGACTACAGAGTCAATCGAGAAGGGGATAGATCCGTCTATAGTCTCTTAAGAGAGCTACCTACACACGCAGAAACCATTCCTTCGGTTACACCATCGTCAAATCAACATAAGGGCAAGAACTCCCCTACCCCTCCGCCACTACCAGAAGAAGATATGGCCACACACATGAAGATGCCCACCTTTAAGGGTGTGGGGGGTGAATACATGGACCAATTTTGGTTCGTAATGGAATCAATATGGACTGTGCGAAATATTGCTAGTGATGCCGTAAAAAGGGCACAACTATCCCTACCCTTTGAAGGAAGGGCCTTAGACTGGTTCATGGGGTATATTGGCCAGCATGCGGATTCATCAATACAAGAAATTAAGGATGCCTCAAAATAGTAGTTTCAAAAGCCTAAGTCCTACTCTCAACTAGTGATTGGCTTAAAAGATTTTAAACAGGGGCCCACCGAGTCTGTATGGGAGGCTAATCAACGGCTAATGAAGTTTATCAGGGATGGGGAATTTAAGTATGAGGATAGAAAACACAAATAATGGTTCATTGCCATGCTATTACCACAGCTGCGTGGGCCTATGATTCAGAAAGAAATTGACACGCAAGAAAAATCCTTGGAGGTTACCATGAAGCTAGAAGCTACGCCAAGGGACGATACCCAATTTGGGGTACAACAGATCCAGGGCTAGTTGGAGGCAATGCACCGCGAAATCCAGAATTTGCAAAAGGAGCGAGGAAAAGAAGCTAGTCCGGACATTTGGTGCATAATATTTTAGGTGTCAGGCCACACCAAGGATCAATTCCCTCTCCTGGTAGACTACATGCAGGCTAGGGGGTCCCAATCCATTGCGCCCTAAAGAGGTTGCGGGACCAAGCACCCCCATGTTATGGTGCAATGACTGCCGAGTAGCTAGACTACATGATACCAACCACTGCCCCCGACTTGGTGCCTATGCTCCAGAATTGAAGAAACAATGGTGTCGATTCTGCTCATCTGTGGGACATGATGAGCACAATTGTCGGACATATGACTTAATGATAGACAGAGGAAACCTATATAGGGTACAGGCTAACCCTTCATCACCATTATCCCCCATTGGAATGAGGTCCCCAAACTGCATTTTTTTATATAAATTTTGCAGTAATTAGTCTAGCACAGGGGCTTTAGGGTAGGTCAAAGCCCCTAATGTATTGTAACGGGTCAAAGGGTAGACCTAGAGTCCACAAACCATGGTTTGTGGACCACGGGATAATGAAGCCTATGATGATATAAATAGATGGATATTTTGGGTCTAAAACTAAGTATGAATGATGCTAAGTACGAACTATTGAGATCTGTTTTGGGTGGTATTGGGTAAGCACTTCTACTGGCTCTGTGCATGGAGATCCTCAGTCCTGCTGTGTGCAGACCCCACTGGCTGTGTGCGCGGGTTGTGACTTGGGTTTGTAACTAGGTTTTGGATGTTAATGAATGTGAAATATGTTGAAGTATCTCTATGTTATATGAACTAGATGCGTTTACTATTGAAGTATCTCTGTGTTATCTGAAAAAGCTGTGTTTGTGTTATTATGACAATTCCGTTATGATAATTACTCATGCACACGTGGATGTGAAGGTGTTGCTGATATCTGCTTAATAATAGTTGCTTTGTTTATGTTTACATGTTTTCTATGGGTTTATAAGCTTCTCTTTCTATACTGTTAAGGGCTCTGGAATAAGACTTCTTCTGTGCGAACCTGATAGATCTCAACAGGGCTGCCTTAATTACCCTCTTTCTCCCAGGGTGCGGAAACTTGGTTCCAACACCCACCCATACTAATTCGGGTGAGACCTTGGACTGTGAAAGTAGGTCATTTCTGAAAGGGCCAGTAGTATAGGGGTTTGTTGGAAAACCTTAAATCTGAACCTAGGTCAGGACCCCTCAAGCCAACAGTGGCATAATGTCCATGCTCGTGACAATTATAACATTTCACTCTAGACATGTCACACTCCTTGCCTTCTTCGTCGGTCTCAGATTTGGAATAGGATTTATTTCCCTTCCCCTTCTTTGACTTACCAACCAAGGCGCAATTTTCTTCATCATATGTCTTAGATGAAGATCCATCCCTGGTATTCCGCTTGAATTCCTTTTGCACCAAATCTGACCAAAGTCGTTCCCAATTTGGCAGCTTCTCCACCCTATTGACAGAGTCCTGATAACTATGCCAAATCTTGGGAAGGCCAAGAAGAACTAGGCTCACCAAGTAATCATCCGTGACAGTAATTCAGACACTCCTAGGCTCATCTTGACATTGGACAAACTTGGTTAAATATTTCAGAATGGTGTCGCCTTTCTCCATTTTGATTTTCCTGAGCTTGTCCTTCAATGCCAATTTTCTATGATCACTGCTGCTCTAAAACAGATATGTCAAATCCTTCCACATTTCATATGGATTCTCTTTTCCATGGATACTTGAGACAATGTGATCTCGTACTCCCTCCAATAAGATCCTCCTCGCCCTTGCTACCTTCGTTTTCCAAGCATTAAGAAGAGAGGTGTTTGTTGTTGCGGGCTTGGGAATATCATTCTCAATGAATTCTTTCAACGCGCTATCCTCTAGCACTGCATCCATTATGTCTTTCCATGCAATATAATTAGAGCTACCCTCGAGTGCATACTCCAATCTCAAGCCATTGAAAGTCATCTTGATCTGTTGTCGCACAAAAGAATACTTCTGCAAATTCGAATGCTATTCAGTCACAAACTCAATTTCTTCTCCACTATAGTGATTTCTAGTGCTCTGATACCATGTAGAAATTATACAAACACATGTATATCAATGGATTCAATCCAATCAAGCAATGTACTAAATCTAGATACTGAATCCTTCTATAAATCAATTGCAGAAAATAAACACAATCGCGAATCACAACAAGTAAAGAAAGAAGCAAATAAAACCACAACATAGATATTTTCCTGGGGAAAGCTTGCTGCTCAAAACCCCTTTGTCTTCTATTGTATATTCACCAAGGAATCATGAAACAATTACAATTCACTCTTCTCACAAGAGTCTCTTGCACTCTCCCTATCGTCTCACACTGATCGAGACAAAATCGAGCCAACGCTTAGCAAAATCTCAGGTTGTCTTTAGCCTACCTTTCTCACGCAATTCATGAGGAATGCAATCCCTATTCGTTAGGAATTTCATCCTTTCTCAACTGCGCTAGCATCATGGGAAATCCTGTGTTGTTTTAACTGCATCCAGACAGTTTTCTAATAATACAACTGATACTCAACTTCCCTTTAACCTTTGTCTCAACTAGGTCTCCACTGGAACTGACATGCATGCAACTATTAATAGTAAATCATCAGTCACTTGACAGATCACTACATGTGAATTAAATCTGATTTAATTCACTTGACCTATCACTAGTGAAAAAATCAATTACACCTAATTAAATTGACTTGAACTCACTTAACTGAGTTAAATGATTTCTCATGCATTAAACTAATGCACTAACTGCAACTTGAACTCTAAAACACATAGAATCACTCTGCATGCCTCACCAACCACCCTCAACTTGAAATTCATGAGCTAATTGATTTTATCACACTCAGTTAACTATTACAAGTGATTGCCCACGTGGTGTAGAGCAGTCGGTGATGGAGTGTACTCTTAAGGCACTCCACTCTGCAAGGTCACCGGTTCGAAACCCGTGGGTGGGATAGGAGGAGAAAAAATGGGAAGATTAGGAATAGTCTAAACTGGAAAAAAAAACTATTACAAGTGATTATGAAATAAGATTACATTTTATTGTCCAATTTAATTAAGGGATAATTAAATTAGAAACATTTCGAAGTTATCAAATTAATTGAATTTCACACTAATGTATCGCTAGGACCCATCACTACATGACCTGTGGTCCCACACCAGGGTAGGTGTTGTCATGTTGCTTCTGAATGACAATTTCATTGTTTCTTGTTGCAAACTTCAACACATGTTGATAGGGTGCTCAAACTATTGAATGAAAAAGAATTATATGAAAAAACTTCCAAATTTTTCTTTGGGGTACAAGAGGTGGAATATTTGGGGGATATTATATCTCATGACAATGTTAAGGTATATCCTAACAAAATTAGAGCAATCAAGGAATGGAAAATACCCACAACCCTAAAGCATATTCGAGAATTTCTTGGGTTTATAGGGTATTATTGCAACTTCGTTAATAATTATGGGAAAATAACAACACCTCTAACAAAATTACTAAAGAAAGATGCATTTTTTTGGACTCTAGAAGCAACTATGTCCTTTAAACATCTTAAAGAGGCAATGTTACAAGATCTGATTTTAGCTACTCCAGTCTTCACAAAAACCTTTATGGTGGAATGTGAAGCCCCAGGAAATAGAAATGTTGTTTTAATGAAAGAAGGAAGACCCATTTATTTTGAAAGTCATCCAATCAAGGGAAATTATTTACACAAACCTATTTATGAGAAGGAAGTGTTAGAAATACTACATGCTCTGAAGCAATGGTACCATTACAAAATGGGAAGACACCTCAAGGTACAAACAGATAATCATAGTCTCAAACACTTTTTGGAAAAACGTTTATCTTTAAAAGAGAAAAAAAATGGGTCACTAAAATGTCGGGTTATGACTTTGAAATCATCTATAAGAAAGGGAATCAAAATGTTTTTGCAGATTCACTCTTAAGAAGAGATGAGGACGTAGAAGCATTTCTCTATGCCATTTATATTATCCAACCTGATTCGATAACTAAAGCAAGAGAAAAATGGAAGAATGACGAGGAGGTGTGGACAATCATTCAAAAGTTACAGCAAGATCCCGATACATCTCATACATTTATTTGGAAAATGACTCATTATGGTAAAAAGATCGCTTATATCTATGTAATAATTCCAAACTCCTACAAGATATTCTTTTGGAATTTCACACCTCTCCTATAGGAGGGACTCAATATTTTTTTTAAATCACCACAGGGTCAAGAAGGATTATTTTTGGGATTGCCTTAAATCTGATATTCAGAATTTTATGGCAGAATGTTTTGTTTTCCAAGGAAATAAAGTTGAGAAAATTAAGACCCCAAGTTTTTTACAACCTTTATTCATTCCAAATAAACATTGGGAGAAGGTATCAATATATTTTATCACAATTTTAACCAATTCCAAAGGAAATAATGTCATGATCCTGATACTTCATATACTTACCAAGTATGCACACTTTTGTGTGTTACCTCATCCTTTTAAAGCCAATACATTTTCTAATGCATTTATGGAATAAATTCAAAAGTTACCTGGAAACCCAAATATTATTATAAGTGACAGAAACCCCATTTTTGTTGGAAAATTTTGGACGAAATTATTTTCTTGTCATCAGTGGTACTCAATTAGCTCATAGCTCATCTTATCATCCTCAACCTGACTTGAAAACTGAGATAGTGAGAAAATTTTAATGTTAGTGTCAGTCTTTGCAGCCTTCCTTCAATGATCAAACATGCTCTTACAACGTGATTTTAAGGTGTCAAGGCCAAATTTTGTCACTTCAGTGAGTCTTCAAGTAAAATTTGGTCACTAGGTATTAGGTCTAGGGTTTGTTTTGAGTCTCTTCAAATTTGTCCAAATGTCGGTCCTTGTCACCATTCAGATGAGTGTACCATCATTCATAGGGTTTTCATCATTATGTCAAGTTCCACTGGGTCATTTTATACCTTTTTCATGCTTCAGTTGTGCCTAGGTGAGGTTCGTTTCCCTCTCCTATGGTTTTGGAGGTAATTTCTCTTGGATGGTCAAATCATCAACAAAATTTGTATCCTGATGTTCATACACCTTCCCCTATCCTTGATGTATCTTACTAAACACTTCCCATCACTAAGATCCCCTAAATTCCTCATTTTCACACAAACCCTAGTTTCTTGCTACAACTTGGCAATTTTCTAGGCTAGGCCTGTGTTTTTCCCTTTTGGACCCCTTCCCCTAACTTAATATCTGAAATTCCACTTTCCCCTACTTCCTAACATCCCTCCCTACTTCCAAAAATTTTCTCGAGAATTTGGAAGCCCCTTATCCCCTTCATTTTGCTTCATTTCGACAAATCCCTTGTTCCACGTATCGGGATAAGTTTTACTCCAATGATTTTTCTGAGCAATAAAATATTAATTTGGGAACACTAAGAGAGGTTTTTGTCCAAAATAGGCCAAGGAAGAAAAACATCCTTCAATTTTTACACAGGTGTCATGTTTTTAGAGACATGTCAAAAATACAGTTGCCTCAGGAGAATTGATGCACCTCTGAAGTGACCTTGGTAAAATCCATATTTCTCCTAGCTTGGTTGGCCAAATGACTTTCTTGATGCATCAAATGCTAGCTAGACACAAATATATTTCCAATGAGCTATCATGATCTCAATTTGGAGCTCAGGAAGACCTTAAAAAGTTGACTGCAACAGCACTCTGCCTTGAGGCAGCCTCATTTTGCTCATTTTGAACAGTCTTGGGAGATTTGATTTTTGACAAGGCAAATGAAATCCAAATTGAAAAATTCCAGTTGGGTTGGAAAGTAGACTTAATAATATTTCCATCGAGCTATCCCATACCCAATTTTGACACCGGGAAGGTCTCCAAAAGCCTCCTGAAAAAAGGCGATACGCATTGGGCAGTGGTTTGCAGTGTAATTTTGTAACTGGCACTACACATTGAGATGGCGCTACGCATTGGGCTAAAAAGCCTGAAATCCATTCAAATATTCCACCAAAGCTCTAAAATTTCTAAATTATTCATTTCAAAAATAGTTTAACATCCCTCCATGACCAATGAAAGAATTTCTCTTGGTGCTTATGGTGATTCAATGAAAAAAATCAAAACCCTACCTCTTTACATTTCTTGCCAAAAGCAGTTGCATAGGGTTTGAAAATTACATGTTTCACTACCAATTCCACTCCTATCCATTTCTCACTCCCTCAATCCTTCATTCCCTCAATCATTTTCTCCCTCTCTTTACATTCTCATCTACCCATTCCACATTTCCCATATCCCTAATCAACTAGCCCTAAATCCCTAATCCGACTATCCCAAATCCTAGTTAAATATACCCAAACCCTAATTTCCATCCAAAACCCTAGATATAATCCCCTAAACCCTTTCATTCCCTAAAATCCTACAACTAGCATCAAACCCTCCCCTCATCAGTCCCACTCATCTATGGCGCTCAAAAACATGAAGGCAAAGTTAAAGAGGACACTAAAGCGTCGCAAAAGGCATGATAGACTCCAAATTTTGGCCAAAGCTTTTTTGGCTTAGCATAACGCTTGATGGTGGACATTCAGCCCAAATTTCAAGAAATTTGGGAAAAATTTTGTAAATTTTGATTTTTTGGGCCTTAACACAGATTTTTCTGCCCGACGCGTAGCGCCACTTGGAGCGCGCTTATAATTGGCAGCTACTCTTGAATAAAAATTTGTATTTCTAGATTTTTCATCAAAATTTATGTATGCCTACCCATTACCTAAGGATTTTGACAATTTTTGGGTTGCGTGAAGGGTCAAAAGCACCTTAAAAATGGCCTTTCTGCCACTTTTTGGACACACAGGAAGCAGTGTTGGGAGATTTGATTTTTGGAGGGGAAAATGGCAACCAAATTCATAAATTCCACTTGGGTTGGAAATTATACAGGAAGAGAGTTCCAACGAGCTATCCTGCACTCAATTTTGACTTCGGGAAGGCCCTCAAAATCAGCCTCAAAGTGGCGCGATGCATAGAGATTTCACGCGCGGCGCATTGGGAAATTTGGCCTAGTTTTAACTCAGTAACTCAGGTTTTCGCCTAGTTTTGGCCAGTTTGACTTTTTTATCTCCAAATGTAAATATCTTGATGTAAATTGATGTAATTCCATGGTTTTTTATGTAATTTTGACAAATTTTCACTCATGTAAGTAGATTCATTCACCAAAAAGTGAATTGTAACTGAATGAATCAGTTTCCTATCTTATAGAGGCAAGCTGTTCCACTGCCTATTTTCCAGTTCTTAGTTTAGATCTTGTTGAAATGGCTCCTAAACTAGTGAGCTTGACCCCTAGAGGCACGGGGATGAGTTAGGCTTGTCTATATCTTGTATTTTCTCAGTCATTTTCAGGGTTGGACACTTTGGATTGCTTGGCACTTTATTGTACATTTCATCTCTGCATTTTAGAAAAGGAATAGACCAGGGTTTGCAGCACTCTTTGGGATCCATGTGGCTCTGTGTTTTGATGGTGTGTTTCTCTCTGTGATTGTAAGTTTTTTGAAGTTTCATGTGTATCATTTCCCTTCTTATTTCTTCTCAAATTAAACAAATGAGTGATAAAGGTGGAATCCATTAGATTAGCAGTGCTCTGCCTTGAAATTTTGTTTAATTTTCCATGTTTTCAACTATCTGAAGAGGATTCTTGAATGCCTCTTGCCCTCTTCAACTCCTCACCGGTCTGATCTATTCATTTCATTCAATTTCGAAGCATCAAAACAATTTCCTTCCTTGCCCCATTCAGCCCTCTGCAAAATTGATCATTTCCCGGACCCAAAATTTGCCTTTCCCTTTGATTCCAACAAAAAACCTCCAAAATCAAATCAAATCCTTTCGCCTACATACCTAGCCTAAAATCAGCCTTTATTTCTAGTCATCTCAAGCCTTATTGATTATTTTTTCTGAGATAGACAAGGAGAGAGCCCTCTCCCGATCTGGTAGGGCTAGCTACCAGATTAAGCGTGGTTTGATGTTACCCTAGACTCTGCCTTCCTTCAGCCTAAGGTCGATTTAGGTAATAACATAGTGGTGACCATACTAGGGAAGAGAAAGTTTGTTGTTTGCTTTATAAACTACAGATGAAGCCTGAAGTTAGCCAGGTAGCCTTCGAAACACTCTTGCTTTGCATTAGCGAAAGTAGATAAATGCTGCTTCAGTCAATCTCTGGTCTAGTCTATGAACTTAACATCTGGTTTCCTCAGTAAAATGTAATCAAGTTCAGATCTGATTTTTGATGGTGGACAACGATCAGACACCGCAAGGCTGAAATCATTCACCTGGCGACTCTAAATTAGTTTCGAGATCAGATCCAAGGACTCCACTGGAGGATGAACCTGATTAGCAGAAACATGAAATGACAATATGGAAAGATCAGGTATTCAAGTTGGAATTTCATCCAAGGCATTTTGTTCTTTGTCATAAATTATTTCTTCTCTTTTCCTGAGAATGTCAAGAAGGCTTTGCAAAGTATATTGTATTTGACAAAAGACCCTCGGCCTGCAGTTGACTCTTTCCCTTTGAAGATTGTGAATACCAAAGATTTTCATGCTTTTGAGCTTGATCAAGGCCTTTCTTCCGAATCTTGTGAACCTCAAAATACCAAGACTGATTCTGCAGCATTTGTACATACTCATATACCTTGTAAAATTCCATATCGATACAAGCCTATGATTTTACCTCCTATATCCCATGCTTTCCCTAAAAATCATGACCTGTATCTACCAAGATTTGACGGTGAACACAACAACATCACTGCTGAGAGACATATTCTGAATTTTGAGTCTTTTCTTGACCTTTTTGAAGTTGATGAAGAGGATGTCAGTATTAGGCTCTTTTCTCTTTCTTTTCAAGGCCAAGTCAAGAGTTGGTTCAAAACCCTGCCTGATGCGAGTATCTCAGATTTCCAGCAGTTCGTCAAAGTTTTCCTCGATAGGTGGGTGATCATACAGAACCCTTTCTTGATTATAGAAGAGTATAACCAGCTGAAAAGATAGCCAGGGGAGACAGTACAACAATTTTCTGCCAGATTTAACAAAGTATATTTTTCGATGCCAGTTGATATAATACCTCCTCCTAGATCCGCTCTCTTGCACTACCCAGGTGCCTTTGATCTGGAAATGGAGTTTCAGTTGAGAGAAAGGAATCTTGCAACACTTGAAGAGATGCAGAACAATGTAGTAAATGTAGAGGCTCATTTGTGGATCCGAAGGGCAAAGTTGAAGGAAGAAGAGATGAAAAACATAGATCTAGAGAAATAGACATCTCTAAAGGTAAAGCTTGACATGTTGGTAAGTGCAGTAGAAGAGATGATGCAAAAGATCACACAAGGAATGAGTATAATGTTCAAGCCCATGGCTGGCTGATTGAAGAAGAAGAAGTTGCTGATCCAAAACATTTTGTTTCTTATCCCAGTTGTCATAGATCTGATAATGATTGTTTTGTAGATCATCTTGGAGAACAGAGATCTGTTGATTTGACATGTATGCTTGATGATGTGTTTTATACTGATGATTTGCCTCAGTTTGATCAGTATGATGATGATTATGTTCTCCAAACAGAAGCTAATCTTGCAGACAAATTAGCAGCTAGTTTTTGGAAGGAGGAAGTCCACTTTCAGCAGTTCGAATACAATGTTTAGCCATCACATATCAGCTATGGAAATGATGAGGAAAGTGCAGAAAATTTTGAAGTAAGTGAAGGATCTTTGCCTTTTTGTTTTGATTCATTTCAATTCATCAGAGAAAACTTCCATGCAATCATAAATCAGCTATCGACAAGTCTTGATTTGGACCATCTTAAGGGCAATAAAAACCTTGTTCAAGACTTCCCATATCTATATTTGCAACCCCCGAATGTCATTGATTTTCCAGTTGAAGATGAGGACTTGGAAGCTGGCACATATGATCAAATGATACAAGATGATTCCGTACCTTTTTGTTTTGAATCATTTCAGTTTTTGAAGGGTAAATTGCATAGTAAATCTTCAAATGAGAAGCTTGTTGAAAATCATGTAATCTCATCAGAAACAATAGAAAATGAGTTGCAGCAGTCTTTTCAAGTTTTTCATGATCCAATAGCTGATGTGTTGGATGATGTCTGCAATCAAAGTTTTTCTCGATTGACTATATGTAAGCTTGAAACGTGTACTGATATAAACATGATCTGGCAGACGGTCTCTTTGTCATTTTTAGTAGGAGTCTCGTCACAAAGCTCAAAACAAAGTTTGCATTTGTGGTATGAGGAGAAAAGAAGTAATCCATTGGATGAGCTAAGTCCCATTGTGCATGAACTTTAAGATCCTTATGCAGTGTTTTTGGAGGCGGATAGAGAATCCATATCATTTAACGAATCTGTTCACAAGTTTTCATGGGAGTTTCCTTTTAGTAGTTCTCTCTTGTTGTTCATAAGCGAGCACTTGCGGAGAATTCAAACAGCAGCTGGAATACTTACTTGGTTGCATTGGTTTTTTCATTTCACTTGATCAGGTGATGAATGAAACTGTTAGAGTAGGATGTATTGAATAAGCTTCATTTTGAGCATCATTTCCATTTTTTCGGTTGTGTTTAAGTATCGAGTCAGTTTTTAGTTGAGTGAGAGTCAATTTTTGTCGTCAAGTCATCAGTTTTCAGTCATGCATTTCATCTTGAGTTTTTGACTCCATTGCCCAATGGATGAAGGCACTGTCTGCTTTCCAAAGATCTGTAGTTCTTGGCACCTCCAAGGAGATACCATCCCCATTGGAGCCAATGTTAGTGTCAGTCTTTGCAGCCTTCCTTTAGTGATCAAACATGCTCTTACAACGTGATTTTAAGGTGTCAAGGTAAAATTTTGTCATTTCAGTGAGTCTTCAAGTAAAATTTGGTCACTAGGTATTAGGTCTAGGGTTTGTTTTGAGTCTTTTCAAAGTTGTCCAAATTTCGGTCCTTGTCACCATTAAAATGAGTGTACCATCATTCAGAGGGTTTTCATCATCATGTCAAGTTCCACTGGGTCATTTTACACCTTGTTCATGCTTCATTTGTGCCTAGGTGAGGTTCATTTCCCTCTCCTAGGGTTTTGGAGGCAATTTCTCTTGGATGGTCAAATCATCAGCAAAAATTGTATCCTGATGTTCATACACCTTCCCCTATCCTTGATGTACCTTATTAAACACTTCCCATCACTGAGATCCCCCAAATTCCTCATTTTCGCACAAACCCTAGTTTCTTGCTACAACTTGGCAATTTTCTAGGCTAGGCCAGTGTTTTTCCCTTTTGGACCCCTTCCCCTAACTCAATCTATGAAATTCCACTTTCCCCTGCTTCCTAACATCCCTCCCTACTCCCCAAAATTTTCTCAAGAATTTGGAAGCCGCTTATCCCCTTCATT